>JABFTP020000185.1:20749876-21349876 GCA_013387265.2 Cryptolaemus montrouzieri
ACCATTATTTATTGCGATCTGTTTTATCAAATTCAATTTTTGAAATAATTATCATTAGACATCGGTGTGTTCAAGAGTCTATGTATATAGCTATTAAATGCTGCAACTTTATGTTGGCAACGATGTGCCGATGTATAATAAATTGTGATATCTGTATGAGATAAATTGAAAACTGGTGTTTATTATTTGGTTTTCTATCACGTAGAAGCCTCGTTAATTGAACAAGTTTTGTGTTCAAAAGTTTTAAACACGGAGGAAGAAAAGAGTCTATAATGGCTATACTGACATCATTGAAACCGTATTTGTGAAGCTTAAACAAAATCTTGTCTCGTGATACGTAGTCGAATGCTTTGGTCAGGTCCACAAAAACGGAAAGAGAGTGAAGCCCCAACTCAAAATACTCCATCGTAAGACCGATAAAAGAAAGAACCGCATCAGCTGTATTGCTACCTCGGTTGATCCATACTGATCAACCGAAAACAAGAATTTACTCTCAAAGAAATCAATTATTTGTCTGCAGAGAACCTTTTCGATTATCTTTGGGAAAACCGGTACCAAGGAGATAGGGCGATAGTTTTTTATTTCCTCAAAATCCCTCTTTTTGAACACAGGTACAGTTTTCGAGATTTTGAGGTAGTCGGGAAAGATGTCAGATCTTATGAATTTATTAATCAATTTCGTAAGTGGATGAATAATGAAAACAATATTTCTCTTAACGAAAGTGCTTGACAAACCGTAAAAATCAGTTGAGCTGGTATTTTTCAGGGACCCCACAGCGTCACGAATAGTGTTGTGGCCTACCTCTGAAAAACAAATCGTTGTATCGGAGGGAATTTGTTTCATTCAGATCTGTATCAAACCTAGATATATTGGATGAAATAATATCTGTCACAGTGGTAAAGTACTCATTGCACCTATTAGCATCCAGAGACAAACCAGGTTTAATTCTATTTTTACCCTGCATGCTATTCACGATCTTCCAAGATATTCGAGACTTGTCTGAAGTCTTATTGATTAGGTTATCATTATGCGAAATTTTGGCCTTTCGAATATCCAGGCGATAAAGATATTTCTATCTATTTCTGTGCAGTTTTTAGGTCATCAGTTTTGAATTGGTCATATAATTCGTGGAGGAAATTTAGTTGCTCTCTCATTTGTGCTAGCTCATTCGTGAACCACCCACCCCCAGCCTGAATAGTTCGATCGCGAACAACTCTCTCAGGAAAAGATGTAAAGAATGACTGCACAAACTTACGATGAAACATTTCGAATGCCTCATTACACCCCCAAGTGATCATCAACATAATCCCAATTCGAGTCAGCAAGGTCATCATGCATAGCAAAAATCCACCCAACGCGAGGGGCACAGTTTTGAGGCGTTTATTTTTCGCCGCCCTTGCAAAAATACTCATGTCTACTTCCTGTGGTCAGAAAACTGAACTTCGACTACCCTTGCATCTCCTTCAGTGGACGAAAACTGATGATATATCTTGCGCAAAAATCAGAACTTAATAAATCACACAAGCCAGAAGCCCCTTTGTCAAAAACATTAAAATCACCACACATAACTATACTATTATAACGATTGGTAGACGTAACATGCTAGAATCACGTCACAACAATTTGAATTGAAACACCTGATTTCAGTCAACCCTCCATCTGTGTCCAGCCACTGGTTAATAGTGTAATGCGCATAATCCGCATATGATATGTGCATGAGCTACGAGCATTCTTCAAATTCTTCATTTTTAGGCGTTTTTTTCTTTGCAGACCTTCAAGCTAATGAGTTGAACTTGAATATCCTCTCAACTTGTGATTAAAATAAATAGCTTATATTTAAATTCATATCTTTATCTTGTATACTGTGTAGTGACCGATATCAAAATATAGAGTAAGTTGAAAGTTCATCCAGCAAAATGCCGCACTAAAAACATTGAAAATCTGATTCTGCTCTACAGAATTTGTCTTTTTCTCATGATGGATTTCATGATCGTATTCCTTTAATTTCTACAATTTTTTTATAACGACCTAGATAGATTTTTCGTTAATAAACCCGATCAAAATAATTTTTCTGAGTAGAAAACGACAAAAGTAACTCAAACTCCTATATTCAATCATTATTTCCTTCATTTTAAGTAATTTTCGTGAAATTATCATGTAAATCATGAAATTCTTTCGAATTTTCAAAATGGTTGCCGAACATCTGTAATTTTTTGTAAATAGTTTCTATAGATGCTTCCTCGCTTTTTATAGAACCCATCTTTTAATTCTATGACCTACCTGAACAGCTAGCACGAGTTTACTTTCTCAGAATCTCTGTAACTTTTCCTTTTAATTTTTGTCTTTAAATAATATTAGATCAAGTTATTTTGTTACTTTTAATTCCCTGGTGTAGCTGGATGTTATTTTAGAGCATTGAATATCTTGGTAATACATGACTAATTTGTGAAATTTAGTCCTAGGTGAGGAGCCTTAGATAGAAAGTCCTAGGTGAGGAACCCTAGATAGAAAGTCCTAGGTGGGGAGCCCTAGAAAAAATTTGTAGGTGGAGAGTCCTAGACTGAAATTCCTAGGTAGAGACTCGTACGTGGAGCTCAACGGTTGAAAATGTAATACCTTCTACCTGGAGTCCAGAAATCCATATCCGAAGCTGAAATAGAGGTTTTTCCCCAAAGGCAGCAGTAAGACCAAGATAAGTCTTATTGCCTGTATATGACATATAAAGAAGTATTTGTGACATTATTTATCATAATTTATGTAATTAATTAAATATCTGAGCAAAACTTTCTTGACTTTTCTTCCAAGATTTCAGTGACGAATATTGAATTAGAGTCTCTTTGCTGATTTTTCTCTGGGCTTAACCAGTAGAAAAGTTAATTTTGTAACAAGCTCATTTAAAATACATTCACATATTTCAAGGAATAAATCAAAGTTACCCTGAGGGGGGCCTGTAAAAACAAATAACAGTTAAATCAGTATCGCTCAAATAAACAGCAGACACCTCACAGTGGCATTCGAGTGACATATTAATATAAGAAATAATATATGGGCGATGTCAACCCAGATTATTGGGTCCATAATGATTGTAAAACATCTATTGATCATAATCGGCATCACTTGGAAGACTGAACCTGGCCATCGGGGCTCTCTCGGTCAAACAGAGATGGAATTTGAGGAAATATCACAGGTTATGTATTTTTTTTTATCTCCTTAGTCCTTTTCAAGACCTTGTTTGCTATGTGAAATCTTTTCTTAGATTTGTTTAGACATATAAGTAGTATGATTGTTGAAATATTTTTCGAATCGTTATGGCATATTTGACTATCACAAATATTTTTATTAAGTAATATTTAAGTCTTTGGCTATATTTATAATCTAACATTATTTTTAATCAGCCTTCAAAGTTTTATATTGAGTACAACTTAAACTAAATAATAATCAGATGTTGGTGGCGATAATATTTTTGAAATGAAGTTACCAAGCAAACATGCTATTATATTTCTCAACTATCAACACTTTTAATTATAAACAATAAAAACAAAAGACATTAACTTTATCAATTAAAATCAAAATTTTGAACAAAAATACTTCAATGGTTACGAGATCATTCGGAGTCAAAATCGTGGCAAACATAAGTAAGGCACCCTTTTGTGCACTCTTCATGCGCTCACATTTTACATACTGTGCATTGTATCCATTTTCCCTCGGTCTGCTTTCTGAATATGCTGACATACGCACAACACAGTAGCACTCTTCTTCTTCTGATGATGATTCTTGTTGCGTGTTAGTTTTTTTCTTGTTTGTAGTAATTCTTTCAGTCTTTCTTCCATCTAATCTTTTCTTAACTTGCTTAGCTTTGGTTCGTTCCATTCTGATCTCATATTCTCTTCTCATCTCTTCTTATATATATGAAATTTGTCATATTTTTCGAACTGTCAAAATTTTTTCGCAAATTTTTCTTTATATTAAACAAGTTCCACGAAGAAATAATATATGGGCGATGTCAACCGAAATTATTGGGTCCATAATGATTCTAAAACATCTATAGATCATAATCAGCATTACTTGGAAGACTGAACCTAGTCATCCGGGCTCTCACGGTCAAATAGAGATGGAATTTGAGGGAATATCGCAGGTTATGTATTTTTTTATTATCTCCTTAGTCCCTTTCATGACCTTGCTTGCTATGTAAAATCTTTTCTTAGATTTGTTTAGATATATAAGAAGTTTGATTGTTGGAATATTTTTCTGCTGTTTTTCGTTTTCCATTATTACAGAATCCTGTCCCAAACCCCCTTCCTTTCACCCTTGTCTTCGTTTGGAAATCATGGAATGAAGCGGCTAAGCAGAAAAATCTTTGGTACTCTTTATGTACACACGACACTAACACAACATAAACAGACAAGCTATTGCTAGTGCGAATACTAAACAGAGGCTATATCTACCAAGATATTCATTTCTGATCAAAACGCAAAAACAGGTCAATTTTTGTTTCAATGGGGACATCTTTTGGGGTACGAAACTTGCCTGAAATATCAATCCCCTAAGCGGGGGTTGCAATCCTTGAACGTTTTGAATAGGAAAGATGGGTCGAGTGATGACTCAAAAGAAAGGTGGTATCTTTGTCTACACCGCCTTGAACGAATTTTTAAATGAAAACTGTAAAAGATACAGGGTGAACAACTGAAAGATAAGGAAGACTATTTCCCTGAGACTATTCAAGTTTCAGTGAAGTAAAATGGAACAGATCCATGCTGATCATCAAGTACCATCCTAATCACGAATTTCAACCCCTAGAGCAGGGGTGACCACCCTTGAAAATTTGGAAGAGGGTAGATGGGTCGAGTGATACCTCGAAAGAAAGGTGTTATCTTTGTCCGCATCCCCGTGAACGAATTTTCATTTTTGATTGAAAACTGTAGAGGCAACAGAGTGAGCTACTGAAAAATAGAGGAGACTATCTATCGCCCTGAGCTATTCAAGTATTAGTCCAAAAAAATGGAACAGAGTCATTCCAGATCAAAGGCTGTCATCTTTGATCTAAATGAATCTATTCCAGTTTTTCGCACTAATACTCCAATAGTCTTGGGGAAATAGTCTTCTCTATATGATTGAGATCTTTAACTAGGATCATGGATCCATCATGAGCAGTGTTAGACCTAGCATAAATAGAGCCAGTGATCCAGCCCTGCATAGCTGGTAGGTCGGGTGTATCGTCTATGTACAACCCTGCATCACACATACTTGCAGCCTCTCAAAGTCGATCGCCAGCAGTTCAAGTTTGAGCACCCCTGCTTTAGGCCATCACTGAATTGAAAAAAAATTGCTATTATCAATATGTAGTGAAGAAAAAATATCGAATTTCGTGTTAATATGAGTGAATAATTAGTTGCCTACCAGAAAAAAATTTGAAATATTGAAAATGTCCTTTAATTTCGTGGCGCGTTTATTTTACAAAATCGTTCAACGTTTAGTATGCTGCAATTTCATCGGATGAAATGAATAGAATATTAACCAATCCAAAAGTATGGTTTACCATCAGAGCATTCAATTCTATTTGAACTGTGATATAATAAAAAGGGACATAATTGATGAAACGATTGTGCCATGTAATGAAATTTTCATGTTTTTTTTTATTGAAATTCCGATAGAAATGTGAAATGAATAAACATTCGGAATTATTAACAGTCCTGTTGAATGCCGTTTGTAAAAAGTTCATGAAGTAATGAACGCATCCCATGAAATGTTATTAACCCGAAATTGAAACTACTGTTCTGTTTTGGCCGAAATAGAATGAATTCATGTTTGGTAAACGAGAACGAAGTGTTTATAATTAAAAATAGCTATGTTTCTGTTCTGAGTTATGAGGTGTTGTTTGAAGCACATAAAATTGGTAGCAATCTGTCCGTATTGGTCGAAACTTTTCTACTGAAAATTGCATGTCCATTTGATACAGTGCCTCCCAATGAAAACGAACTATTCAATTGAAGAGGATTTTACGTGATAGAAATACAAGTAAACGATGATTTCTATTAATATATATTATTAAATGCTTGACGCGTTTCGATACACAGTATCTTTATCAAGAGCGAATGAATACTAGAAATATATCTTACTAACAAATTTTTATATATACTAAAGGGGCAATCCACTCAGAGCTATCCATACTTGAATTAGTGTTTAGGAAATAAATTTAATAAGGGTGAGTTATTTATGTCTACCTGATCATTAAGAATTTCCGGTGAATTCCTAAATCTGTTAATTTCAAGTGCTTCTAGAAGGTTGAGTTTTATACCACTCTTCTCAGAATGTAGGATTGTAAATTCTGAATTGAAAGAGTGACCATTTTCCCTAAGATGATTTGAATAATTTGAATCGGTTTTTCCATTGATGAAACTGCGTTTATGTTCAGAGATTCTAACATTAAAATTTCTTCCTGTTCTACCAATTGCAATCTGCACAATCCAATCTATAAACACTTGATTTATTTTCTTTATTAATTGGAGATTTATAATTTTGATAAATGAACCTAAATTTGTTGATGTTTTGAACGCTATATTTAATATTGAATTTTTAAGAAGGATTTCACATTATTGCTAATACTGCCTATATATGTTAAACTATTGAATTTCTTGTCTTGGTGTTCACCGATTGGATATATATGTTGTAAAGCTAATTTTTGTTTTTTCTTATGTAGTATGCTCTAACTAAATTTGCATCATAACCATTATTTATTGCGTTCTGTTGTATCAAATTCAATTCTTTGAAATAATTATCATTAGACATCGGTGTGTTCAAGAGTCTATGTGTTTCGTCTTCAATTTTAAGTTTAAGAATTTTTAATTTTTTTTCACATTTAACATTGATTTGCGTACAAACCAACTTATTTTTTAATGTACATTTTTTCGTTGTGTTTGCTTTCATGGGACTGGAAGTTAAGCGAGAGAACTTTTTCTTCCGATTTCGCGGCATTCATTATTCGTTACATTAAATTAAAATTCAAATACATATTGCCTTGACGCTCTTTATCGGTTTTCAATTTCCCGCACATCTGTGAATGGAAATCGTGCCTCAGGGTAGCGCGCCAACCAGTCTGATACAGAGAGTACTATCGACCGTATAGTGCCGCTAGAAATATAAGACTCGCTTATATGATTTGCAGTTGCGCCAAAAAAACTCGTTTTCACTTCCATGTGGAATCAAGTTTGTCTATTGTGACATAAAAGACTATTGAAATACATTTACCTTATAAATCATTAAAACCCAAACTAAGACATTTTCCAGGCCTGGACTACAGTGAAACTACAGTGCATAAAACCTAGTGCCCTATAGTGATTGTGAACTGAGTTTGAATGCATAGCTGTTCGCATCCTGGTTCTCCTCTATAAGTAAGTCAAGACAATAATTGAACAATCTCATTACATTCGTTTCTTTCAATCTTTCGTAAATTTTATATATATTTTTCGTTCAGCACTCATAACTGAATGATACAATTTAGCAATCAGTTTCTCCTATGAGTTTTTTATATACAGTCCATAGAAATCATCAATATTCTCGCTTATAACACTCCATTTTTTGATCCATTCGAGCCGTATTGTGGTTTCATAATTTGAATTTTCATATTCATTTAGGAAGGTCTAGTGAAGTTGTGTGTGTTGAACGAAGACAACAAATTGGAACATCTAGTTTTCCTTGTCTTTATCTCTCCGGTTAATTTGTAAGCAAACACAATTATACTTTTTCGCATTGAACATCTGTTCTTAGGCAAGTTGATTTGATAAATTTCAAATCCATAAATTTCATTCGAACATTATCTCTGATCATTTGCAAATTATTTGTTTTTTTTGTTTCTTCCATGAAACAAGCGGAAATTTAATATTTCTTCGACATATGAAAACGATACTTTGTTATCACGTACGATAATTTCTTTCGTTTCATTTGTGAATAAATTTGTGGGTTGACGATAATAATTAATTCAATTTATCAGCATGACAGATGCTTCGGAAATTACTCGTAATAAGGCTGCGAGACAAGTTATTCTGGATAATGTGTTACAATTGAATTTATTTGCAGCGGAGACAAGAGATATACCTGAAAGCTTTTTACAGTTCAAATTCAGGTGTAGAAATTTAGTTAAATGGGAAAATGAGTTTGAGAGAATTAATTCAAATATAGTTTCTTTAGTGTCCACGCAGCAGGGTGCACCAGAACTACTTATTGCAGAACAAGAAATCAATAATAGATTTTTACAGGAATTGAGTGAAATTCAAGCGCGATACCATGAGATGTTCGAGCTTCATGAATATGAAGCACAGGGCGCTCAACCGATTAATGTTAATCTGCCTAAAATAAATTTAACTTGTTTTGATGAAGATGTTCGCCAATTCCCAACATTTATTGAGATATTCGATGCACTAATTAATAAGAATGATTCATTAGTAAATATTCAAAAATTTCATTACTTATTATCCGTTCTCAAAGGTGAACCGTTAGCTTTAGTAAAGTGCACCCCCTTGTTAGGAGAAAACTATCCCATAGCGCTTAAAGCTCTGACTGATCGTTACCAAAATAAACGCTTGTTAAGTACATCTTATTGGAGAGAAATAGAGGGTAGTCCTGTTCCTATTTCGGAAAGCGCTCCGTTATTACGAAATTTATTAGATACTTTTCATCAAAACTTGCAAGCACTAGATACTCTTGGTTTTTCTAGTGCAGAATGGGACTTCATTCTCATGCATATGCTTTTGGATCGACTTGATCCAACTACTCTAAAGGCTTTTGAATTGAGCCATGCTTCTACTGAGATTCCGACGTACCTCGACGTTAGGAATTTTGTTATGAAACAATGTACGGCCTTAGAACCGTTAGGTGTTAGCTCGAAGAAATCGACCAAGTTTTCTTCGTCTCCTAAAGTTGCTGATTCGCGAACATGGGTGAAAACGAAAAAATCATTTTTTACTAGCACAGATCAGTCTCGTAGGAATGAGTGGGTTTTTGAATTCTACTCCTTCCAGAGACAACAGATGTGAATAATTGTCAGACAGTGGCGTCTCCTCCAAGGGAAGGCTCCACCAAGCATTCGGATGCAGGAATGAATCAAGATTCTCGACAACCAGGTTGTTTTTTGTGTCGGAAAAACCATATTATTTGTCATTGCCCTGCATTTAATTCAAAATCAGCTAAAGAGCGTTATAGCGTAGTTAAAAGTCACAAAGCCTGTATAAATTGTCTTTCTACGTCACATATTTGCATAAATTGTCCATCGTCTAATAGATGCAAGAAATGCCAGCAAAAACACCATTCGATGTTACATTTTGAATTTATTGAGGTACCCAAACCTCAAGCCAGTACTTCTTCTGACACATTCGCAGGACTTGCGTCACGTAATGGAAATGTGTTGCTGGCCACGGTGTTGTTGAATATTTGGGATTTTTTCGGAAACTCCCATCAGATAAGAGGGATAATTGATTCAGGATCACAGGCTACATTTTTGCAACGCGATTTGGCCACCAAACTAAATCTTAAGAAATTTAATGATTCGGTAGCGGTGCAAGGATTGGGAAATATAAGCACTTCCGCACATTCAAGTGTGCATTGTCAGATTTCTTCTCTTCGTCAAAATGAATATCGTCAAGATATTGAAGCTGTTCTCATGGATGAAATTTGCAGTGATAAAACCTTCTTTGTCATTTATGCCTGGTAAGTGGTCGCATGTTTCCTACCTACCGCTGGCTGATCCTGCCTATTTCAAGTCGAGCCAAGTAGACATACTACTTGGAGCAGACGTTTTTCCACTCGTCTTGAAGGATGGACTCATAGTGGGAAATTATGAGCCCAATTTCGTTTTCGGTCTCTCAGTCCATCAAAACCTTCCACACTTCGACTTCAGATTCGTCGGTATCATCATTGAGTGAAACTCTTAAGCTCTTCTGGGTAGTAGAAGAAGTGCCGTCTGTGCATATTTCTTCTCCAGAAGATGCTTGTTGTGAAAATATTTTCTTGGAAACCACTTCTCGCAGTGAAGATGGTCGATTTATCGTATCTCTTCCTTTCAAATTGTCGGCACTAGATTTCGGTGATTCGCGAGTAGTGGCGGAGCGTAGGTTTTATTCTTTTGAACGCAAATTGTTAGCGAATACCAATTTATATTCTTCATATTCACACACAATTAAAGAATATCTCAACGATAAACACATGGAAATTATTCCTCACACTTCTCGGTTGGACTTGTCAGATAGCAATGTCTTTTATTTGCCTCATTCATGCGTTCAGAAACCTGACTCTTCAAGTACGCCTGTACGTTAGTTTTTGACGCCAATTGTAGAGCTTACCATAAAATCTCTCTCAACGACGCTCTTTTTACAGGGCCTACACTGCAAACCAATCTGGTGGAAATTTTGATAAATTTTAGAATACACAAATACGTGTTCATTACCGACATGTAGTATGATTTGGGAGGCAAAAGAATATCGAGATTTCTTACGATTATTATGGCGTTTTTCACCGAACGAAACTCTTTTGGAGTTTCGCTTGACAACTTTACCGTTCGGTCTTGTAAGCAGTCCTTACTTGGCCATTCGTACTCTGCAAAAATTGACGACTGATCAGAGCACTGAATTTCCTTTAGCCTCATCTATCGTGCTAAAAAATACGTACATTGATGACATAGTTTGTGGACATGATTCTTTCTCCATTGCCAATAGTATGAAACTTGAGTTAATCGAAATGTTAGGAAGAGCAGGTTTCGAATTGCGTAAGTGGTCGAGTAATGACTCAAAAAAACTACTTAGCGACTTACCTGGTTCGCACATTCAATCAACATCATTATCTCTGGATTCGGATGAAATTTCAACGCTCAAAGTATTGGGTTTACGATGGAATCCAAGATCCGATGCGTTCATGTATTCTTTATATAATTCCAGTCTTCCTTGCAGTAAATGTACCATATTATTTGAAGTCGCTCGGATCTACGATCCTCTAGGTTTTCTTGCTCCCTTGTTGATTTCGTTAAAAATTCTTGTTCAGCGATTATGGACTTTGGGTTTAGGTTGGGACGATACTCCTCCGGAGGATATCTCGTGTAAGTTCGGACGATTGAAATCAGAGATGCATTTTCTATCTGGTTTACAAATACCTCGTCATGTTGACGTTTCGAACGCTCATGTTTGTCATCTGATAGGGTTTTGCGATGCCAGTATGGCCGCCTATTGTGGTGTGATATACCTCAGAGTGGAACAAAAGGACGGTAGTGTGAGTAATTTTTTCATTTACGCTAAAACCAAGGTCTCTCCCCTAAAAACTGTTTCCCTTCCTCGTCTGGAATAGCACGTATGCTGAAATACATAAAAGGTGTACTTGAGCCTAACGTTGCATTGGATCAAGTTTTGGCTTGGACAGACACGTCTGTAGTTTTGTCTTGGTTAAGGTCGTCTCCACACCGCTGGAAGACTTTCGTAAGCAATCGTGTATCGTATATTCAGAGTAACCAGGATTGTGAACATTGGCGTCACATTCCATCTGATTTTAACCCCGCAGACGTCGGCTCTCGGGGACTATTTCCTTCGAAATTGGTTTCACATCCTCATTGGTTTGACGGTCCCGAGTTTTTACGGAAACCCATGGACTCTTGGAATTTTCCTCAACTTCTTGATCAGACATTCGATAGAGAGCATACTGAATCCAAAGTTGAAGAGAGAAAGATTGTTTTATTGGCGGAGCTATCGATAGATAGATTTAATTTATGGATTGATGGGTTACTCGAACGATTTTCGTCGTTGCAAAAAATTCTTAATGTAATGTCTTACGTTGTAGGCTTCTTGCATAATCTGAAACATAGCGACGATAAATGGACACGACCGTTCTCTGCAACAGTGCTTCATAAATCATTGCTCATTATTTCACGTAGGGTACAGGCTGTACATTTTGACAAAGAGAAAAAAACAGTCACTAGAAACCTTCCTATATCGAAATACTACCAAAAATTGAGTCCTTTCATAGACAAATTTGGTTTTTTGAGAGTACGTGGTCGATTGACATAAGCGGAGTTACAATACGACAAAAAGTTCACCATTCTTCTACCGAAAAACAGTGTAATCAGTAATTTATTGATCATATACATCCATCAACTTTATCTTCATGCCAGTGTCAACACTACATACCATCTTGTATCGCAAATTATTTGGATCCCCTCTGCTAAAAAGCTCATCCGCTCAGTGATTTCTAAATGTAAAAACTGTTGGAAAACCCATCCTACTACTTATCAACCTCCGATGGGGAATTTGCCTTCCTTGCAAATTTCCCAGATAAAACCATTTTCAATTGTAGGCGTAGATTTAGGAAGACCCTTTTCTATTACCATGAATAGGTTACGCGGTGCAAAGGTTCTCAAATCTTACCTCTGCCTTTTCGTATATTGTGCTACCAAAGCTCTTCATCTGCAGCTTTTGTCCGATCTCTCACGTGACTCTTTCTTAGCAGGGTTCAGACGTTTCGTTGCTCGGCGTGGTCGATGCTCGAAGGTTCTGTCAGATTGCGGCACTAATTTTGTGGCAAGCGCCAAATATTCAAAATATCTTGCAAAGCATGTACAGAAATCGGAAAAATTGGAATGGCAATTTAATTCGCCTTCAGCTGCGCACATGGGCGGCTTGTGGGAAAGCGGAATAAAGTCAGTTAAAACCCATCTACACTCGGAGGCAAAATTAGCGGAACACTGGAAAATTTAACCAAATTCGAAGTTCGATATTTTTCCTAATTCTCAACCGATTTATATGATTTGTTCGGCAAGTTATAGATCAACTCTTCTGCTTTGTAGAAATTATAAGAGAAAACAAAAAAAATTCGAAAAAAATTTTATACGGGGGCAAAACTAAAAGTGTTTTTTTTGTCAAAACTTTCGTGGTCCGAGTTGAAACGTACAATCATGGTCTGTCAAGACACATCTTCCTACAGTAACGCCCTTCTTGTTTTATGCATTTATCTCTATTTTTACAAGAGATATCCAATTTGAAGCGAAAATTCACAAATTTCAAGAATTTATTTTTAATCTTGCGTTGGTGCATAACATCGGAGGTTAGCCAAAAAATAAAATCAAAATTAGAGAAGCGGAAATCTAACGAAATGAAAATTTTTGAAATTCACTGGCCAATTTCACGCTCCGGGAGAACTCGAAGTACACTGGAAAAAACGTTGATTTTGCACATTTATTTTTGAATTTTTTTGTGTGACACTCTATAATAATTATCGTTCCTGTCCAAAATTGAGAGCAGGTGTGTATCCTGGCGATACACTCGTGTAATGAAATGAACATGTTGAGAAAAATGTTCATGATGACCCACAAAAAAAAACATTTGATTTTAGTAGCGAGTATGATCCCCCCGAGCTCTTATTACAGCGCACATACGATTTCGCATACTCCCAATGATGTTGTCTATCATCTGTTGAGGTATGTTGTCCCACTCTTCCACCAAAGCCAATGTCAGCTCTTCAACGTTGCATGGATTCCGTTGTCGAACCCTTTTTCCAAGAATGTCCCAAACGTGTTCGATCGGGTTTAAATCCGGTGACCGCGACGGCCAGTCTATTCGTGTGATCCCAACTTCATTGAGATATTCTATCACTATGCGCGGAGTATTAGGGCGCGCGTTATCGTGCATAAAAAGGAAATTTTCCTCTATGTAAGGAGCAAAAGGCAACATGTGGCTCCAAGATTTCTTTTATATACCGATGGGCATTAAATGATCCATTGCCAATAATCTCCAGTTCTGTTCGTACTCCCAAGCATATGCCACCCCATATCATAACTGACTCTCCACCGTATTGCTCAGTTCCTGCGAAGTTCGCTTGATTGTCCCATTCCCCTCGATGCCTCCATATTCTATCTCTACCATCCACGAGATTCACACAATATCGGCTCTCATCACTAAATAAAACTCGTCTCCACTGATTGATTGTCCATGCTACATGCTCCCTAGCAAACGCCAATCTTGCTACCCGATGGGCTCTATCGAGTCTTGGTACTCTTGGTTGCGCGTATGATCTCAGACCAACTTCATTTAATCGTCTTCTGACTGTCCTCACACTGACGTTAATGTTATCCACTGCTTGTAAAAGGTTACGTGCCTGAACAGCAGTAAGACGAAGATTTCTTATGGTTTGATTGACGATGAAACGGTCATGTATAGCGCAGGTTGCCCGATTTCTTCCTTGTCCTCGCCTCCTCACGTACAATCCAGTTTCCCTGTAACGTCGGTAGATTCGATGGATAACCGACGTCGAGACACCCAACATGATACCGACTGAGCGGTAGGTGCGCCCTTCCTCGATCAATGTAACTGCCCTTGCTACTGAGGTTGGTGGTAAATCTCTCATTCTGAATGAAAAGTACCGTTTCGAATCGTAAACATTAAAAGAATCACAAAACACCGCAACCGATCGAATTTGTTTCAAATCAAAGAATGGAAAACTCTCATTCTTTAAACAAGTGCAAATGTGGTCATATACAAAAAAACGTGTGTTGTATTTCATATTTGATAAAAAAAGGTGAGCACATGTGTAAATGAAAAGTTTTATCAATGGTCCCAGAATTCGGTTGTGTATTTCAATACCTACCGACTGTTATCTCCTATAAATTCCTAATTTTCACCAAATTAATCGAATTGTCATCAATAACTAATGCAATTCGAACATAAAAATCGCAAACGACAATTTCGACACGCCTGAGTGATAATAAGAAAATTCCAAATTGATAGACGAATTTTAATGACAATTTCTTGATTCAATGGAATTTCTCCAAAATGGTGATTTTCCACTTGAAATTAAATATATTTTGCATAAATAGAGATAAACGCATGAAGCAAGAAGGGCGTTACTGTAGGAAGATGTGTCTTGACAGACCATGATATTGAAATTCCACAGGGTGTTACGAATTTTTGACAAAAAAACACTTTTAGTTTTGCCCCCGTATAAAATTTTTTTCATTTTTTTTTGTTTTCTCTTATAATTTCTACAAAGCAGAAGAGTTGATCTATAACTTGCCGAACAAATCATATAAATCGGTTGAGAATTAGGAAAAATATCGAACTTCGAATTTGGTTAAATTTTCCAGTGTTCCGCTAATTTTGCCTCCGAGTGTAGTTAGAGTTATAGGGCAACAAGTTCTCACCTACGAGGAACTTTACACTGTATTGACACAGGTGGAGGCAGCGCTCAATTCAAGACCCTTTTGTCCTGTAAGTTCAGACCCAAATGACCTGCGAGCTCTTACTCCAGGTCACTTTTTGACATTAGAACCACTAGTCGCCATAGGAGATCCAGAAGTTAATAACGAAGTTGCTTTGAATAGACTTAACAGATGGCAACTTCTGCAACGTCTACACCATGATCTGTGATCTAGATGGGTGCGTGAATATTTGCAGACGCTTCAACAGCGAGCAAAGTGGCATGGGCCTGCGGCTCCTGTAGAAGATGGAACCATGATTCTCGTAAAAAATGAACTTGAGTCTCCACTGAACTGGCCTTTGGGTCGAATTGTTACTGTCCATCCAGGCGGTGATGGCATTGCAAGAGTTACCACAGTCAAAACGTCCAAAGGTCTTTTCAAACGACCTGTGGTCAAACTATGTCCTCTCCCAATGAATTAAATTTCTTAAAATATCTCGGGTATTTTCAGGGGGGCGGGTATGTTTCGTCTTCAATTTTAAGTTTAAGAATTTTCAATTTTTTTTCACATTTAACATTGATTTGCGTACAAACCAACTTATTTTTTAATGTACATTTTTTCGTTGTGTTTGCTTTCATGAGACTGGAAGTTAAGCGAGAGAACTTTTTCTTCCGATTTCGCGGCATTCAAAATTCGTTACATTAAATTAAAATTCAAATACATATTGTCTTGGCGCTCTTTATCGGTTTTCAATTTCTCGCACATCTGTGAATGGAAATCGTGCCCCAGGGTAGCGCGCCAACCAGTCTGCTACAGAGAGTACTATCGACCGTATAGTGCCGCTCGAAATATATGATTCGCTTATATGACTTCCGCGATTGCGCCAAAAACCTCGTTTTCACTTCCATGTGGAATCAAGTTTGTCTATTGTGACATAAAAGACTATTGAAATACATTTACCTTATAAA
The DNA here is from genome assembly GCA_013387265.2 of Cryptolaemus montrouzieri. Lineage (NCBI taxonomy): Eukaryota > Metazoa > Arthropoda > Insecta > Coleoptera > Coccinellidae > Cryptolaemus > Cryptolaemus montrouzieri. The sequence continues at coordinate 20,766,005 of JABFTP020000185.1, forward strand.
TCATTAAAACCCAAACTAAGACATTTTCCAGGCCTGGACTACAGTGAAACTACAGTGTATAAAACCTAGTGCCCTATAATGATTGTGAACTGAGTTTAGCAACCGACTGCTCGAACTAGACGTTTGAATGCATAGCTGTTCGCACCCTGGGTTTCCGTTACAAGTAAGTCAAGACAATAATTGAACAATCTCGGTACGTTCGTTTCTTTAAATCTATCGTAAATTTTTATATATATTTTTCGTTCAGCACTCATAACTGAATGATACAATTTAGCATCTCAGTTTCTCCTATGAGTATCTTATATACAGTCCACAGAAATCATCATTATTCTCGCTTGTAACACTCCACTTGGTTTCTTCTGTATGAATCAATAAAAAAAATGATGTTTCATTTTCATGACGTTTTCAAAAAGCGTATTACAGTATTCATCGTCGAAATAGTTGCGACAGTCACACATATCCATATTCCTCATTCACTTATTTCCGCCCAATTTCTGAAAAAATAACATTCAAATTCCCAACAGGGCCCCCGCAACCATATGTGCAAAGTGTGCAATGCACACGGGCGCCATCCTTTAGGGTCGCCAAAACCCAGGATCCAAAAAAAAATATTAAAATAGAAATTGAGAAATTGAATAGGATTAGATATAAATACACACGAAATTTTATTAGTATATCATCCAGTTACTGCCGATTCCTATGTTGCGAGAACATGTCAGGCTTCTTCTTGATTTTTCCTGTTCAGACATGAATAACGGCTGGAGCGCTATAAAAGCGATGCATCGCCACAGGCGTTTTTAAATCAGTTAGTTCACTGGACCGTGCAACAAGTGAATAAAAACAAGTAATCCCATTAATTTTTATATATAAAGTTATTTTTATTTCGTCAAGTGTGGTGTTGTGTTTTGTAACAATTTGTTTACTACTTTTTTTAATTAAGTCCGAATACCTGCTGACTGCAATTTCAACGGCTTGATTCTTTATAAAATGGTAAGTGTTCCTACTTTATACTATCAACATTAACCCTTCATAGGATACTAGTTATAATTATTTTTTTCAGCCAAATATCTTTTTATTGATTGAAATGTCATGTATGAGTTTAAAAAGTAACTGGTTTTATCCATAACTCGCTTAGTTTTTATGCTATTGATCTTAAAAAAACATTCTGTAGGGTTTTAAGGGCTATAAGATCAAATTAGTTAAATATCTTTTTGACTTTATTTTTGAAAGGATTTAAGCTTAAAGGGCTCAAACAAATTGCTGTTTACTCAAATATGCGAACTTTAATCGGCTATATGAAGGGTTAAAAACTATTGGCTACTAAGTTAACTTTTTGAGAATATTTCCTACCCTACCCACATGATGCTTATTATTGTGGTTACTTTAGAAGTAACTACAAGAAAGGGGAAGAATGGTTGGATCTTTAAAGCATTTCTTGCAAAACAATCGAGATTGGTGCGACCGAATCGTCCGAATCTCAAGATTCTAAATCCGTAATATCAATAACCGCGAGTGAACCATCTGAAATTTCAACAGTGACATCTGGTCCTGCAACAAGCGGCAGCGGTTTTTGTTGTAAGTTGTTTTGTAAATGTAAAACTCCTAACGCCATTTGTGATACAAACGGATTATCTGATTGGCAACACTTGTCTTTGCTAATTAGGAGACATGAAACGTCAATTTTACACAACAGTTATATAAACACTTGGGTAAATTTAAGAAAAATGTTGGAGGTATCTATGACTGTTAATGCTCATCATCTGCGGATTTTAGAAACGGAAAAAAAATATTGGCGAGACGTGTTGGAAAGAATTATTGCGATCATTAAGTATTTATCTACACAATGCTTGGCATTACAAGGTTCTTCTCAATTGCTTTCCGAACATGATAATGGAAAATGGAAAGGTGTTGAGATGATTGCCTTTTTTTGATTCAGTGATGAGACAGCACATTAGCCGAGTGTATAACTCCCAAAAAAAATCTTTTAAAATGACTCATTATTTAGGCGTGCAAATACAGAATGAAATAATTGAATTATCGTCGTCCAAAGTGAGGAATAATATTTTGTTCGCAGTTCAAAATATTTTTCAATAATATTAGATTGTTCACCAGACACTAGTCATACTGAGCAAATTAGTCTTGTTCTGAGGTATGTTGTCCTTAGCACCATTTCAAAAAAGGTTGAAGTTAAGGAAAGTTTTATTGCGTTTAATCCAATAATGGACTCTATAGGAGGAGGAATATATACGTTTGTGATAGAAAATTTGAAAAAATTAAATTTAGAATTAAAAAACATTAGGGAACAAGGTTATGATAATGGGACAAATATGAAGGGAAAACATGTTGGGCTTCAAAAACGCATTCTCGTTGCGAATCCGAAGGCACTTTTTGTACCTTGTGCGGCTCATATTTTGAACTTAACAGTAAATGACGCTTCTGAGGTGTCAGATGCTACAATAAACTTTTTAATCTTGTGCAAGAGTTATATAATTTTTTTTCGTCATCCACAAAAAGATGGTATGTTTTGAGAAAAAATGTCCCTGGGTTAAGTTTAAAGCCTCTAAGTGAGACAAGATGGTCCAGCAGAATTGAAGCAATAAAGCCCCTTAAAATTTATTCAATTAAGGTTTGCGAAAGTCTTTCACATTGACAAGACATAAAGCGAGTTCCCTCTTAACGTCTGTACAAAATTTTCAATTTATTTGTGGAATTATTATTTGGCATGACGTTTTATTTCATATGAATATTGTCAGCAAACAAATGCAAAGTGCTACAATTAATATTAAAGTACGCCAAACCTACCTAAAAATTCAGTTGATCACTTCCAGCAATATAGATTTGACTAATCGTTTCAAGAAATTCTTGTGCAAGGAAAAGAAGTAGCATCCTCTCTCGAAATTGAAGAAGACTTTCCACCATTACCAACGTTTAGGAGGAAATTTAAATCAATACTGTTTGACTATGAACACCGAGATGAGACCCTTCATGATCCAAAAACCACCTTTTAAATTAGTTTTTTCTTAAAAATTATAGATCAAACTATAAGCTCTCTAAAAATCCGATTTGACTCATTAAATGAGTATGATTCAAAGTTGAAAATCATTAAAAATTATTCAAGATCGACAATGATTCAAAAAAGATTGTCTGGGCTAACAATATTAGCAATTGAACAAGAAGTTTTTGACGGTGTAAATTTTAGCGATGTAATTAATGAATTTGCAACAGAAAAATCTCGGAAAATATCGCTACTACAATAGCTATCTTTCATTTTTCTATTGCACCTAGACTTATCTATCATTTTTGATTTTAAAACGTAGTTCTCTAGGTATTTGTTATTAGAAATATCTGCATATTTTACTATATATATATATATATATATATATATATATATATATATATATATATATATATATATATATATATATATTCATTTATTTATATGGTCTCTTCGGGGTATTCGTCCGTTTTGAACTTAAGTTCCTTTCGAAACTTTGGTTTTGGCGACGTTTCGATGCAATCTCATGCACCATCTTCAAAGCCTGTGACGTTTTCGTTAATGCGTCTAGTTCATCGAGAATTCGTACTTCGACTCCTTCTTCTGGAATGTTGACCGCTGGTGTTTGGGATTTCTTCGATGATTGGTAGTTGCTTAGCGCCACTTTCCAAGACTGCGACAGGTTCAGGGTGTCATCTCTTTTATTGAGATTGTTTCTTAGTTCTATTTCTATTGCCTCTCTGACCAGTCTTTTATTAAATTGTTCGATGTTGGCCAGTTGCTTTGTTTTATCAAAGTCGATTGAATGTTTGTAGTCTTTCGTGTGCTGGAACAAAGCTGATGTGGACTGTTTATTTTTATTGAATTTTTATGTTCTTGTATGCGAGATGAAATGTGTCTATTTGTCTGTCCTATATACCATTTATCACAGTCCCGGCAAGGAATGCCATAAACACCCTGATTCTCTAGGGGATCATGTCTTTGGGAGCCGAAAGTATGTTTCGTATTGTAATTAGCGGTCGAAATATAGGCGTGATTCCTTCTGATACAAAATTGGTCCAATTATTAAAGTGACGCCACCTACGCCTCATATATATATATATATATATATATATATATATATATATATATATATATATATATATATATATAGACATTAGGCAATATTTCTGTTATTTGTTCCTAAGAAAATGTGATTTTTAGTTTTAGGTTATTTTCTAGTATTTATAAACAACGAGCCAACGTGTCTGTATACCATTAATTAAGTAAATGTTTGGGAGCCGAAAGTATGTTTCGTATTGTAATTAGCGGTCGAAATATAGGCGTGATTCCTTCTGATACAAAATTGGTCCAATTATTAAAGTGACGCCACCTACGCCTCATCGTTGTTGGTAGTCTGAACTAGATCATTTGTATATATATATATATATATATATATATATATATATATATATATATATATATATATATATATATATATATATATATATATATATGTAGACATTAGGCAATATTTCTGTTATTTGTTCATTAATTTGTCACGTGTCTGTATACTATTATTTATAAATATGAAAATAATATAATATAAATATATATATATATATATATAAATAATATAATATATATATATAATATATATATATATATATATATATATATATATATATATATATATATATATATATATATATATATATATATATATATATATATATATATATATATATATATATATATATATATATATATATATATATATATATATATATATATATATATATATATATATATATATATATATATATATATATATATATATATATATATATATATATATATATATATATATATATATATATATATATATATATATATATATATATATATATATATATATATATATATATATGTATATATTAATTAAGTAAATGTTTCACGAAATGGGCGTGAACAAGAATTTATTTTGTTATAATTTTGTTCTGTTGGTTTCATTTTGATATTTTAGTCTACAAATAAATATGACTTCTAAAGTTCAGTTTTTTTTGCTTTACTTCAAGCACCTACCTACCTACCTCCTACCTTCAAAAAAAAAAAAATTAAAAACATGATCCAAAATACCTTAAGGGGCGCCAAAATCCTTTTTTGCACACAAGCGCCAGTAGCCCTTACGGGGGCCCTGATCCCCAATATAAAATTAGCCTACAAATCCACAACCAAATTATCAGTATTTTTCTATCTTCCAACTGCAAATAATTGTTTCTTCAAAAATATCCAGTTATGTGTTAGTAAGGACACCACGAGTTAAATTAAAAACAATATTTTCATTGGAAAACTTAGACAACAGTTACAAAATTTCATTCAAATACCTGCAGTCGTTTGACAACAATCAATAAATTTGATTTTTTTATCAAACTTGAACACTAACCTAAGCTAGCGAAGAGTAAAATATTTAGAAAACTTTATTCCTATAGTTATTTGTTTTTTAAGGGAAGCTCAAATTTGAGATATTGAGCTTAAACTTTAGGGTAAACTTTTTTACATTGAAGAAACTTTAAGATACATTCAATCGAAAAAAATATTTTGACACAGTCTGATACACCACATAGGAAGGAAGGATGATATGGATACTCGGATTGTATATATTCTATAGTAAAAGCTAAAGTTTATTCAAGTACTCACCGTTGAATTTCCCGCTTGTGGGCTTTTGCTTGGATTCAACGTATTATAACTATATTCATTGGCTTTTTCCAGTCTGTGCTCTGTAGGTTTGTAAAATTTAACTAAATTGTTGAAGGAACGCCTCTCTGAAAAGAAGAACAATACCAGTGTAAAAATTAATTGTATTACGGACTTACATTCTGAATTTCCGATAGAAAATCATTTATGTATTTTTGTTATGACAATAAACATAAATTTTCTATTGCGTATGGCACACTAGATGATTTTTTTTTTAAGAAAATATTTGATGAGAATATTATCATAGAATGTTCAATGAATTTCTGAAAAATTCTCATAATAAAAACAAGCGACCGACGCCATTATGCTGAATCTGCTAGAATTTACTAGTGCGTCAGTGTTCGACAACTTAGAGAACGATCTGGCTTGCTTTGAGCGGGATGAATACGCATGTCTTAATTATATGGCGCTCAGTTTTGAACTTAACGCCATAATCAACGTCCAAAAGTTGGACTCGTAGAAAGTGGAGAGAATAAAAATTATGACGAGTAGTAGTGAGAAAGGGGAAAGTTACAATTTCGATTCGGAATGGAAAGGTTTCTTTCTTGAAATTAAAGGTTGAAATATATGATTTTAATGTAATACTTCTGTATCGGTTGCTAAAAAAAGGAATATTAGGAGGCATCATAAAACTGTACACTCGAATTCTGAAAGAAAAAGGAAAAAGTTTAAAAGAACTGAAGAACCAGTACTTGGACTATAGTCAATATTTTTGAAAACAGTTGACCAGAATAAGGCTGTAACTGAAGCATAATACCATGTGCCCAGATGAATGCACAAAAGAAGAATATTCACGAAGAAGTGGAAACGATAAAATAGGTGTTTATAGAAGTTGCACATTTGTTATTTGACAAGTTTCGAAACTTAAACGAGATACATCGCGAAATGAATCAAATATTCAAATTTATTCAAAAGAAGTGTTGAAGAATTATTTTTCCAGTAGTCCACCAGCAAAATCCATGAGAATAATCGAAATGAAAATGGTACTCATTATGAAACTAATGATGAAAAATGTAAATCTTCCGGAAAAAATCAAAATCAATGACCTGCTTTCTGATCCATTTCGTTTCAAATTTCTTTCTGTTTCGAGTCTCATTCATGGTAGCTGGCTGGTTTTGCTTTTTAATCTTCTATCGAGAATATGCCGCATATGTTCGGATTGAGGTATGGACTTTGTGCAGACCACTGTATGGAAGTGATTTTGTGATCATGAAGGCAGTTCCGAACGATATTAGCTTGGTGAGGTTTTCACCCATGTTTGTCATAAACATTTTCCCTTCCGAAATCCTAAGTTTGAAGAGTTGAAAAGATTATACGAATTAAAATGTCCAACAATCTGCAGCTTCAGAGCTTCTCGAAAAGTTTACTAACCGCCGGGGTGATTGTAATATTATTTGGTGAGCCTGTGCAACCTTTTTTGTGTAAAGGTAAGATTTCATATTTTTTAAGGCAGCCAGAATATACCATCCTTAATACAGAAATTGAACAATTTCGTTAGCGGACTCATAATGAGATCTCTTAAGGTTTTTAAGATTCTGGCATTGAAATCCTAAATATCCAAGCTACCCGAGTTGCCAAGATCTTTGAAGAGTTCTCTCACCTCACTACAACTTAATTCAGTAAAATCAAACCTGGGACCACCTACTTGAAATGAATCCAAACAGTAATCACAACTATTTTTTGACTCCTCCAAAGCATTCACAATATCAAGAGGTGCCGTACAAAAGTAAAAATTGAAATTGTTCAATGAGAGAGGCGAAGAAGGTCTTGTAGTATTATTTGCCTGAATGAGTTTATAAACTTCCACATAGCAGAAGATTCATTTTTTGCATTATTTAAGAGGATGTCATTGCATCTTTTCTTAACAGTTTCCAAAGGCTTACGATATCTTTGTTTAACCGTGCGTTGGTGTGGTGGGGTTAAAATCACTCAGAGTGTTATCCAATTCAGGTTCCATTATTCGATGATCAGATCAGTGCGGGCTTTCAAAGAAATTCAAAATATTGACCTTGAGATGTCGTATTGTTTCAATGCTACTTTGTACTTCATTGTTCAGTCGCAGCTGCATTCAAAGAACAGAAGCAAATCGTTCCTAGGTCTCTTTTAATGACTACTAGTCTCTCGGTACGAGCAGATCATTTTAAAAACAGTTGAATGGGACATCCCGCAACTTCGGTATACTTCTGTATAAGGACAACCACCACTACTTCAGCACATTCTGCCGGATTCAAATTTCGTGATTAGCCTTGCATCATTACCGAAAATTAAAATTTTCAAGAAGAGCAAACGTTACTCGCAAAGATTGATCAACAATTGCTGTTCTCAATAATGTAGTGACTTTTTGCAAAACCTCAATTTACTTCCTTCATTTTATGTCTCATGGGAGGAACATATGAACCAAGAAAAGAATCGAATTTTGTTGGCATATGTCCAGACATATCCGAAAAAAAATATGTGTTAATAATAAGTTGCTTACCTAAAAAGAAATTTGAAATATTGAAATTGTGTGTTAATTTTTGGGCGCAGTATAATTTCAGCTATTGCATATATTCGACTTTCTGCTAACACAACGAGCTTTAACAATTCTTTTTTATTCTCCAAAGGCATACAAATATATCAGATCATTATGGCAAAACCTATCATCACATCCATCAACTCTTAGGGAATGGTATAAATCCATAAATGGTAGCCTAAAATTTACTGAGGAGGCCTTAAATGTAATTCAGGTTCGTGTGGACATAAACAGTGCCAAAGGAAATCCACTTTTTGCGAAACTGGTAATAGATGAAATTGCTCTTCGAGAACAACTAATAGGTGTAATCCGAAATTAGAAGTATCTGAATGGAATCTCCTAAACCAAGGGTGCTCAAACTTGAACTGCTGGCGATCTACCTCAATATTTTTAGACTACTTACGATCGACTCTGAGAGGCTGCAAGTATGTGTGATGCAGGGTTGTCGTACATACACGATACAACCTACCAACCTACCTACCTAGGTAGGGTGTACCGTAGCATATATAGTTATTAGCTTTCCGCACAATATACATTATTTTAGGCAACGTTTGGGTTAGGTTTAGTTAGGTTCTTCTATATAATATCAATGAAAAAACCCATAAGCATTCAAAATTGTGAGTTTATTGGTTATTACAAAACAAAAGACTTACATATGGTGTTAAAATTAACTAAGGAGTGACTTTGGATGTCAGTTAGTCGATTGCGATATTTTGACTTAATTATCTCGCACAAGTAAGTTGATCCAAACATTGTCGTCAGTTGAAGGGCGATTTGCCTTAGATTCGATTATTTATCTTCAGATATAAAATTTGTATCAGATGCTGTAACTTTGAGATGTATATCTGATATAATCTGCACCAACTCATTTTCAACAGAACATGAGTTCATATTAAACTGACTTGCTATTTCAGTAGCTAATTCCTCAATGCTTTTACATGAAAAAGGATAACTCTAAAAGATGCTATATTTGCCAATTTACTGCAATCATGAAAACGCATTTCAAATTGTCCCAAAATATTTGATTATTCAGCCTCATACGTATCATAATTCAACTGAGGAATCCTAGCTTTCAAAGGTGGAAAATGTTTCAGATCCATTATTTTCAGTTGAACTATCATAAGTTGCAATTCACTTTTGAATGTGTTTACTGCGCTAATCATCTCAATAATAGTTCTTCCTTTACCTTGAAGCTCCAGGCTAATGGTGTTTAAAAGCATTGTGATGTCAGTCAAAAATCGGTCTTTTTCGTTTTTCAACATCTGAGTGTCATCACCTCTTTCGTCTAGAAAAGCTGTTATTTCAGGCAATAATTCTTGAAACCTTTCCAGGAATTTTCCGCGACTCAACCACCTGACGTCCGTGTGAAGAACTAAGTCAGTGTGTTCAGCTGACTCTATCTTCCAACTGTAACTTAAAGAGCCGCAATGCATATAATTTCTCCGTTTTTAAAACTTTTGAATACAAAACTAGTTCAATTGACGAGGCTTCTACGTGATGGAAGATCAAATAATAAACATCACTTGTTGGTGTATAATGCAATGGAATGAAAAAAATGAAGGGAAATCTTCATTAGCTCGACACAATGCACAACACCGTTTTTGTTTCCAGTCATTGCTTCTGCTCCATCGGTTGTAATGCACACTAATTTATATATTTCTAGCTTGTAGTTTTTTACAAAGAAAACGTCACATATATTTTTGCTACGGGTCTTCCCCTTCAGAGGATTGATTGTCAAAAATTCTTCTTTAGCCAACATATCGAAGATGGCCATAAACATTTTGTGAAGGGGATCTTTCGTTTTATTGAAAAGAGGTAATACTTCGCGCAAACGGATCCTTCTATCTCCAATAGTTCAGGAGATTCTATTCAAATACATCGAATTTAGGACAGCCCTGTACAGTCCCACAAACATAGGAAAAATTGTAGCGAATATTGGGAGCATGGCCAAATAAAAACAGAGAAACTGTTCGGAGTAAGGGAGATAGAAAGGACGCATGGCTCGAAGATCGCAATTTGAACGGATAACGATGGACACGAATTGGGATAGAGAATTTCAGAGCAGTTGCGATATTTTGATTAAATGTGAGTTGATATTACTTATCTGACCTATGTCACATAGATAGCTACTTATTAATAGATATACAATTAACGAAAAGTACCTCAAAGGTCATTAATTTAGGTAATGTGGTTTATAGGTAGGTACTCAGACTAGGTATATAAACACCTCAAAAAAGTCTAGGGAACACTTAACAATATTTTCAAAATATGAATTTGATGATTCGAATTTATAGAAATCTTTCGGTTTTTGTTAGGATGTATTGTATATAATGTATTCTCAAGAAAACAAAATAATATTTGACTTCTCCAAAGCACCTATTATAAAAAAAAATTGAAATTTGAAAATGACGAAATTTGGTGAAACACAAAAAAAAATTCTGTACTAATATTTTCGAAACGATATGGAAGCACTTATATTTTTCAGTACCCAGAAGGTCCACCTCTGTTATTAATGACACTTTGGCATCGTCGCGGCATGCTCAATATTAAATTGTCTATTACATTTTGGCCTAAGTCATTCCAAGACCCCTGAACTGCTAATCGAAGCTCCTGTTCATGATGGAAGACGTTTTGACGGAGGAGATTTCTTTTTAGGGTGTCCCTCACATGCTCGATGGAATTCAGATCTGGGGAGCAGGATGGTCATGGTAGAAGATCGATATCATTCTCTTCAAGAACGTTCAAGACAACTCTTACACGATGAGGAGGGGCATTATCTTGTTGGAAGACTGGCTTTTGACCCATTGTTTGGAGATACGGTACCACTACAGGTAAAACTATCTCATTTGCGTATGACTTTCCCGTGAGGTTGTTCTGTATGAAAACGAGGTCAGTTCTTCCATCAAGGCGTATACCTCCCCAAAACATTACTGATCCGCCTCCCTGTCTAACAACTTCTGCATGCTGGAGACGGTTTTGCTTTCCAGGTTCCCTCCATATTCGAATTCTTCCCGAATCGGGATAACAACTAAATCTAGATTCATCACTGAAGAGAACTGTGGCCCACCTCTCTTGATCCCAGTTTACGTGTTCTTGCACAAAGCTAAACGAGCAGCGCGATTTCCATGGGTCAGTTGTGTAACTCTTAAAGAACGTCTGGAGTGGAGTTGACCTTCGTGCAGTCGATTTCTCACAGTTTGGTCGGAAATTTGTACATTATGAACTCGTGATAGCTCTTGAGCTAATTGAGATGCTGTGGTAGTACGATCTCCTCTGGCTTGTAAAACCAAAAATCGGTCTTGGGCGACTGTAGTAATCCTGAAACGACCTGTATGGCGTTCTTCTACGCTACCTGTTTCATTGAAACGCGACCATAAACGGTTTATGACACTTGGCCTACTTCCCAGAACCCTGGATACTTCCCGTTGTGAGCTCCCAGCTTGGAGCATGCCAACGGCTCGTAACATCTCTTCTCTAGTCAAATGTCGCCTTTCCATGGTCGAATCACAAAACTTGAATCTTTTATTTGTGCTTACAACAGAAACAAAGTGCCAACTAACTGATTTCAAACACTGAATACATGAAATGATTATAAAGCAGCGTCGCATCTGCTGCATTTTTAGTTTTTTATAAAAAAACTGAAATCTGTTGCGGCACTCTACACAATTTGGTGAGAAATTGATGCAGGTGTTCATTTCTTAAAAAAAAATTATCCATATTGATCGTTCTGGATACGATATATCGATATTCAGAAGTGTTCCTGAATTTTTGAGGTGTTTATTTCACAAATATAATTAACAAATGATGTGATTCAAGTAACGTAGTCATCATACTATGATAACATCAAAAGTATGTTGAACCCAACAAAGACCCAAACGAAATATAAAGTACCTACAAAGAAATGATTGATTAAGATAAATAGAGAATTAAAGAGGTTCAATTTCAGAAAAATCGTCATTGGTATCTGAGAAGATATCACTATCTGTATCACTTTTAGCCTTTAAATGAATAATTATGTCATCAACAGCAATGCCCATTGCTGGCTCCTTGTCTTCAAAAATTTCTCAAATTTCTTGGCGTGTTCACAACGACTTTTCCATTCGTCTGTCGGAAATGAATTGAAACAGTCATCATAAAGAGTTTCTACAGTCAAATTTCACATTCCACTCTGTGACATATTGCTTCATAAATGCCCATTCCAACTCTATAGGATTCAGGTCGGGGTGATAAGGGAAAAAAGTGTAGCCATTATCTACCATTATTTTATATATTTCATATTCTTCGAATCGTGGTTTGTTACTTTTTATGATGTCATAGAGTTCAATTTTCAACATGTCTAGGGTGAAAGGTAGTCCACGCGGTCGAAGCAATTTTTGCATTTCTTCTTCACTGGAAGCCATATTCGCATATTTGTTCAGTTGAACGTTATGGTATGGAGCATTGTCTATAATAAGAACACTTTTGACTGGCAGATTAGGTATCAGCATATCCTGCAGCCATATCTCATAGTTGACATAATTCATCTCACTTCGTGTTCGATTTGAACTTTGGATAGGAATTTTCCACAAAACCGCCAGCATTCACGATCAAAGGTCTCTGCCCTTTGGAAATGGGCGTACAAAGTCCTTCATTTGAATTATCGCTCCATGCTTTCATTTGTGTGTGCGATGAGTAGATATATGTTTAGTCCATATAAATTATTGGCTGATTTTCTTGTCTGAACTTTCTCAAACTAGAAAGTTTCTTCTGAGTATTTGGATTTCTGGTTTTTCTATAAGTAATTTTCTATTATTTTGGTTTTTTTCCAGCGAAATTCCATCTCTCTTATCACTTTCCTTAGAGATTCATTTGATCCAGAATACCCATTGTCATCAAAAAATTTCTTATGGATACGTCTTAGAGTTGGAATTTTCATTTCCGTTATATAATAGTTTATTATCATAAGATGAACAAACCCTTTATCGAAATCATCTAAATCAGTCATCGGAACAAGTTTTTTTGGTTTCTTGTTGACTGTGGAGAATGAGGACGACTCTCCTTCTTCAACAGATCTCATTTCAGCAGAAATCTTTCTTATTGTACTCAAACTCACCCCTGTTGCCTTTGCAGCACGATCCTGAATTTTTTCAATTTTTATTAATGGTCCATCATTTCTTGCCTCTTGCTGCATGAAATGAATCGCATTTGCTATCACTTCCCTAGATTGACCGAACAACACTTTATTCGTTACTTTCGTTTTGAATTCCATTTTCGAAATTTACCAAATAATTGTTGCACACAGTTTATTTTACAATGTCTGCGAGAGCTTTGAAGAACTAACAATTGAAGGCGTTCTCCACTGCGCAACCTACTAGAAAGTCTATCTAAGGGAAGGGGAACTTCAGAGATATGTTTGACGGCCTGTATATATGCATGGACGGCTTTATGGTCAAGTAGAGATTAGAAGTGATGCAAGTGAAGACTTGGAGAAAGTGCCAAAGGCTCGATAAGATTTGGTTTTCATGGCAGTTGGCTTTAATGACTGTTGGAAGGTGCCAGTTGGATATTTCTTGATAAATGGGCTAAATGGTTCTCAGAGAGCTAATTTATTGATAGAAAACTGGTGCAAAAATCAAATCATTAACCTTCGATGGTGGACCTTCCAATTTAAATATGAGCCTACAGTTAGATGCCAATTTTGAGTATGGGCCAAATATAAAACCAAGAATTTTTCATGGGAATACAAAAAATATATCTTTTTTTGGACTTGTGTCATATGGAAAAATTATTGAGAGATCACCTCTTAGCCCCCTAATAGCTGAAATTTTCATCGATAATTTAGAGAAAAACTCAATATTAAACCCACATTTCACCAAAAACACATTATTTTCTGGTACAGATAAGTAGATGACATTTTAGTTGGTTTTCGCGGTTCAAACAGACAAATTCAACAATTTTTAAATTTCCTGAATGAAATACATTGCCGCATCAGCTTCACTGCTGAAATAGTAAGTAAAAACTCAATTAATTTCCTAGACTTAACCATCATAAATTCAAATAACCATTCCACTTATAAAATTTACAGAAAGGAAACATTCATAGACGCATCGATCCCAATGGACTCGTTCAGTCATTTGATCCACAAACTAGCTGCGTATAACTCCATGATTCATAGAGCTTACTCTGTTCCCATTTCGAGAGGAAATTTCCAAACTGAACTTAACATCATCAGAAAAATTGCCTGAAATAACAATATAACACAACATTTTCTAAATACAATTATTAAACGCGAAGAACAACTCGATATCATTCAACAACCTTAAAATTCTTCATAAATGTAACAGGGGAGAGAGTTTAATTTGTTGGAAAGTTTGGAGATTAACAAGCTATGTAATGAAATAAAGGTAAAAAATTCTTTAAAACCAGCTTTTATCAACTTTTATTTAAACGTCATTTCAAATATATATGTTATATGTTATAAATAAAGCTTGTCGCGAGATATAAGTACTCGTATTATTTGTTTCATCTTAATTTTATTTTTTTCTAGTTTTTCTTGGGAAGCTCTCTCATTTGATACCCATATTGTAGGAACGAATAGAAGAAAATTATCCGCAATTTTGGGTGTTCCGCCATATTGGATTGAGAATGACGTCACATTATTTTTCTAGTTATTCTTGACAAGCCCTTTAATTTGATAGCCATATTGTAGGAGTGCATTACAAATAATTGGTCCGTCATATTGGGTACGCCGCCATGTTGTATTTAGAATGACGTCACACAGTTAATCATGCATTGTCATCCAAACTAAACGTATATACTATACAAAATTTCAGCTCAATCAGTTGAGGGCAAAAGCCTTCAAATTGGCCTACTCATCTATTATATTGTTATTCACTTGAAAATGACCGTAAGGTCGAAACCGGTCGTGATTATTAAATAAATTGTGGAAAAGTGTCTTATTTCGTTTTACTTTGAAGATGAAATTCCATAAAATAAGTAGATGATCAATACTATCAATTAGTATATTACTAAACCGAATAGCTCACCGAATTGATTTTTGATAATATCCGGATCCGTATCCTCCACCACGGATCCATTTTTGCCTCCGTCCGGCTCCTCGTTTCCTGTAGGCTCGACCGTCAGTAGCCCCGTGTAATGTCCGTCCACGATAACGCTGTCCGACCCGATCATGGCTTCCAGAGGAGCGTGTTTAGTCTCGGAAGCGCCCCCGCCGTGAGCGTGGTGGTTATGGTGATGATGGTGGTGGTGCTTGTGGCCGGGCCGGACGTAGTGTCGTTTGCAGAGAGCGGCTAAGACGAGGCAGACGCCAGTCGCTAGGACGCTTACTGTACCCAGGAGTCCCATCAGGAGAGGACTTACTGGCATCATGGCCGAAGCGCCTGAAACGAAAGGAGTTCTGATTATTTTAAATGGTGGTTTAGGTTCTTATTAGAAGCATTTTCGTGCAATTGTGAGCTCGCGTCTCCCAATTTCGCACATATTTCTATAGATAATATAATAAATTTCATAAATGTTTAAAAATAGGATTATGGAAAGGAGATTTATGTGCTTGAGCAATACTGATCAAGGTTATAATTTTCTATGAAACTACAATGCACAGAATGAGTAATGATGTTTCAAAACTGCTAATATAATGTAACGTTTCTTAGTTCTTGAAATTATTGGTGGGTTCAAATTGAACACTTCAATGTTACAAAAACATTAACTAATTTATTTACACGTAAACTGAACAATTAAAATACTTAACTAAACGATTAACTTCTATAACTAATTTATATAACACAATCAATACTGCTTAATTTATTCCAAACACTTTGTCCACTTATTCGCGCTCTTTATTCAAACTGAAGTCCTAGCGCTTTGCGAAGTCTCTTCTTATATACAAGCACTAAGGTTCGAGATCCTTCGCGCAATTTCCGCGCAGGGGAACTTTTAGATCTTTCTCGAATTCTCTCGAAAGTGTATCGCAATTCGTCATTCCGCCAGGCAGTGACAGGGTCGGCTTCATGGACGATTGGATATCATTACATTGCCCTCCTCTTAAAACTGTTCTGTCCCAGAACAGGCTGAGTCTTTAGTCACTATGCCGAAATCGGCATTTATTTCCAGCTTGTTGATGGAAATGATATTCAACTGTCTCTCCTTGTCTCGAAGGTGTAGAATTGAAACAGCACACGAAAACTTCCATTTTGATGTCTTGGAAGATAATTTCGATCATGCTCCGAAAAGTTCTCCAATCTAACTGGTCCAACCCACAACCAAGTTTCGGTATGGCGAGTTTCTTCACACCCTGCTTGACCAAGTGCTCTTTCAAGTCTAGTAAGGCTGACCATAAATCTTCATAGCAGGGTTTCTGGTGTGAATATTCTTTAGTCACCAAGTAGTAGACCGTTCTTCCTTCAACATCTAGTTTCAAGGTCTTGCCTACTGTAGACACTTTGCTGCCTTAGTTCAAAAGGTCTTCATATTTAGCCTTGAAAACTTTCGCGATAGCCTTATTCATTCGAAAATCTTGAGCGACATAATAAGCAATGGCGTATTCCTTGCCTACTTGGAAAATATCTTGTTGTATTTCTGTGGTGACTCCAAACTTAGCTTTTCCAGTGCCGCTATAGCTAGCCATGGATCGATCGTAGCCCCCACCTTCATTCCCTTGTTATTCTTGTTTTCTTCTGCAAAAGCAGCCAATCGATTGAATATGACTACTCTAGGCTTCGCCTTCGGTAACTTCCTTATGCGATGCATGATATCGTTGATCCTTTTCATGACTTCCTAGGGCCTTCCCAATGTTGCTGTAGCTTTGAAGACAAGCCAGGTTTCTCTGTGGGTTTTGAAGCCATACGTGATCTCCTACAGAAAATCCGCCTTCAGAAGATTTGAAGTCATAGCGGTGTTTCATTATGTCACTTTCAATCTGCATGTGCTGTCTGACCTTATTATGGATATAACCCATTTTTCGCTCCAGATTAGTGACATGATCTTCTCCAGCAAAATCTTCTCTAGGCTTACACCCGAATTCCAGATCACATGACAACCTCATTTCACGACCTAACATAACCTGAGCTGGCGTTTCCACTGTTGATTCTTGCACTGAAGATCTGTAGGCAATTACAAAAAGGTGCAGGTATTGGTCCCAATCTCGCTGATGATCCGATACCACTTAGGTATCGTTTAGGTATATCGTTTTATTCATTCTTCAACCATGCCGTCTGATTGAGGATGAAGCGCTGTTGTTCTGGTCTTTCTGATGCGTAGTCTTCGCATGTTTCTTGAAACAGCTTCGATTCAAAATTTCTCCATTGATCGCAATGTAAATTTAAGGGAACTCCAAAACGGCAGAAGAACTCCTTCACCAAGATATCTGCGACAGTTGCGGCTTCTTGATTTAGTATAGCATAGGCCTCAACCCACTTGGTAAAATAATCCATGGCAACTAATATGTATCTGTTGCCGCCATCAGTCTTTGGAAAGGGTCCCCCTATATCCACAGCAACACGTTCCATCGGACTTCCAACATTGTTGGGGCTTTGCCTTTTCCATAAGGTACACCTCCTGCACTACTCTCGGATATCTGCCTTCGAATTGACCCAATAATATCTAGCTCGGACCTTCTCGAGAGTCTTCTTGATGCCGAATAGTCCTCCTGAACCTTTATTATGTAACTTCTCCAACATTGCCTTCACTCTGATTCTTGGCACATTTAATTGAAGCCACTTATCATCTTCAGATTCGTTTTTCAAGCGTCGCTTCAGTAGACCATCTTCCATTAACCGTGTTTCCCATTGCGCCCAATAAGCCTTGATGTTTTTACTCATCCTGGAGACAACTTTCCATTATGGTCGTTCAATAACTCTTTTTCATTGCAGAACTACACTCAATTCAAGGTCTGTTTCTTGTTCTTGCCTTAGTTCTGCTGGCAACCAATTCTCGTCAACAACCTTAATCCTCATTAGGCTTATCTGTTCCTCCAACCGAGAGCAGCGACTGTAGTTTACTCGACAGGGCCTTCGCGATAGGGCATCTGCGTTCTTGTGTCAGTCTCATCGCAGTTCCAGCATCTCTCTTTCTTCTTCCTTTGATCCAGGAGCCGAAGAATCACCTGTTCTTTAGTTTCTTCCTCCTCATTGATGTCTTAAAGCACGGCTACGTCCTCTATTCGATGCCTGTTTTGCAGCTTCAAAGTCAAGTGCTTGGGCCAGAGCATCATAAATTGTTTTTGGCCTAGCAAATCTCAAGACCTGCTGAGTCTCACCATCTCTGAAGCCATCTACGAACGTCTGAACAGCTAATTGTTCCAAGAAGGTATCAGGAGCAGTAGGGTAGGCTAATCCAACTAATCTCACTAGATCAGCCTCAAATTCTTACAAGTTCTCTGTAGATTTCTGGCTATGATGCTTGATTTGAGCCGATATACTTGTTGTGAATGAGTATCCCCGTACCTCATTTGTAACTTGGATGTTAACGTGTCGTAGCATACCTGCTGGCTTGCTGGTATTGTCTGAAAAATGTTCAGTGCTTCTCTACGTAGAGCTACAATTAAAGACGTTGCTTTTTCCTGCTCATTTCATCCATTGGCTGTAGCTTACACCTCAAACTGTTTCTGGTACGTCAACCGAGGAATTTTCCCGTCGAAAGTAGGTGGTTTTATTTTCATTTTTGGAGCTCCAACATCATGTTCCACTTTCGACAAAGTTGGCTTATCATTCTTTTTCAGTCTATATGATTGCTTCAACCTTTTTAGTTTTGCTTCCTTTTCATCTACATGTTCGAATAAGCCACTCAATCTTCTGTTGATCTCTTCTTCTCTTTCTTCTTCTATTCTATCTCTCATTTCCTTCAGATTTTCCTTAGCCAAATTCAAATTTCCTTCGATTTCGTGCCTAACGAACTCTTTCAGGTTGTTCAAATTTTCCTCTAATTTATTTGAATTTTCCATTAGTATGTTCGAGTTTTTCTCCAATTTATTTGAATTATCGTCCATTTTCTTATTGAGGTCCATCAGGGCTTGATGAAGGAATTTCAACGCTTCCGTCTCCATACTCCGCTTGTTGCAAACGGGTAACAGGCATCAACTTACTAGAGCTTTTTTCTATTCACCAAAACCCCACACCTGACATCAATTGTAACGTTTCTCAGTTCTTGAAATTATTGGTGGGTTCAAATTAAACATTTCAACGTTTCAAAAACACTAACCAATTTATGTACACCAACTGAACAATTAAAACACTAAACTAAATAATAATAATAATATCGTTTATTTAGTATTGCTAATAATATACATCAAAAAATATAAAGATTTACCATGATAACAAATATTCACTATATCCACTTAATATTGAAAATTTTCCATTCAGAAGGATAAAAGACAAACAAAATGAAATAAAATAATACTTGACTGTA
The DNA here is from genome assembly GCA_013387265.2 of Cryptolaemus montrouzieri. Taxonomy (NCBI): domain Eukaryota; kingdom Metazoa; phylum Arthropoda; class Insecta; order Coleoptera; family Coccinellidae; genus Cryptolaemus; species Cryptolaemus montrouzieri. The sequence goes on from JABFTP020000185.1 coordinate 20,785,648, forward strand.
CATCAGGTACACTTTATATGCATTAAAAGTAACCTCCGAAGTTTAGTTTGACACTTTCTGGTAGTCAATTATACTTTTAATACTTTCTGGTAGTCAATTATACTTATTTAATTGCAAAAATATAGTTTGTTATTTTATTATATGAAATAATATTGCATATTGATGGGAGTATATCTATTACAGTTCAAAATTAACCTCATGGCTTTAGTCTGTAAAATCTCAATTTTATTAATTTCCATATTGGGCAGTTCAAAAAATAAAGTGGCACAGTACTCCAAATGAGGTTGTATGATTGCATTGTATAGAAATTTTCTCGCAAACATACTAAGAGATTGTCCAATTCTACCTAATAGAGACAACTTTTTAGATATAAAATATCTGAAAAGTTGTCTTCTAATATAACCAGCATGGGATCCAAATGTGAGGTATTCATCCAACATTACACCGAGGTACTTAAATTCCCTTCTATCTAATTTACAGTTGTCTATACTGACAGAAATACAATTACAGTTCATCTGACTTAATTTATACCTACTTCCAACTATCATATATTTACATTTATCGATATTCACACTCAAATGGTTATCACAAAGCCAGGAAAACAAAGAACTCAGATCCTCATTAATTTTTCGATTCATCTCTTCAATATCATTACCACAAATATACAACTTCGAGTCATCAGCAAACAAAGTAATTTCACAATGCCTAATACATTTAACTTCGTTTACAGGGCTAGTGAGCTATGGAACTCGCTTCCGTCCAACATCTTTCCAACATCCTACAATTCGGCCCTATTCAAGAAGCGAATAAACAGAAACCAAAATTCTTACTAAGCGCCCACTCATGTGGTGTAACAGGTTCGCCTATTCCTGGGAAGCGAGCTTGAAAAAGAAAAGATCCTTCGTCATTTTTCGCAGTCAGAATTCGCAGTCAGAACAGGCCACAGTTTTCTCCTGCATGATCTCAGTGTGTATGGATTCAGTTTTTCTACTGATTCTTTTTGGTTTAAGATACATTTTACTATGTTAAATTTCTTCCAGCATTCCATAACATTTACATCAGGAACACATTACATATTATCCAATATGGTTTTAAAAGTTCATCTAATGTAATAGAGCTTAAAGGCCTGTATTCTTCCTTGGTCCATTGGTTACTGAATTGCAGGCCGAAGCACTGGCAGGTCGTTCTTGTTTTGGTTTTTCAAAGAATAAACGATCTGTAAAGTGTCAGTGTAACTCTATCCTTTGCTGCCTTAAATCCAGGAGCAGACTTTTCGCTTTTGGAAATGAATATTTTATTTGGAATTCTCTTTCAAAACAGTGCAGTTTCGTTTTCATTGAATACTTGCCCTGGTTTGTATTTTCCATCAGCTATAGGTTTGCGAATTCTTTTGGATATCTTTCTGCTGCACTAGTGTAGGCAGCAACTTCTCTGATCGAGATGATTTCCGTTTACAGCACTCAGCATCCATATGCAACTCCGACTACAACCTTGTTTCTGCCCTTGGTACCATCGTACAGCAACGCAGTAAAGATCCAACGCCTTCCATGAAGATATGGCATTGCAACCGAGCCAGCTGGGAGGGGCTGCGCAAATTTTTCTAGACTTTTCCCTCTAATGACGTCTGTTTCTTGGATTCTGACATCAACCTCTGTACTGAATATATCACTGCAGGAATGAATCCAACAGATGAAACTAAATCTGAATATGCACGTTTCAGGAATATTCGTAATTTAACGATTGATAAAGCGAAAACTTACATTGATAAAAGAATTAAGAATAGACTCTTGGAGCAGACCAGTGGAAGTCGTCAGTTCTGATCTATGGTGAAGACAGTCAGCAACAATTTTTTCAAGTCATCCTTCACAACTTTGATATGAGATGACGATTCTATCGCATCATCATCTAAAGCAAAAGCGGATATCTTTGCAAAATTGTTCTCGCAAAATTCTGTTTTAAATGTTAAATATATAAAATGAAGTACCAAGCATCCCACATATTCAATCGAATATGTCTGAAGTAAAATTAAGAGTGCGTCTAGTAAGGCGCGTTCTTTAACAACTGAACTGAAAGAGAGTAGTAGGTCTGGATGGAATACCACCAACTGTTTTGAGAAAATGGGCTTCAGAGTGAGTACCTGTTGCTAATCGTCTGTTTCAGATTTCGTATGAAAGCCATACGTTTCCGGTGTGTTGAAAGGTTGTGAGAGTACAACCGATTCCAAAGAAAGGGAATAAATGCCTTCACCAAAATTATAGTCCAACCTCATTGTTGCCCATTATGTCGAAAGTCATGGAAAGACAAAGATCAACTGGTGATTTTCTTGTATACGTAACGCATTTGTGGACATGAACAATAGGAAAGCATGGTCCATCCAGAGCCATTGCACTTGATATCCAAAAAGCCTTTAACGCGTTTGGCACGCAGCGTTGATGAATAAACTAATCGTATATAGCGTGGTTGGATTAGCAGCTTTCACTTCTGTAGATCGATTCGGGTGGTAGTTCATGGATTGGGTCTGGAGCTGCGATTGATTTGGAAAGTTGGGCTGTACCTCTGTTAGGAGGATCCAACCACCACTTTTACTTTCTGCATATGATACAGAAAAGATACATTCTTGAAGAAATTTTACTATTGAAACTGATTAACTGAATTTCACCTTTTGTTGATTTTTTATTTTTAACATTCTTCAACGGCTTTTAGTACAAATATTTCAATTAACTGTAAACTTAAACTGTGCGCATCTTGTGATCACAATTTACTAGTTGATCGAGTCGAAGAGCTTAAATTTTGTTTTTTCACATTTTATCAGATATTAGTAGTTAAACCACCAGTATTTTACCCATATCGTTTTATTCGCTTTAACTGGGTCACCTGACCAATGTGGTTCACTTGTGTTGAAGAATAATGAATTTCTTTTGAGTCAACGGACGTTGGTTTTTCAATTGTAACTTCACAGACTTGACGATTTTTCCACGTTCGAGTCGTTAATGAAACGTGGTGGCGCAGAAGAATTTTGAGCCTTCTCCATATAAGCATAGCTGGAGTCAATAAGTCATCTACTTGAGCGTATTGAACCTCAAGGAAGGTAGAATTTTAATTTCCTTTATATATTTTTTGTTTTAGATCTGGCGCCAGTGTTAAAACCAATGTTATAAATTAAAAAGAGAAAAGTCTACCGATAGAAAAGTAATATCTAACAAAGAAAGAAAAGCAGAACCAGAGAGAATTCATCTAAATTCGAGAAGATTACGAATATCTGAATTCATGAATAATAATGAACTACCAAATCACCATGAAAAGTTTCTCTTGGTTATTCGAATAATACCTACATCTTTCGTGTTTGGATGAAAACAATCTATAATTCGTTAATATATATATATATATATATATATATATATATATATATATATATATATATATATATATATATATATATATAAAATATAGGTAAATTCGTTAGAGATGGCCGTAGTTTTTTAAAGTATGATGATTTGTCTAACCGCTCTATGTTTTCGAATATTGCTGGGTTCATCAGTCTTTTCTCTTTGATATTAGTTTCATTATATTTTTCTAGCTTAACTCCACGCCTACTTTCTTTCAGATATTTTTCTTCTTCCTTGCTTCTTGTTATTATTATATGCTCTTTGGAAGTTAAAAGCTTGCCAACTTGCTTGCTACGTTTACGGGCCTCTGTTAACTTTTGTGGAATAGGAGATATTTCTTTTAGAATTTGAGGAGTCCTTTCTTTGCTACTATTTTCACTTTGATCTGTTGATGTACCCGCCATAGGTTCATTTTCCATAATTTGTTGCACTTCGAGTGGTTAAGATGACGATGTATTAGTTATAGTTGGAGTAGCTAAACGACGAGGCGAGTTAGGCGCAGCTGAGGATTCAAGGAAAGCATAATCCGGTATTACCTCTGGATTGAAAGACACAACCCCGCATGCCCTAAATCCAGAAATGGCATTTTCGGTAGAAGCAGCCTTACCCCAGGCCTGATTCAGCAGAGAACCAAATGTCAGTCTTGTAATTCGGCGACCTGCATTTTGATTAAACCACAGCCGACATTGTTCCTAAAAATGATGTTTCAAAGATTTAAACACAACCTGGTCAAGGGTTGTTAATAAAGTACGGCTAGGTATGGATAGCAAAATTATTTCATTTTGATTGGCATATTCGAGCATTTCTACTGAGTTATAATGGGTGGAATGTCCGTTAAGCAACAACAAAACTTTTCAAGCTGGTTTCCTTGGCAGAACATGTATTTTGAGCCAGTCTAAAAATATCGCTGAGGTTATGTAAGCAGATTTGTCTGACATAAACACACGAGATCCGGGGATACCATCTTGAATTTCGCCTTTTTGTTCTTGCCCTTCATTATGCACGCTGGTGGCAAAACATACCTTCTGCGTTACAACAAGTTATGATAGTAATGGTTCCCCTTTTGTTGATGTTGTAGTGGCTACAGCCTTAAAACCCTTTTCAGCGAGTAAATGTCCGGGACGATTATTTAATTGGATTCGTCCATATTGAATATGCAGTTAGGTTTTGACATTAAATCATTTTCTATCATAATGTTTACTAACAAGCGGAAATAGGCATTCACTTCAGCCCGGTTCATACTATGACGTCGAACCATTGATACTCCTTCAGATTTTCTTAAAACTATGTCGGAATTTCTGCAAAGATACATTTGTATGTTGTAACTTTTGATTTGATTTGTTGAATCTATGTTGGATTTTAATTGTTCAGCAAACTGGAAAGCTAACTCACTCAAATCCGTCAACGTCAATGGGAAATCTCTTTCTTGATTTTATTTTATATGAATTGAAAGTTTTTTCATTTTCATCTCCAAGCATTGATGAGGACCCATTGGCCCTTATTTATCATTATTATTTTTGTATCATATTCCAAGAGTTTTTCGAGGTATATTATGGATGATGGAAGCTTTGTATACTGACATTTCTCCATTTTGATGCCGTTAATGGCGCTTTTAGTGATTCTTCACTCCAATTGCCAGGAATAGCAACAGCCTTTCTTTGGTATTTATTTGGCATCTATAACAATCAAACAAACAATTATAATAAAAGACAAAATATCTGAACTAATATGGCCATCTAACCCCTTGTGCATACGGCCATCTTTTCTATTTTATGGAGAGACGTATGTTCCGCGTACTGAATGAAGCGAAACACAACGCCATCTATCAAATTATACTAGGAAATATTTCGACTGGCCATCTCTCTCGTATGGCAATCTCTAACGAATTTACCCTACAGGGTGGAAATCTTCGAGGTGATTATGATTATGTCCAACTGCAGGAAAGTTATTGGTCCCAATACTATCTCTCATATCTTAATAACAAACTATAAGTTAAAATTCATCAGAAACGTCATTTAACTTCAAGTGAACGATGATTTCTACTGAAATATATTATTAAATGCTCGACGCGTTTCGATACACAGTATCTTTGTCAAAAGCGAATGAATACTATAAATATATCTTACTAACATATACTTATATTTACTAAAGAGTCAATCCCTTAGTATCTGTATTTGAACTAGTGTTTAGGAAACAAATTTAATAAGGGGAGTTATTTATTTCTAACATAAGGTTGAGTTTTCTACCTCTATTCTCAGAATGTAGGATTTTAAATTCTGAATTGAAAGAATGACTATTTTCCCTAAGATGATTTGAATAATTTGAATCGGTTTTTCCGTTGATGAAACTGCCTTTATGTTCAGAGATTCTAACATTAAAATTTCTTCCTGTTTTACCTATATAAAAACAATTGTAATCTGCACAATCCAATCCATAAACACCTGATTTATTTTCTTTATTAATTTGAGACTCATAATTTCTGATGAACGAACCTAAATTTGTTGATATTTTGAACGCTATATTCGAATCTGAATTTTCAAGAAGGATTTCACATTATTGCTAATTTTGCCTACATATGTTAAACTATTGAATTTCTTGTCTTGGTGTTCACCGATTGGATATATATGTTGTAAAAATAATTTTGTTTTTTCTTATATAATATGCTGCTAACTAAATTTGTATCATAACCATTATTTATTACGATCTGTTTTATCAAATTCAATTCTTTGAAATAATTATCAGTAGACATCGGTGTCCTCAAGAGTTTATGTATATAGCTATTAAATGCTGCAACTTTATGTTGGTAAGGATGTACCGATGTATAATGAATTTTGATATCTGTATGAGAAAGCTTATGATAAATTGAAAACTGGTGTTTATTATTTGATCTTGTTGTTGTTAGGTCTAGGAAATTGATCTAATTGTTCTGTTCTAATTCAGAAGTGAATTTTATTTTTGGGTGCAGGTTGTTGATGAAATTTTCGAATACAGTGAACTGTCTGTTTGTTCCTGTGAAATACACAATAATGTCATCGACATATCGATACCAGTATAGGAAATGTTCACTAGCGGGTGTTCATGAATAGTTTTCTATATTATCCATGAAGATTTCTGCTAAAAGGGGTTTCCCATTATAAGTCCCTCATCACTTGTATGAAAACAATCGTTAAATAAAAAATAATTTTGAGATATGCAAACATCTAATAAAGCCATATTGTCGTATTCAATTCGTGGATTCGTCATATTTTGTGTTAACAAATTATTGATTATATTATACGGATCTTCGGTGGAATACTTGGAAACAAATTCTTGATATCAAAAGAGACTAACTTTGCATTACTCGGATTGACAATATTTTCTATTTTTCTTATCAAATCATTTGAATTACAATTGAAAAAGACGGTTTAAAATTACAAAATTTTTCCACAATATGTATTAGAAATTTGGAAATCTTGAATGCTGGGGCATGTGTGAATGATACCACTAGTCTTATTGGATAACCATTTTTGTGCAATTTAATGAAAGAATAAAGTTGAGGTTGTAAAGGATTCGGTAACACAGGTTTAAATTTTTCGCGATCTGTAATGATGGATTTTAAAATCTCAATGACTGTCTTCACTTCCTTATTGAATCTATTAGTTGAAATCTAATGTTTTGTAAATGTAATCTAGTTTGTTTATCGCTATAATTGTATTGCCTTTATCTGCTTCTATGAAAATAATGTCATTCGATGTTGATTTAACTTTTATATTTTTGATTAATATGTGATCTCTAATTGGTCTATTGAGCTTTTTGAGGTATTCTTTCTTAATCACGGACGCAGTTTGTTGTTTCAGGGAGCTATTGTTTTCTATTTTTCTGAGGCAAATTTCAGTATCTACTGCTAATTGTTCAAAGTTTGATGTATGATGTTTAGGGTAAATATTGTGTTTGAATCCTTTCTCCAATAACGCCATCTCATCAATGGTGAAATTTGTATCGGTTAAATTTATGAATCTTTTGAAAAATTGATGATTTGACAAGTTGGTGTTAATTTCTTTTATCTTAGGTTTATTTTTAATGAGGTTATTAAGTTTCATCTATTGAGTTTCATATTTCCTCTGGATAATTTTATTGACTTCTTCGCTGATTTCCCGGTCTGAAATATCGAGTTCAATTTTATGTAATCTAAGGAAAGCTCTGAACGAATTACCTTAACATAAGTATAACAAATATCCCGTTTGTTATATTGGATTATTCTGTTTTCTTTCATCTTTCATAATTTAACTTACATTTAAATCATAAATAAATTATTTCCAAACTTTTAGGTTAATTTAGAAGAAAACAAACGAATCATCAAGAGATTTATTCTTCTTTTTTGGAACATAATCATGTCCCTAACATTGTTGCAACAGATTATTCGGAAAGTTCTGTGATATGATGCAAATAAAAACGCGAATTTCCACAAATATGATCTTGACTTTCATAGTGCTACATGAAACTACCAATGGAAGAAGTTTATCCTGCAAATATATACCGAGAAATATAGCGACGCATTGAAAACTTTTCCTTTGTTGTCAAAACAACATTCATCTTGGCGCGTGATGTATTTACGGACGCCTTGGGCGAATACAAATTTCCCTTTTTCAGTTTTGCATTTATGAGATATTTTTGGCGTCTCCGCCCCCGGGACCTCTGATTCACCATTGTCGATTCGCGTTGCAATACTAGTAAGCGATATATATCTCAATAGGAAATCTATCCCGAGGGGGCCCTTGCAAAGTTTTCCTTCGTCTTGTTGTGTGCGCGAATTTTGAAAACCTGCCACATTAATATTCCGGTGGGAAGTCGAGACTGTTGGATGCTGAATAGCTTTCGAATGCGTCGATGTATATAAGAGACCGCCAAGACGAAACCAAACTTATCCGCGGATAATCTGCTTGCGTATGTACTGGAAGTTTGGACCCGAATTATTTTATAGAATTGTACATGTGAAAGTTTGATGTTTTATATTTAATATCCCAAAATGGCTGAATGGCGTTGAATGAAATTTGACTGACAAATAGTTATTACTATTAGCTTCCTGCGGGGTTATCGAAAAACCAATTACAAGAAGTATAAACATGAAATTTGGTATACATATCTTAACATTATTCACGAATACTCTGTTTTTCGTCGTGATAGGGAATCCTCAGGATCAACGTGCTTATAGCTGTATGTCAAAAACACTCCCCTCTACAACTGAACGAGTTCTGCAGTGAAGCGGAGGACATCTGGGCGTCGATTGGTGTGAATGGGGCAAGATTATTTTTGTGTTGTTGCTGATTCAACAGCCTGTACTTCATTTGCTAGCAAGTTGACGGTCAACAAAAGTAAAATTGGCGACAGTGTCTTTTTCGTCTGTGGTGACTTCAATTGCCTAACTGTATCTTGGGTTGATAACGGTAGTTTGCTAGCACTTACTAATGTTGAATTCAAGTTCTCATCTATGATTGAGACTTTGTCCTTTATAGAGTTGATGCAATTTAATAATAACCTCAATAATACTGGTAGAGTCCTCGATCTCGTTCAATGCAACAAAAATATTATTTCAAATTTAAGGGAAATTGCGCCATTCGTTGAGGAGGATTCTAATCATCCTCCTCTTGAATTTACAGTCAATATCACCTCTTAAGTAGGGAGAGGGTTCGAAGAATCTCCCGGTCATCCAAAGTACAGGTCCTTAAATGCAGTTTAAAAAACGAAAGGAGAATTGGAACATGGAATGTAAGGAGCTTGTACCAGGCAGGAAAAGCAGCCAATCTTATTAAAGGAACGAGACGTCTGCGAGTAGATATCCTAGGATGCAGCGAAGTAAGATGGCCAGATTCAGGAAGCTGTACAATTGATGAACACCAGATACACTATTCGGGAGACACAAGTTCCAGAAATAGAAATGGAGTAGCAATCGTTGTTAATAAAGACACAAATCGATCCGTATCTGCGTTTATACCGATATCAGGTAGGATTGCATTACTGAAGGTTCAGGCGAAGCCATGTAACTTGAATATCATTCAGTCCTATGCCCCGACAGCATAAAGTGCAGAGGAAGATATTGAAAATTCTACGAAGACCTAGAAACAGCCTTCTCATACACAAAGAAAGAAGAAGTCAACTTGATACTCGGATATTTTAATGTAAAAAACGTGACTGGAGGCTATGGCCTGGGTATTAGAAATGAAAGGAGTGAAAGGCTGGTCCAATTTTGCCAAGAGTCAGAGTATGTAATAACAAACACATTCTTCAAACTTCCCCATAGAAGACTTTACACCTGGAAATCTTCAGCTGATAGTCCACAAAATATAATAAGGAACCAAATAGATTATATTATGATCAACAAACGCTTTCGAAATGCAGTAACATCAGCAAAAACCCATCCGGGTGCTGACATTCCATCCAATCATAATCTATTAATCGCGGAAACCAAATTACGATTGAAGAGAATCACAAGGGAAGGAAAAAAGAAAACGCTGAAGACAGACATGCAGAAGCTCAAGAATCAAACGATAAAAGAAGAAACAAGAAAAGAACCAAACGATAAATTTGAAAATTTGAAACAAAATGTTATATTCGACATTGAAAAACAATGGAAAGACATAAATAATACGATAAACAAAGTAACTAAAAACAATCTTTTGGTTGGGGGCGAATGAAAAGAAGAAGGACTGGATGACTCAGGAAATAATTGATTTAATGGAACAACGCCGACAATATAGAAACAACAACGCTCAGAGATATGAAGAAGTTCACAAAGTGATATGTAGGAAAATTAGAGACGCGAAAGAAAATTGGCTTGCCGATAAATGTAGAGTAAAAATCGAGTTGTTAGACAGCAAACATAACACCTTCAACTTACATCAAAAAATAAAGGAAGGATCAAGAAATTTTTTAAGCAGTCTACACATGTCAAATGTTTATTGCGTTGTTTTGTATGATTCTTTCAATTTGGCCCTTTTCAAACAGCAATAACTCAATTTTTTCAAATTGCACGTGCCAATTTTTATATCGCCATCAGATGAAGCGTCGAATTTCAGATGGAATTGTATAAGCATGTACTACATATAGTTCTGAAATAATTTGGGAATATATTGAATTTTGATGATTTTGCAAGAACTAACAGAGAATGCTTTGAAATATTTGAATCAAGTAGCTGAACTGGCTACGCTCACCTGACAGGTGCCTAAAATTAATGTACTTGTCACTTCGTTCATTCGAATTTGATATTTCAACAAGAATTGTCGTTATTTCAGATTGAAAATATCCAAAAAATACAACACATTTGGAATAAAACCACTGGTTATTCAAACGAAAATATATTTAATCTTTTTTCATTCATTTCAGAATGTCAAAAGTAGTGGGTAGAAATTGCAGGCAATTCAATAACCAATTTCCAAATTTACCGTCTATGAGTAAAATAAAATTTCGAAGCATTAGAAGCAATTTTCTACAATTAGGATGAATAAAATTGTAGGAACTAAGCAAAACCAATCATCGAAGATAATTACATTAATACGAATAAATGATAGCAAACATCATAGTAGAAAACTAATTTACGATCTGAATAAATGTTCAATGGGCCCCATTTTGCTCAATACACTTGACAGCTCGTATACGAACATGATGAGTTGCCCTCCTAGTTTCCTCAGGATCAATATTACGAAAAGCATTATGAATGCGCTCTAGTAACTCTTCTTTACTTCTTACAGGAATAAGATACACTTCACTCTTGATTTTGCCCCATAAATAAAAATCAAGGGGCGTCAGGTCCGGAGAACGCGGAGGCCATAAATTTGGTCCTTGATTACCCCACCATCTATCCTCGAACATTTCTGTTAGCTGCCGATCTACAGCTCGTGTTTTATGTGCTGGTGCACCATCCATTTGGTATTAGCAACCCCTCAGAATGTTAAGGGGTAATCCATCTAAAAAATTTGCTTTGTCCATTAAGATTTTTCCCATAAATGTGATGAGCTAACAAATCATTCATTAAAATTGCAAAAACGTTCAAGCTGAATTTATTTTGGAAATCAATAACCTCAATGAAATGTGGATTTTCTGTGGCCCAAAAATGTCGATTTCTCCTGTTGGTTATTTCACTTTCATTGAACTTGGCTTCACCAGACCATATAATTTTTTGTAGAATTGTCTCATCTTCTTGAAGCCGAATTAAAAAATTTTCACAGATATTTAGCCGCTTGGGAAGGTCAGTTGGTTTCAATTTTTGTAGTCTGATAAAAGAATACGGGTGCATGTTATGTTTCTTAAGGATCCTTTGAATGGAAGAATAACTCAATCCAATATCCATTTATGCTGACTTAATGGACGCATGTGGATTGGCACGAAAATACGCTAGCGTATTAATTTGATTGTCGTCCTCGAGAATTGGTTTTCTTCTAGTTTCTATGTATTTTGTTCCTCCAAATTGCAGAAAATGGCTTCTAATCCTTTGAAATTTTGTTTTACTCGTAGGCGCCAAATTTGGAAATTGGTTATTGAATTGCCTGCAAGTTCTATCCACCATTCGCCATGAATTAAAAAGAGATTAAACATATCCTCGTTTGAATAATCAGCCATTTTATTATCAATCTGGTGTTTTTCAAAATTTTCACTTCAAATTACCAACAATACTTGTTGAAATATCAGATTCAAATGAACGAAGTGACAAGTACATTAATTTTAGGCGTCAGGTGAGCGTAGCCAGTTCAGCAACTTGATTGAAATATTTCAAAGCATTCTCTGTAAGTTCTTGCAAAATCATAAATATATATATATATATATATATATATATATATATATATATATATATATACATATATATATATATATATATATATATATATATATATATATATATATATATATATATATATATATATATATATTCCTAGAAATCTTCACAAAAGTATTGAGATTTTGGGTCTGAAGAAAAGTTTGTTTGAAAAGTTACAAAAGATAACAGTCATCAAATCTTGTAATATTCTTCGTAGGTTTCTTTCCGAAAATAATAATGAGGTAGAGTCATAGGTTTTCTTTAGTTTATACTGCTCAGAATCTCATTTCATATTTTATTTATTTGTTTATATAAATGTAATATAATTAACTGACAATTTTGTCATATTTATATTCAGAGCAGTATTCTATTCGATCGTTCACCACTTCACACAAAGGAAACTATTAATGAGTAACATTCAGTGTTACTTGACTAAGGTCCGTACACTGGAGTTTTCCGGGAGAAAGCCTCTGACACTACTCGTTGGTACATTGATATCATTGTCTGATGATACCATAGTATGTATATATTCTGGTAGATTGATATATTCTCATAACATTTAACGTTATCTTAATATATAATTACTCCAGGATATGTTTTGATTATAATCATTGCCTGGCAATGGTATTAATTACCGGGTGGTGGATTTATATTTTTCATGAAATCAGTTTGATTGCATGAACAGATATGGGCAACTGGTCGGGGTAAAACCCCTAAATATATATATATATATATATATATATATATATATATATATATATATATATATATATATATATATATATATATATATATATATATATATATATATATGATTTATCCTTTACAGTCAGTTTTTCGTCACTTAGTACCAACAGTTAAAAATGGACTAAGTAATACCATATCTCCTACATGTTTCAATATGTTATTGAAGAAGTATAGAGTTTCGGGAATAAGATTTTGTCGTCTTTAAGAATGCCTTTTGTTATGCTTTAATTTTTCAGTAGTTTCTGAACTATTTGAAAATCTGAGTATCTTTTCATTTAGTTAATAACTTTTTGAATTTTTTGTGTTGGTAGAACGTTTCAATAATTACATATATGTTGAAATTATTAGAATCCAATAAACTATCTTTCATATCTTTGTAGTTTGTGTGAGTTTAATTTGTGAACTAGATTTACATTATTTGCACTCCAATCAACTTCAACTTTTGCATTACAGGCATTAAACTTCCGGTATCTTCGTATTTCAACCAATCCTTCCTTCTCGAAAGCTTGTAAGTATCAATTTCAAGTCCTCACGGAGAACGATCATCTTTTTTTTACTGAAATATCGGATAAACAATCGAACTATTTTTTTTTCGTCTCCAGACAATTCGTAAAACGGCTTTCCGTCGAAAAAAAGAAACAAATCACATTCGAATTCCGGCTGGCTGCTCAGCATCAACATCGGAAACAAAATCCCAATTGATCCCGGGTAAGCGTCGCCTTGTAGGGGGTGAAAAATACACCGGTCGAAAATCCCCCCGAATTGTTACTTATACGACGTGAATTTTCCGGTCCGCGGAATAAAGTTCTGATTTTTCGATTCCGGCGTCGTTTGACCGGCTTTCGTGAATTGGCGTAATTATCGTTGGACGTAAAATAGGTTTAGGTTTCGATTGAAGTTTTAGAGGGTTATAAGAATTTTATGGGGGCGTTAACTAAGCTAACCTAATGAATTGTTTGAATATTATATTTCATTCACCAGATAAACTGATTTTTCATGACATGGCGATACTATTAATTAATTCACTTGGCATTTGAATTTGGGAGGCTTTTACTTGGTAAAATTCCATTATCAATAATAAAAAACAAGTACTGTGTTTTAAGGAATTTTACTTAATACACTTAAAACACAGTACTTGTTTTTTATTATTGATAATGGAATTTTACCAAGTAAAAGCCTCCCAAATTCAAATGTTAAAGAAAGCTGATACCGGCTTTTTGGCTTTGTGGTATTTCAAAATACTACTAAGATGTCCAGTTCATACTCAGAATATATAGTTCTACTCAATGTGCTTGAAAAACAGGTTGACTCCCAATTACATACGGTTGAAGACACATAACAACAGTGGACCAGCAAGAAGAGCAATTGAGAAAGGCCAACGCATATGGCTCAAAGAGCATATGAAGATCCAGTACAACAGGAGGGACGTTGCAAACATATATTTGAAGGTAATCCATACGGAATTATTGTTTAGATTGCACCCTGTTGAGTTTGATATTTTAGACTCTGAACCAGATACGATGTCAAAATTTTAATTCATAAAAAGTTTCAGCAACAACAGAAAAAGTTGAATTCACTTAAATTCAAAATTTCTCCACCCAAACCTTCAACTGATAAATTTTCAGACCATAAATTTTTCGAAAGATTCACTAATTTAACTGATACCGATTTTACACAACCACAAAAAGATCTATTAGAAAAAGGATTCAAACATAATTTACATCCAAAACATAATAAAACTAATTTTGAACAGTTAGGCATAGACTCCGAAATTATTCTCAAAAACTCCAAAGATAATATTTTAGCCAAACATCAAACAGCAAAAATCATCAAAGAAGACTTTTCGAAATTATCACCTCATTGCAATTCCGATTATAAGATAATAAAAACAATTCGTGAAAATAGTACCAAGAACGATTTAGTATTCACTGAAGCAGATAAAGGTAACACCGTCATTGCGATTAGTAAATGTAATATTAAGTAAAATTCCTTAAAACACAGTACTTGTTTTTTATTATTAATTCACTTGGCGCTGGAAAGTCCATCAGACCTTATTTAAACTGGGAGATTTAGCATATGATAGATATATAAATAGATGATAGAAAGATGTATATTTCCTTCAATAATTACAAGGACTGTCAAAAGAATATCAATATACAAAAAGAAATATAAAACGAAAAACATCAAAACATACAAAATATTCATGAAGACCAACAAGTTTTTCATCTTAGAGAAATCTAAAGTTCATAAACTCCTCTGTGCTATAGAAAACGTTTTCTAGAAGCAACTTTCTGATAGCTTTCTTGAAGGATGGGTTACTGAGAGACTTTACTTGAGGTGGGAGCACATTGTACATTTTTGTACTTATGAAGTCGTAAGATTTATGTGTTCGTTGTAGGCGTCTTTTTGGTAGTACATAGTGTTCTCTCGCTCTAGTTGAATATTCATGCTGAGCAGACGATTTTCTTTATTTTTATGGAAGTGTGTCAGGCATGCTTCAATGTGACAGTAAGGTATTGTAAGTATACGGAAGGATTTGAATGATTCACGGCATCTATATAGCCTCAGAAAGAGCACCCTACAGAATAATGCCTTATGTCGCAATGCTGTGACAATATGCATGATATGTGCCTCCTGTGCTCACACCACAGTTTTTATTCTTCGAATTAAAAAAATTCACTGCATCCCTCATGGCAAACTCTGCTGAATAATTCAATTGCGGCTCTGTATCTGCATGAATTTTCATTCCGTCTACTCTAACATTATGTACCAAGTCATCGATGTACGATGTAAAGAGGATCGGGCCAAGTATCGATCCTTGGGGACTCCTGTCCTAGCCTTAGACTTTGTCCCATTTCATTCAACCACCTGGCACCTATTCTAAATTTATGATGACAACAGCGAATGGGTTGTTCCTCTTATACCGCAATGATCTAACTTTGACAGAAGGCGCTTATGGTCCACACAATCGAAAGCTTTACTAAGATCTAAGTATTTGAATTTGGGAGGCTTTTACTTGATAAAATTCCATTATCAATAATAAAAACAAGTAATGTGTTTTTCGGAATTTTACTTAATAATGATGATTCGTAATGCGCTTCAATCAACAAAGAATTAAATTTGATTAAACAAATAGCCAAAAATAATGGTTACAATCCCAAACTAATAAATAATATTTTAAATAAAAAACAAAGTAGAATCGCATGGAATGAAGTTTACCCTGTCGATAAGTTGAAACAAAATTCAACTCTTAACCTAAGTTGGCATTACAAATGAAAAACTGAAACCATTCTTGAGTAGCAATAATTTCAACATAGCTTTCCAAACTAATAATAATTTAGGCAAATATATGAGAAATAATAAAACCAAATCAGGTATAAACAATAAATCAGATGTTTATAGGTTGAATTGCAATGACTGTGATAATTTCTACATTGGTAGAACACATAGAAATTTTAATATTAGAATATCGAAAGATAAACGTAGTTTTTCAAATAAAAAATCAGATTCAAATCACGCGAATCATCTCTTAGAAAATAATCACTCTTTCGACCCACAATTTTTTTATGTATTGGGACGACTCGATCGATCTTGAGCTCCTCAAGAAAATATCCATCTTTGAAGCAACTGTTACTGACCTGGCAAAGCGGCCCTGACTACACCTTTATCGTCCTCTTCAAAAGTCTCACCGAGATGCTATAAATGTCAAGGGAGTCTCTATTCTTAAGCTTAGATGCTTCTTCCTGAACCTCTTGCGGTGTCACAGGCGAAAGGAATATCGAGTTCGGGCCAGCAACAGATTTGGCCACTATTTTAGTGTTCTGATCCGACGGAGTATGTTTTGAAGCTGCTGCGCCAATGCTAGCAAAATAAGAGCTGAACTCCTCAAAGGAAAGGTTACTACTTGCATTCTTTCCTTTTTTAGATTTTGATTCAGAGTTTATAATTGACCAAATTGCCTTGATTTTGTTTTCAACAGTAGTTATTATTTCCTTGTTCTTGCTTCGGATTTGGCTTATGATGGCTTTATGGTATACATCTCTAAGATGTTGATACAATAACTTGAAATTTTCTTCTGCTTTTACCCTAGCTATCGTGTGAGCTGCTTTCATCTGATTTTTCAACTTTAAGATTTGGGAATCATTAAATGCTTGCTTTTTCTTTCCGATTTTTCAATCTGACTCTTCTTTCTGGGAAACATTCTTTCAACGTATTTGTAAGTGAGACGTGAAAACGAGTGTATGAATCTAGCATTTTTACGCAGACGGTATTCCAGTTTATGCAACCGAGTTTATCAATGAATCTAATAGTGTTAGCTTCATTAATTGTTCGAATATATTTGTACACTATTTCTTTAGTACCATGGTTTCGCCTGATAGCCAGGTTCTGGGCAAGATGATCGGACAAGCAAAGATCCATTGCGCATTTTTTGTAATCTACCGAATCCAAATTTGTAAACATAACATATCATCAATGCAAGTACTAGATCTAGTTGTTATGCGGGATGGTTCCAAGAATACTCTGAATAAGCCAAATGATACAAACATTTCCTCAAGTTGCCTTTTTTCTGGGCTGGACTTTAAAAAATTGATCTTAAAATCTCATAAATGTCATATGTCATAACGATGGTCAAAAATTTTGAATTTAATAAGGTGATAGAATTACATATACAGCATGAATATGATGATGTTGAGTCGGGTAATGTATAAGGATATTGATAGGGCTCGTAGAGTCCGCGAGCTCTAAGATGATCCCTCAAGGTCATCCGAGGTGCAAATTCAAAATTCAGAACAGCCCTAGTAGGCGGTGCTTATTGCCAGCTAAAAGTTATCAGTAGCGTAGCGTCTAATTCTCATTCTGAACCTAGAACTCGTCAAATTATTTAGTTGTGGAAGATCTATTGTGAAAATGGTGTTTGATAGTAAATGTAATAAAATCATTTCTTATTTAATAACATTTATGAAAGATGAAAGGTGTAATTCCATCTCTGTTTGACCGAGAGAGCCCCGATGGCCAGGTTCAATCTTCCAAGTGATGCCGATTATAATCTATAGATGTTTTAGAAACTTCATGGACCCAATAATCTCGGTTGACATCGCCCATTTATTATTTCTTCGTGGAACTTGTTTAATATGAAGAAAAATTTGCGAAAAAATTTGACAGTCGTTCGAAAAATATGACAAATGTCATATATATAAGAAGAGATGAGAAGAGAATATGAAATCAGAATGGAACGAACCAAAGCTAAGCAAGTTAAGGAAAAAAGATTAGATGGAAGAAACTCTGAAAGAATTACTACAAACAAGAAAAAAACTAACACGCAACAAAAATCATCAGAAGAAGAAGAGTGCTACTGTGTTGTGCGTATGTCATCATATTCAGAAAGCAGACCGAGGAAAATGGATACAATGAGAATGATCTCGTAACCATTGAAGTATTTTTGTTCGAAATTTTGAATTTAATTGATAAAGTTAATGTCTTTTGTTTTTATAGTTTATATTTAAAAGTGTTGATAGTTGAGGAATATAATAGCATGTTTGCTTGGTAACTTCATTTCGAAAATATTATCACCACCAACATCTGATTATTATTTAGTTTAAGTTGTACTTAATATAAAACTTTGAAGGCTGATTAAGAATAATGTAAGATTATAAATATAGTCTTAAATATATAATATAAACTTAAATATTACTTAATGAAAATATTTGTGATAGTCAAATTTGCCATAACGATTCGAAAATTTTATTAGATGATTAATCAAACATGATAATTGATTATATTTTGTATTATTGTTTCACTTGACCCCAGACACTGTTTTAATGGGGAAAGTTGAACGAATGACTGATTTTTTAAAATTTGGTTTTACACAAAAAATACAATACAGTGATCTTAAATAACATTGCCCTATAGTAGACAGATATAAGGTCTTTTATTTAGTTTATTTTCGACATCGCTCGCTTAACAAATTCCGATTCTATGCATGATAAATGCTAAAATGTTTCAACCGTAACCAGTCTACCCTAAATATGAGTTATTTTTTCCTCATTTGAAACCTTTTTTTACCATTTTTACTTGAAAAGAGATATATGCATTTGCAAAAGAATGCAGATTAGTTGTAGATACAAAATAACCCATTCAATTCCATTTAACTTTCATTAAGGTTAGGTGTTATCTAATTGTACCATCTGACGGACCGTCACTGATCAGGATTTCTGCATTTGAACAGACACCAAAATATTTTTTCCTCATTGAAGCTTCAAGAAAGAATTCCTATTTTCCCACTCAAAATGATTTCTATTTTCGTCCTATTCAAACTGGTTTACTTTTCGTCTAGTTCGGAAGTAGCGATGATTCGCAATCCAGGCAGATCGTAATCCCCTGAGAAATCGTTGGAAATATGAGAAAATAAACTGATAGCATCCTGAAAGTTTCCAGCGAATTGTTCGCTAGACTCTTATTAACTCTTGTAGTGGAGGATAGAAGTAGTCCCCCCGATTTACTTACGGAAGATAAATATTCTTTCCTACCTCTCAGTTAATTGAAATACAATTGAAAAATCCTCCAACTAGATATTTCGCTGACGTTACCCCATTACGACGCGAAATTATTAGATGTTATGTCGAGGACCGCCACTCATTATTCAAATACTTGAATTTTCTCCAACCAGCTGCAGCATTTTGATGGGGAATATCTTGCCGCGCGAGGCACAATAAGGCAGTTTCAAGATTTAAGGACGTTCGCGAAATGCGCTTTCAACGGTTATTTTCCTATAGATATCACTCGATACGAAATTCGACGAGTTTTACTTCAGTTAGTTAGCTTCGGATCTTGTAATCCGATTTTGAATATCTGAAGCGTGTGGCATAAAGAGCGCCTTACGACTCTCCCGGCGAAAAATCACGCGAAGTGTCGAGACACCTGTCACATAATGTCGATCACATTTCAATTTATTCACTTGAAATCTTTCCATGGAACCAGGGAAGAAAGAGAAATAATTCTTTTTATATACAGGCTTTCACGAAAGACTGTATATAGAAAACTGATGTTAGAGTTCACCTATAGGATTCCAAATCGACGCCCAAATACAAGGAAATGAAATCCGTTCTCTATATACAGGCTGTTTTATGTATTTGGGCCATTGGTTCACTCGAAGTTTCGTTCGGAAAACATGAGTAAGCATAACCCCCACTACAATTTTTTCAATTTCTGTCCGTCTCAGTATCTTCTGCATTTTCAGTTATCTTCGAGGTGTTGAAGTGGCGTTATCGTTGAATTTGCTTTTTTCTAGTTCTAACTAGAAATGTATGACTGATGACATATTGCAGTTAATGGAAATCAGAAGGTCGTATGAGTATAGAGACGAAAGTGCATACAAGACCATTCAGAAAGAAAATACGACACGCCAAAGAAAAATGGTACGAAGGAAAATGCGTAGAAATAGAAGAACTCCAAGCAATACATGATGACTGCAATCTCCATAAAAAGATTAAAGAACTAGCGGGCATTAAAAGAACAAACAAAAGCAATATTCTACTAGATAAAAACGGTAAGATAATTCCAGACACCAAAGGGAAACTAGAAAGATGGAAAGAGTACATTGAAGAATTGTTCGAAGATGAGAGACAACGGGAAACAATAGATGTAGACACAGATAAGGAACAGGGCCCAAATATAACAAAAGAAGAAGTTATGAATGCCGTTGAAACAGCTAAAAACAATAAAGCTCCAGGACCTGATGAAACACCAACAGAAATTATCAAATTAATTGCAGAAGATCAAATTGGAGTACTGGTAGATCTGTACAACACTGTATACAACACCGGAATCATCCCAAGAGAATGGCTCAAATCAACACTTATTACACTGCCAAAAAAATCGAACGCTAAAGAATGCAAAGATCACCTGACGATCAGCCTAATGAGCCATACCCTTAAGATAGTCCTCTAAATTATATATCGAAGAATTTTTAGAAAGATTGAGAAAGATATTAGCGAAATACAGTTTGGTTTTAGAAATGCAAGGGTACTAGGGAGGCGTTGTTTGCTTTTAATGTGTTGTCTCAAAGACTCATGGACGTCAATCAGCCAATATATGTAGCCTTCCTCGATTATGAAAAAGCTTTCGACAAAGTCCGCCATAATCATCTCATAAAACTCATGAGGGATAAAAATATTGGAAGGAATAATATCAGAATAATAACATACCTCTATTTTAACCAGACTGCCAAAGTTTCTGTGCAAAATGAACTTTCAGAAGAGATAAAAATAAAACGTGGACTAAGACCAGGATGCGTGCTTTCACCATTACTCTTCAATTTGTATTCAGAAGATATAGTACAAGAAGCACTGCAAAATCAAAAAACAACGGGAGTGAAAGTTAATGGGAAGGTTATAAACAACATTAGATTCGCGGATGACACAGTACTAATAGCAGAAACCCTGGAGGAACTACAAAGGCTAATATATCTAGTAGTACAGCTCAGCGAAGAAAGGGGGCTCACACTTAACACCAAAAAGACTAAATTAATGACAATCACAAAACACCAACAACAGCGAGAAATATTATGGATCAAACGGGAGCCAGTGGAGAAAGTCTGCAAATAGAAGTACTTGGGAAAAATTGTGAATGACAATAATGATTATTCACAAGAAATAAGATCAAGAATCGGAAAGGCTAGTGTTTAATAAAATGAGGAATGCATTAACCAGAACAGATCTTAGTCTGCATCTTAAAATCAGAATGCTTAAACGCTACGTATTTCCAGTACTATTATATGGAATGGAAGCCTGGACGTTTAAGGAGTGCGGCACTGACCGGCTGGAAGCATTCGAGATGTAGGCATATCGAAGAATCTTCAGAATAAACTGGGTGAGCAGAACAACGAACAAGGAGGTATTGAGAAGAATGGGAAAGGAGAAAGAAATAATCAAAACATTTAAAATCAGAAAGTTGCAATATCAGGGTCACGTGATGAGAGGGAAAAAATATACACTGTTGAAAACTATTATACACGGAAAAATACAGGGTGAAAGAAGTATAGGAAGAAGACGCATCTCCTGGTTGAACAACCTAAGACAGTGGTACAACAGTAGCTCTGTTGATTTGTTCAGATCCGCAACTTCAAAGATAAAAATCGCCATGATGATAGCTAACATTCTTAAAGGAGACGGCACGTAAAGAAGAAAGAAGTTCTAACTAGCCAGGAATCCGCCAGACTCCGCGTTCGTGTTTACGTAATTGTTGCCGATGTATGCTATGGCTAGTTCGAGTGGTAATAGGCCTGAACGCGTGAATGTGCTCGACCCAAATTTTGCGATAGTTGTTACGGGATGGTATGAAGATCTTTTGAGTGACAATAGTCACTCACCATCTAGTGCCAAACATACACTTCGGTACCGACAAACTAGAGCCGCACGAAGTAAAAGCGAAAGCTCCCAGGGAGATTCTTAATTTTGTAAGGGATTTAGACCTACAGGAAAATGAATAAGAAGGGTTACGAACAAAAGACCAATTTGGTCGCAGTTCGGAAAGGCTTGCAAAGCCAATCGACCACCACGAATGTAATGTAATGTATTCAACTCTTTCTTCTCAGCGTTTGGACATGAAGCGTTTATCAAGCAAAATGTGTAAATGAAAAAGAATTTAAGATTGAGACTTACCAAATGAAAAAATTATAGGAAAATGTGGGATGTATGCGGGATGTCTGGAAGTAAAGTCACTAATTTGATTAATTTTGAATTTGTTCGTAACACAGTGTTTCGGAAATTGTCGGAATATATATTATATATATATATATATATATATATATATATATATATATATATATATATATATATATATATATATATATATATATATATATAAGCCAAAAAATGAAAAAGACCTGTAACGTTTTGAAAGCATCAAGAACAGATCTGGTATTATTTTAGAACGACTCTGTTAAAAGAACTTCTTATTGTACTAGTTAATAAATTATAATCATCTGAAGAACTAGGAATATTCGAAAGACATCTGGAAGTGATCGAATAGATATGAAACTATTTAAATATGGGGGAGAAGCATTGAAAAAAGACTTATGCAAACTAGTGTAAACAATTTGATAAGAGGAGCATATGTAAAGGCAGTGAAAAATGGGCGAAATAGTCATCATACACAAAAAAGAAGACTGAGGCACGTGTCAAAACTACAGGGGAATAACATTACTTTATACCGCAAACCAAATTCTATCCTCGACCATCCAGGAACGTTTAGATAAACCATCAAAATCAATTGTAGACAATATCAAAGCGGTTTTGTCAAAGGCAGGTCAACAACAGAAGCCGTTCATACCTTAAAGCAGATAACCTAGAAGGTTTACGAACACGGAATAGATCTCCAAAAGCTGTTTATCGAGTTTATGCAAGCATTTGACCCTATAAAAAGCCCATAACTTATGGCAGTGCTAGAAGAACTTGGTATACACTCGAAATTTAGAAGATTGATCTGGATGACATTAAAAAGAACTAAAGCCGAAGTAATAACCCAGAAATGAGTAACAGAAGTGTTCATATTTGGCAAAGGACGCTTTGTCAGCTAAACTAACCTAACTTAACCTAGCACTAGAGCACGTACTAAGAAAGATGAATAAAGTAATCTGAGGACGGGGGAAAACAAATAATAACATAGGCAGACGACGTCGTTTTAATAGCAAAGAAAAGAGAACTAAAACAGGATATGATAAAGAAGATACTGGGAAAAGGGAGAAAATTTGGACTGAAAATAAACGAAAACAAGACGAAAAAACTTAGACTTGTGAAGAAAAGAGAAAACCCAAAAATCAAAAATAAAATATTGGAATTTGAATTTCAAGAAGTTGAATGTTTTAAATACTTAAAATACTCAAATACAACTGAGATCGAAGACAAGATAATGACTTGCTTTGTGGAATCAATGTATATATATACGGATGAAACACCTGTGGCGCGGTGCGCTGTAGCTCGTACACTCGGTATTGTATTTAGAAAGTAAGAATCTACTTCAGCAATTTATTTTGCAGTAAACAGGGTGTCCCAGTTTTCTATAAAAAAATCTTGGGTGGTTTTTTCAGATTGGAAACCACTTTTTGTTCAAGATTCAGGAGCGGCCTAAACTCTGCTATAATGTCTTTAAGTAATGATTTTTTTTGGTGAGTAGTTTCGTCACAATATTTGGTTGTTTGTTTTTCCTTTAACGTGCTTTATTTCTGTCTTTTGGCTAATGACACGCCAGGGAATTCTGTCACTTTTCTAACCCGGGAATTTTGCCGAACACCTCTCGTGTCGAGGGAAGGGATCTTCAATGTCCAACACATCTCTGTTAGACAGGACTGTCAGCTTTACACCTCCTCCGAAAGATGGACACTCAAGCGATTCCCAGAATCCGAAAAATCGCACCGACTTTGTGGGGATTGAACCCAGGTAACTTTGCGTAGGAGACGAGCATCATATCCCATACACCACTGAGCCGGCTTCGTCACAATATAATCATCAACGAACTTTGTAGAAACCCAAAACTCACCAGTCACCAGAAAATGACGTAACTGTCTAAAATCTGTGGAAATCAGACAAAAGTGTATCATTTTATTCATATTAAATATTTCAGAGCCGTACGCGAAAATTGGATTTTTCCTTCAGAAGGAAAAACGAACATGAAATGTCATATTCTGTCAGAACTGCAAGAGGTCCTTCTATCTATCAGCATCTGCCGCTAAACAGTCACGTATGTTTGAAAAATTTTATGATGAATCAAATTGATATGTTGTTTGCTTCATTTGCGTATCGGTCTTGTTCAAAAACGAAAATTGTCTACTAGTTTTTTTTTTCATCATACTTTAGCGTTCGAATGAATGAAAGGTGATTGGTTTTTCGGATGAAAACATGTGACAAAATGTCACTCAAGTATGCCAATGGTAATGATGATTGTTTCTCTAGTAAAAATCCTATAAATTGACTATTTTTATCTGTAAAAAATTCATCTGATAATTCAAAAGCCTTGCAAGAACTTTCTCACTTCAGTGTGGAACAGCAGTAAATGGTTCTTGGCATCCACTTCTTCGCAGATTATGGAAAGCGATGTAGTTCACAACGATAATAAAAAACAAGTACTGTGTTTTAAGGAATTTTACTTAATAATTGCGATTCGTAACGCGTTTCACTACACCGTAGCTTCTTCAGACGAATGAATATATAGAAAAATATAAATGAGAATATGACTATAAATGTTCTTGAGTAATTAAAAGCTTATTGGGTTGCTTCTTCTTAAGTGGTTATTTATGACAGGTATATCCAATAAAATTAAGGAATTGATTGCTCCCCGAAAAGATTCAATAGAGGTGAAGGGCTTAAATCTACTTGTTCATTGATGAGTCTACCTGAGTGTTTGTATTTATTAATTTCTAAAGTTTCCCAAAGATCTATCTTCCAATATTTATTATCTGTATGCAAAATTTCAAACTGTGGGTCGAAAGAGTGATTATTTTCTAAGAGATGATTCGCGTAATTTGAATCTGATTTTTTATTTGAAAAACTGCGTTCATGTTCCGATATTCTAATATTAAAATTTCTATGAGTTCTACCAATGTAGAAATTATCACAGTCATTGCAATTCAATCTATAAACACCTGATTGTTTTTACCTGGTTTGGTTTTATTATTTCTCATATATTTGCCTAAATTATTATTAGTTTGGAGAAATTATTGCTACTTAAGAATGATTTCAGTTTCTCACTTGTAATGCCAACGTAGGTTAAGGTTTTGAATTTTTGTTTCAATTTATCGACAGGGTAAACTTCATTCAATGCGATTCTACTTTGCTTTTTATTTAAAATAAATTATATAATTATTTTGGCTATTTGTTTAATCAAATTTAATTCTTCGTTGAAATTTTCTGGTGATAACGGGATGTTAATCAATCTATGAATAAAACTATTGAGTGCTGACATTTTATATTGATATGGATTACACGACGAGTTATGTATTATAATATCTGTATGTGACGGCTTATGGTAAATTGCGAAAACATGTTTTCCATTTTCAAACTTATCGAATTGTTGCTTTCTATTTCGGTTGTGAATCCAATTTTTGGATGTAATGAATTTATATGATTTCCGAAAAATTTTAACTGTCTATCTGTTCCTGTGAAGCAAATAAATATCGTCTACATAGCGATACCAGTATAAAATATTTACTGAGTGGATGATTATGAATTAATTTCTCTAAGTTATTCATGGATATTTCTGCTAACAAAGGACTTAACTGATTGCCCATAATCAAGCCGTTTTCAATAGTATAATATTTGTTATTGAAATGGAAATAATTTTGATCTAAACAAATTTGTAATAATGAAAGAATATTTGATTTAATGATAGTATTGACATGATTCTTTTCTAATAATTCTTCAACTAAATAATACGTATCTTTCGGAGGTATGTTGGGAAATAGATTCTTAACATCGAAAGAAATGAGTTTGGAATTAGGTGATATAATTGTATCTTTGATATTGGCAATTAGTTCGTATGGATTTTTGACCGAAAATTTAGATTTAAAATTGCAATGTTTTATTAGCAAGTCGTTGAGGAATTTTAAAAGTTTGAAAGAAGGTGCCGTTACATAAATAACAATAGGTCTAATAGGGTAAGCAAGTTTATGAAGTTTTATCAACGAATATAATTCGGGGGATTGTGGATTGGAGTTAATGAATTTATATTTTTCGTGGTCTGTAATTAATGATTTTGCTGTCGAAATTATGTTTTTAACCACTTTCTGAAACTTTGAGGTAGGATCCTCAGTTGATGTTATATAGTTTCCGGATGTTAAGAATTCTTCAGTTTACATTTCTAAATGTTGATGTTAAGAATCTATTTCCCAACATACCTTCGAAAAATACGTATTATTTAGTTGAAGAATTATTGGAAAAGAATCATGTCAATACTATCATTAAATCAGATATTCTTTCATTATTACAAATTTGTTTAGATCAAAATTATTTTCATTTCAATAACAAATATTATAATATTGAAGACGGCTTGATTATGGGCAATTCGTTAAGTCCTTTGTTAGCAGAAATATTCATGAATAACTTAGATAAATTAATTCATAATCATCCACTCAGTAAATATCGTTTATACTGGTATCGCTATGTAGACGATATCATTATTTGCTTCACAGGAACAGATAGACAGTTAAAATTTTCGAAAATCATATAAATTCATTACATCCAAAATTGGATTCACAACCGAAATAGAAAGCAATAATTCGATAAATTTCTTAGACGTAACAATTTCGAATGAAAATGGAAAACATGTTTTCGCAATTTACTATAAGCCGTCACATACAGATATTATAATACATAACTCGTCGTGTCATCCATATCAACATAAATTGTCAGCATTCAATAGTTTTATTCATAGATTGATTAACATCCGTTATCACCAGAAAATTTCAACAAAGAATTAAATTTGATTAAACAAATAGCCAAAAATAATGGTTACAATCCCAAACTAATAAATAATATTTTAAATAAAAAACAAAGTAGAATCGCATTGAATGAAGTTTACCCTGTCGATAAATTGAAACAAAAATTCAACACCTTAACCTACGTTGGCATTACAAGTGAGAAACTGAAATCATTCTTGAGTAGCAATAATTTCAACTTAGCTTTTCAAACTAATAATAATTTAGGCAAATATATGAGAAATAATAAAACCAAACCAGGTAAAAACAATAAATCAGGTGTTTATAGATTGAATTGCAATGTCTGTGATAATTTCTACATTGGTAGAACTCATAGAAATTTTAATATTAGAATATCGGAACATAAACGCTGTTTTCAACTGAAAAATCAGATTCAAATTACGCGAATCATCTCTTAGAAAATAATCACTCTTTCGATCCACAGTTTGAAATTTTGCATACAGATAATAAATATTGGAAGGTAGATCTTTGGGAAACTTTAGAAATCAATAAATACATAAACACTCAGGTAGACTCATCAATGAACAAGTCGATTTAAGCCCTTCACCTCTATTGAATCTCTTCGGGGAGCAATCTATTCCTTAATTTTATTGGATATACCTGTCATGAATAACCACTTAAGAAGAAGCAACCCAATAAGCTTTTAATTACTCAAGAACATTTATATTTATATTCTCATTTATATTTTCTGTGCATTCATTCGTCTGAAGAAGCTACGGTGTAGTGAAACGCGTTACGAATCGCAATTATTAAGTAAAATTCCTTAAAACACAGTACTTGTTATTTATTATTGATAATGGAATTTTACCAAGTAAAAGCCTCCCAAATTCAAATAGTTCACAACGGTTGGCTTCTAATAAAATTAACAATTTTAACAGCTTGTGAGAAAGCAGTGCGTCCATTCCACGTGCGGCATTATATCTTTTAATTTTACTATCACGCCGTTGTGCCACGAGATTCGCGAACGGCTTATTTGACACGTTCGTACAAGTACACCTCAGATTAGAACCTCGCCTAGGACAGTCCTAAGTTTATGAAATCTCAAATAAGCAGACGTGATTAACAAGCCCGAAATTTTCTCTTTAATATTCATGATGCGTGGATTTGCGTTTTTATCATCTGGCGCAGCCTTGAAAATCAACTATTTTAAATGATACAAGACGTACTGAAATAAAATAATAAAATAGTTCTGAGTTGCAAGCCATGAAAATGATTGAGAAACGATGCTGCAGATATATAACGGACCTATTTTTCTATCACACACAAATTCCCTCCATTAAATACTAAATATGTGCAGTGGAAATTAATGTATGCATATATTCCGTAGAGAATATTATTATCTACGAGGGTAATATGTTTCTATGCATCGACCAGCTCTCAATTACGTTTCCATCGATCCGTTAGTCTTTGTTTTCATTCGACGCTCTCCGATTCCGAATTTATACACCAACCGTCGATATTGTTATTATATTATCTGATCGAATTCGGAGAGACAAGCGAATTCATTTCCAAATATCTCTTGTACACTGCACTCGCATTAGCTCGTGAAATTAAACAATAATATCGTAATGTTGGAGACATTTCGCCCGAGGTTAGTGCGGCAATATACTTTGATGGAATATTATTTGTCAAAGTCGGAACAAAAAGAACGAACCGAATGGAATAATTGAATAATACCGAAATGGGATTGATAGAAGCGGATGGGAAAACATCAAGCTTAGCTCTTAGATCCCCAGTGGAATATTGAAATTTTTTTGAATCCTTCTATGCCCTCTTTTTCCTGAAATGAAGACAATGACTAGTGGATGAATAATGGATTAACTACAATTGTCATCGCCAAAACAATTAAAAAGGCTAGTGAACTCATGAATCTCCACATCTTCACAGGGAAGAATTCCATCTAAATAGAAAACGAGTGAAAAAATTTAGTAGGGTCAGGCACGTGGTCAGAAGAGACTGGCAAAGGCTCTTTGGAAGGGCCAGGTAAAGGCTCGTATGAACGTTCGGCCCACTCATGTCCTTCAGTTTCGCTAATTTCTTGTTTTCCTTTACCAGCAAAAACCTTTTTTTTTGAATGAACTTTTTGGCTTCGTCATTTTTCATTTTATATAAACGCACAGTCGAGACAGAACGAATAACCGAATGGGTGTACAAAACCAGATATAGGGAGGATATTTCAATGTTGAAACAGGGTACCAACCTAAATTCCGACAGAGAGATAAATATACCCAGTTGGGAAAAAATATTGAGAACGGAAAGGTGCTCCTCCGAACTTTTGCTTCTCCTGAAAAGTAGTGTTCTAGCACACTTTGAACCCATTATCTCGTAAACTGCAAAACGTACAGCTCTCAAATTTTTTTGTGATATAATTTACATAGCCATAAAACGATGCTACCAAGGAAATTTTAAAATTTCATAAAATCATGAAAAAAAAATTTTATTCGACGATCAAAATTTGGTGATTTTTCGTGACCAAAATCTCCAAAAACCATAATGTAAAACAAAAAATCCTCTGTCACAAAGTTACATCATACACCATCCTTAAGTTACTTTAAAAATTATTTAGTGAATATGTAAATATTGGGTTTGTTTCCCTAATATTCGAATGTTGAGTAGTTGTAAATTATCTTAGTCTACGGTAGGAGACTAAGATGGATAAAATTGTAAAAAATCTTAATCTGCGATGAGAGACTAAGATTCAGTAATAATTTGGGCAGAGTGACGACTTGAATGAAATATAAATATTTTGTGATCGTTTATTGTACAATTTAAGTTTACTTATATATCGATTATTGCATGACGTAATAGATTGATGTCGCTGCTCCGAGTTCCGCGCGTGGTTTGTTTGCACGGGAAATCCAACAGACGCTTGTAGAAATTTCATTCCATATTTCTCGTCACGGGTCGTCGAATTGTTGATTAGGCGACTTGTGGAGTATTCTCACTTTATGTTGGTTTAAGTGGATTAACTTTTAAGGGTGAAACCAACATCTTGGCCCGGCCGCAGGGAGGTAGGGAATGATCGTCTAAGTGCGGGATGCTCGTTGCGCCTCTCTGGGTAGCGCCCGCATTTCGCAGATAAAGACTTCGAGGGATGAAACTGCTGCTTGAATTTGAAGATTTCTCCCGTACACATCTCGATCTTCGCAAGCGTTGGAAGGCCCAGTAAATGATGAAAATCGTCAGCAGAATTGTTGCAATTATTATTACGCTGAATATATTCGAATGTGTGGTAACCCGTCACCAGCGATATGTTGCAAATTTTTCATCGATATTCGATATCAGATGCCTCATTTTAAAGATCTGATATCGTATCTGGAGCATTCAGGATTGGCTCTTCGTCGATATCTAGATATCATCGATATTGATGATTTGGATTGTAGCGTATTTACAGTGTGGGGCGACCAGAAGGTTTCCATTGTTGTTCAAAGTGACTTCTTGCCGTCTGCCCTCGCATATTGAAGCCGCTCTGGATGGCACGTTTGCAATCGAAAGCCAGGTGTTTGGTTTGTGGATTTCCTTCCAAGCAATGGTTTTTACAGTGTACAGGGTGTTTCTACCGACAGGTTCGTCTACTCTTCGGTAGATCTGATCAATTATGCAGTTGGGATTCTTATTCATACTTTTTATGATGGTCGGGTCGTAGATATAAGTGTTTCCACCAGTAGAGATGGCTAGAAAAACTTGGTCGTTCGAAATTTGGAAGTATTCTTAGGTATCATAGTTGACAGCCAAGAAGGGAGTTGATACTTGTATGCCAACAAAGGTTTCATTCTGTTTCTTCTTGGAACTGCAGTTGTCTTAATTGCTCCGAATTACAGATGACCATAAACCTTAGTAAATTGATCGTCTTGCTCTAACTCTTTTTTTTTGTATTGGTTTCGATAGCACCGTTAACATAGCTGGTAGGTTTCTGGAAACTGTTCGGACTATTTTTGTAATTTCTGCTGTGGCCAAGAATTTTGTTGGCTTTTATGGTATCAGACGTTGGCAAATTTTTTGTATTTAGTAGCAACTTCTCCTATGTAATTTTTACCAATTAGAAGCTTATCAGCAGATCAATATGGGCCTGGTTAGTATCCGATATTTTGTACCATTTTGCCATTTCACCAATTGCTGATACTCTGATTGACCTTTGATCGGAAGCTTTCCACTTTTTGATTCATTCTTTTTTCTGTTTCTTCCATTGCCGCCATGCCTAAGACCATTATTTTGGATTGTCTATTGGTAATTTAGATGATACGTTCCTGAATTTCGTTTAGGGCATCGATATCTCGATATACTTTGTCATTCACGCTGAATACTGTGGATAATAATTCGCCTAGGGGTCCTCTTTTTCTTCTACTTTTGGCAATATTGCTGAGACTTGCTATGCTCTAAACGAAAATCAGGAACGTCCCATCGAAACTACCAATAGACAATCCAAAGGACTCCGGCATGGCGGCAGTTAAAAGGTTCCTTTAAGGGTGAAACCAACAGGTTATTAAGAAAACAGGTCTCACAGATGTCAACTTTAACATTGGAAACATAGGAGGTAGGCAGTCCCTAGGAGATACTATTCAAACGTATCTAGAATGGACACTCTGTAACTGTATTAATATTTTTTTCTATATTCCCAAATACAATTACCAGCAGGCGTGTTTTTACTGCCTTAATTCGATTGGCCCACGATGGCAGAATATTGTTCATTATCTGAATTAATGACGCCATCATTCCTTTCAGATGGTCGACTACAAGTGTTGCGCACTCCGGTTATGTTCATGCTCATCGTGCTCATTAAATATACACGTTTCCTAAGAAAGAAACATAATTATCTTTCATCGCAATTTTGCACTAGAATTAAGTTCCGTTGTTTCGTTCCCCCGTTCGTAATTTATGAAACGGCTAAAAGTGCCCTATTTCTTGGTGTTCCCTCCAGTATATTTCTAATTAAAACATCGCGAATTCGCGCCCATATTTCAACTGGAAATTTCGCCATACATAATACTATTTAAATGAAACGATGTCCTCGGGGCTTTTCTTCTGATACGCACAGCATATGAATGAGATAGTAACATGTTCATTAACGTCGTGTGAAACGGTGATTAATGTCTTTGAGAATTATTCATCAGTTATGCCGGAAAGTTTCCCGGCTTTCCCATTTTTATTCGAGTTAGCTTTTCTTTTACGAGTGCTCACAAAGACGTGGCGCATAACTGGCTTTCGAAACTTTGCAGATTGCATTCAGCCGCCAGGGGTTCAAACTAAGGATGTGAGATTGAGAATGAAACGGAAATGCTTCGTTACCACATTTATTGCAGCTTAGACTGTCACATTTTGAACGAGACCAGGAAATTTTTGAGACATTTTTTTTTATTTCGATAAAATGAAACAATAATGATCCCGTTAATGCATTCATTTTATGGAGATACATTTCAATATTAACCCTTAAACCAGGGGTACTCAAACGGTCTTGAGAAGAAAAAAAAATTCAATAAGTAGGTAACTAAACTACAAAAATTTATTACTCAATAAAATAACCCTCTGCTAGCGGCAAAAAGCGGCTTATCAAAGGAACGCGCGGTACTTGTCAAAGAAAATCCAAGTTTTTTATTATTGCCGCTTTTCTAGAAATTTCGGGCAGCGCGTTTGACGGGAACATTGGAGACTTTCGTTCACGCCGATATGATTATTGTGCCTGCAGGAATTGGAATCATTCTGAATTGTAACTTGAAGGCAATACTACGTCGATACAAAGTTTATTATTAAATAGTACAAAATGAGTGCAGCGAAGAAATCTAAAATGTTTCATTTTAATAACGATTGGAAGGAAGAATTTTTCTTTTGTATGGTGAAGGATAAGTGCATTTGTCCTATTTGTCGTGCGTCCCTTGCGATACCTAAGCCTGGTAAGACAGGCGGTGAATAAAAACTATGAAAAGGGTTTTCCAACACAGAGTGAAAAAAGAAAACGAAAAGTACGCGATTTGATATTTTGTTTGAAAATAGAACAAACCGTGTTTACAAGACCGGCCAAACAATCAAAAGCTGCTACGATCGCGTCATTTAAAATATCTCATATATTGGCGAAACACAAGAAACCATTCGAAGATGGATCGGTTGTGAAGGAAGCATTTATTGAAGCGGGTGAGACTCTATTTGGAGATTTCAAAAATGAAACAGAAATCGTGTGTGCTATTAGAGAACTTCAGTCGTCACGTCCGACTGTCACAAGGCTTATTGAAGTCACGAGTCAGGACATGGCAGATAAACTCAAACATGATATCATGAAATGTACATACTTGTTGCGTGCCTTAAGGTTAGAAATAAAAACGGTTTTGTGGCATTGTGTCGAGATAATGAAGATTTCCCTTCATTTTTTTGTGTTTCAAAGTTTTAAACACAAAGGAAATTATGGGCATTGCAACAAAAATTGTGAATTCCATCCGTGCACGTAGCTTGCAACGGCGACTCTTTAAGTTGCAGTTGTAAGATAGTGAGTCAGCTGAACACACTGATTCAGTTCTTCACACGGACGTTACGTGGTTTAAACAAAGTTGACAATTAAATAGTACAAAATGAGTGCAACGAAGAAATTTAAAACGTTTCATTTGAATAATGATTGGGAGGAAGAATTTTTCTTTTCTATGGTGAAGGATAATTGCATTTGTCTTATTTGTCCTGCGTCAGCCAAATAATCAAAAGCTGCTACGATCGCGTCATTTAAAATATCTCATATATTAGCGAAACACAAAAAACCATTCGAAGATGGATCGGTTGTGAAGGAAGCATTTATTGAAGCGGCGAGACTCTATTTGGAGATTTCAAAAATGAAACAGAAATCGTGTCCGCTATTAGAGAACTTCAGTCATCTCGTCCGACTGTGACACATTGAAGTCATGAGTCACAGGACATGGTAGATAAACTCGAACATGATATCATGAAATGTACATACTTGTTGCGTGCCTTAAGATTAGGTTAAACAATTTTGGATATAATATAACTTAAAATTTCATGACAAAAACATACAAAAATACTACCCCTAAATATTGTAATTCTCCTTCTGTTCTAGAAATTCCCCTCAATTTGGAATCATATAATTTCGATTTACATCTACACCGTATATTGTAATCCTCTTGTCGGCCATTTCACTACCGTAAAAATCAGACCGTTCTTGTTCCTTTTAGGCACGTTTCGATCGTAAACAATAAATACCTGCCCATTGATCCTATCTTATTCTTAGAATCTTTATATTTTAGAATCCAAACTCTCTCCCATTTTCTACAGTATTTAAGAAAATTCACAGACCAAAGAGACATAACTTCACTTTTCTATCATCTAACTATCATCATTTTTCTATCGTCTATCTATCATCACTCTTACTCTTCTTTCATCTATCTTGCATCATCGATCTATCATTCAGTATCTAACATTCACTATGTAACACACACACTGTGACTTAACTCTGTATCAGTCGTAACTAAGATCATTACATTGTATTCATTCACTATTCTTCATCTTATTGTATCGTCAATACAGTCCATTTTCAGTACAACATTATATGTATCGTCAAATGTATATATGTGTTAATAAATAGTGTTAAACAAGGAATCGATCTCAATCAACAAAAAATTACTTACAGTCAGGTAAAACTCACTGTAAGAGAAATAACAATACTTTTCTTTACAGTTCGACGAATCCATCGATATGACAGATACTGCCCAGCAGTGTATTTTTATTCGGATGGTATTCAACGACATGTTGGCTGAGGAAGAATTTTTGACAATCATTCCTCTGAAGAGGAAGACCAGTGGCGAAGATATATATGACGTTTTCTTCAATTTTGTAAAATACTACAAGCTACCAATATATAAATTAGTGAGCATTACAACCGATGGAGCACCAGCGATGACTGGAAACAAAAACGGTTTTGTGGCATTGTGTCGAGATAATGAAGATTTCCCTTCATTTTCTTTGTGTTCCAAAGTTTTAAACACGGAGGGAATTATGGGAATTGCAACAAAAATTGTGAATTACATCCGTGCACGTAGTTTGCAACGGCGGCTCTTTAAGTTGCAGTTGTAAGATAGGGAGTCAGCTGAACACACTGATTCAGTTCTTCACACGACGTTACGTGGTTTAAACAAAGTTGACAATTAAATAGTACAAAATGAGTGCAACGAAGAAATTTACAACGTTTCATTTGAATAATGATTGGGAGGAAGAATTTTTCTTTTCTATGGTGAAGGATAATTGCATTTGTCTTATTTGTCCTGCGTCAGTTGCAATACCTAAGCGCGGTAACTTAGAGAGGCATCGTAAAGCGGTTCATAAAAACTATCAGAGTGAAGAAAACTACGCGATTTGATATTTTGTTTGAAAAAGAACAAACCATATTCACAGCACCAGCCAAAT
Organism: Cryptolaemus montrouzieri; assembly: GCA_013387265.2. NCBI lineage: Eukaryota > Metazoa > Arthropoda > Insecta > Coleoptera > Coccinellidae > Cryptolaemus > Cryptolaemus montrouzieri. The sequence goes on from JABFTP020000185.1 coordinate 20,821,451, forward strand.
AATCAAAAGCTGCTACGATCGCGTCATTTAAAATATCTCATATATTGGCGGCGAAACACAAGAAACCATTCGAAGATGGATCGGTTGTGAAGGAAGCATTTATTGAAGCGAGTGAGACTCTATTTGGAGATTTCAAAAATGAAACAGAAATCGTGTCCGCTATTAGAGAACTTCATTCATCTCGTCCGACTGTCACACGGCTCATTGAAGTCATGAGTCAGGACATGGTAGATAAACTCAAACATTATATCATGAAATGTACATACTTGTTGCGTGACTTAAGATTAGGTTAATCAATTTTGGATATAATATAACTTAAAATTTCATGACAAAAACATACATAAATATTTCTCCTAAATATTATAATTCTCCTTCTGTTCTAGAAATTCCCTCAATTTGAAATCATATAATTTCGATTTACATCTACACCGTATATTGTAATCCTCTTGTCGGCCATTTCACTACCGTAAAAATCAGACCGTTCTTGTTCCTTTTAGGCACGTTTCGAACGTAAACAATAAATACCTGCTCATTGATCCTATCTTATTCTTAGAATCTTTATATTTTAGAATCCAAACTCTCTCCCATTTTCTACAGTATTTAAGAAAATTCACAGACCAAAGAGACATAACTTCACTTTTCTATCATCTAACTATCATAATTTTTCTATCGTCTATCTATCATCACTTTTACTCTTCTTTCATCTATCTTGCATCATCGATCTATCATTCAGTATCTAACATTCACTATGTAACACACACACTGTGACTTAACTCTGTATCAGTCATAACTAAGATCATTACATTGTATTCATTCACTATTCTTCATCTTATTGTATCGTCAATACAGTCCATTTTCAGTACAACGTTATATGTATCGTCAAATGTATATATGTGTTAATAAATAGTGTTAAACAAGGAATTGATCTCAATCTACAAAAATTACTTACAGTCAGGTAAAACTTACTGTAAGAGAAATAACAATACTTTTCTTTACAGTTCGGGGAATCCATCGATATGACAGATACTGCCCAGCAGTGTATTTTTATTCGGATGGTATTCAACGACATGTTGGCTGAGGAAGAATTTTTGACAATCATTCCTCTGAAGAGGAAGACCAGTGGCGAAGATATATATGACGTTTTCTTCAATTTTGTAAAATACTACAAGCTACCAATATATAAATTAGTGAGCATTACAACCGATGGAGCACCAGTGATGACTGGAAACAAAAACGGTTTTGTGGCATTGTGTCGAGATAATGAAGATTTCCTTCATTTTCTTTGTGTTCCAAAGTTTTAAACACGGAGGAATTATGGGCATTGCAACAAAATTGTGAATTACATCCGTGCACGTAGTTTGCAACGGCGACTCTTCAAGTTGCAGTTGTAAGATAGGAATCAGCTGAACACACTAATTCAGTTCTTCACACGGACGTCAGGTGGTTTAAACAAAGTTGATAATTAAATAGTACAAAATGAGTGCAGTGAAGAAATTTAAAACGTTTTGATTTTAATAATGATTGGGAGGAAGAATTTTTTTTTCTATGGTGAAGGATAATTGCATTTGTCTTATTTGTCGTGCGCCAGTTGCAATACCTAAGCGTGGTAACTTAGAGAGGCATCATAAAACGGTTCATAAAAAGAATGAAAAGGATTTTCCGCCACAGAGTGAATAAAGAAAACGGAGATACGTGATTTGATATTTTGTTTGAAAAAGAATAAACCATATTCATAGCACCAGCCAAATAATCAAAAGATTATCTTGATTATTGAAGATCGGGTGAGAACTCTATTTGGAGATTTCAAAATGAAACAGAAATCGTGTCCGCTATTAGAGAACTTCATTCATCTCGTCCGACTGTCACAAGGCTCATTGAAGTCATGAGTCAGGACATGGTAGATAAACTCAAACATTATATCATGAAATGTACATACTTGTTGCGTGACTTAAGATTAGGTTAATCAATTTTGGATATAATATAACTTAAAATTTCATGACAAAAACATACATAAATATTTCTCCTAAATATTATAATTCTCCTTCTGTTGTTGAAATTCCCCGCAATTTGGAATCATTTTAGGCACGTTTCGATCGTAAACAATAAATACCTGCCCATTGATCCTATCTTATTCTTAGAATCTTTATATTTTAGAATCCAAACTCTCTCCCCTTTTCTACAGTATTTAAGAAAATTCACAGACCAAAGAGACATAACTTCACTTTTCTATCATCTAACTATCATCATTCTTCTATCGTCTATCTATCATCACTTTTACTATTCTTTCATCTATCTTGCATCATCGATCTATCATTCAGTATCTAACATTCACTATGTAACACACACACTGTGACTAAACTCTGTATTAGTTAAAGCTAAGATCATTACATTGTCTTCATTCACTATTCTTCATCTTATTGTATCGTCAATACAGTCCATTTTCAGTACAACGTTATATGTATCGTCAAATGTATATATGTGTTAATAAATAGTGTTAAACAAGGAATCGATCTCAATCTACAAAATATCACTTACAGTCAGGTAAAACTCACTGTAAGAGAAATAACAATACTTTTCTTTACAGTTCGACGAATCCATCGATATGACAGACACTGCCCAGCAGTGTATTTTTATTCGGATGGTATTCAACGACATGTTGGCTGAGGAAGAATTTTTGACAATCATTCCTCTGAAGAGGAAGACCAGTGGCGAAGATATATATGACGTTTTCTTCAATTTTGTAAAATACTACAAGCTACCAATATATAAATTAGTGAGCATTACAACCGATGGAGCACCAGCGATGACTGGAAACAAAAACGGTTTTGTGGCATTGTGTCGAGATAATGAAGATTTCCCTTCATTTTCTTTGTGTTCCAAAGTTTTAAACACGGAGGGAATTATGGGAATTGCAACAAAAATTGTGAATTACATCCGTGCACGTAGTTTGCAACGGCGGCTCTTTAAGTTGCAGTTGTAAGATAGGGAATCAGCTGAACACACTGATTCAGTTCTTCACACGGACGTCAGGTGGTTTAAACAAAGTTGATAATTAAATAGTACAAAATGAGTGCAGTGAAGAAATTTAAAACGTTTCATTTCAATAATGATTGGGAGGAAGAATTTTTCTTTTCTATGGTGAAGGATAATTGCATTTGTCTTATTTGTCGTGCGCCAGTTGCAATACCTAAGCGTGGTAATTTAGAGAGGCATCATAAAACGGTTCACAAAAAGAATGAAAAGGATTTTCCGCCACAGAGTGAATAAGGAAAACGGAGATACGTGATTTGATATTTTGTTTGAAAAAGAATAAACCATATTCATAGCACCAGCCAAATAATCAAAAGCTGCTATGATCGCGTCATTTAAAATATCTCATATATTGGCGAAACACAAGAAACCATTCGAAGATGGATCGGTTATGAAGGAATCATTTATTGAAGCGGGTGAGACTCTATTTGGAGATTTCAAAAATGAAACAGAAATCGTGTCTGCTATTAGAGAACTTCAGTTATCTCGTCAGACTGTCACAAGGCTTATTGAAGTCATGAGTCAGGACATGACAGACAAACTCAAACATGATGTCATGAAATGTACCTACTTTTCTTTACAGTTCGACGAATGCATCGATATGACAGACACTGCCCAGCTGTGTATTTTTATTCGTATGGTATTCAATGAGATGTTGGCTAAGGAAGAATTTTCAACAATCATTCCTCTGAAGGGGAAGACCCGTGGCGAAGATATATGTGAAATTTCTTCAATTTTGTAAAATACTACAAGCTACCAATATATAAATTAGTGTGCATTAAAACCGATGGAGCACCAGCAACGACTGGAAACAAAAACGGGTTTTTGGCATTGCGTCGAGTTAATGAAGATTTCTAACCAAACACGGAGGAAATTATGGACATTGCAACAAAAATTGTGAATTCCATCCGTGCAAGTAGCTTGCAGCGGCGGCTCTTTAATTTGTAGTTGTAAGATAGGGAATCAGCTGAACACACTGATTCAGTTCTTCACACGGACGTCAGGTTGTTGAGTTACGGAAAATTCCTGGAGAGGTTTCAAGAATTTTTGCCCGAAATAACAGCTTTTCTAGACGAAAGAGGTGTTGATACTCAGATGTTGAAAAACGAAAAATGGCTGACTGATATAACATTTTTGACTGACATCACAATGCACTTAAACACCATCAACTTGGAGCTTCAAGGTTAAGTAAAAACTATAATTGAGATGATTAGCGCAGTAAACGCATTCAAAATTAAGTTGCAACTTATGATAGATCAATTGAAAAGAAAGGACCTGAAACATTTTCCGTCTCTGAAAGCAAAGATTCCTCAGTTGTACTCAACCTATCAGTATCTCACACATATCGATCTTACCAATTTAACTGAGTCACCTGACCAAAGTTGATTTATTTGTGTTGTTGTAGAGTAATGAATTATTTTCAAGTCAACGGACTTTGGTGTGCCACGTTTGAGTCGTTCATCGAAACGTGGTGGCGCCGAGAAGAACTTTAGGCAGAGTAGATTAGCCCACACATTTTCCACATAAGGCTAGCTAGAGACGAAAGGTCATTCACTAGAAAAGCTCATTGAAACCCAAGTTAGAACTATAATCTCTTGTATATATATCTTTTGTTGTTAAATTTGGTGGCGGGGTGAAGCCCCATGTTATAGATGATAACTGTGAGGGTGTTTTGAAACCAACAGAACCATTCTTCCGCAAGGAAACCGAAAATAAATTACACTAGTCAACAAAAAAACAATTTTTGCATGCAACATGAAAACTTTTGTCTAGTTATGTTTAGGACGAGGATAAGAATACTAGAAATAAAATTGAAATGCTTCAAATACGAATAGATTTTTTTGTAATACCATTTTATAACATTTCGGAAACTTTGAATTTTTATGAACAAAAAGAAGTTATTTCGATTTATTGCTAAATTAATATGAATTTACTTTTATGATTTTCGTTTGTATTTTGCTTCAGGAACGTCTCGATTTAATGTCCAACAGAAATCCGCTAACATACGTGAGCTCCACTTGCCCTGATCTCGTTTTTCTATGGTAGAAATGTCTTGATGGAATCTTTCACCGTGCTCATCGCTGACGGCGCCCAAATTTTCAGGAAAGAAGTCTATATGTGAATGGAGAAAATGTATTTTCAATGACAAAGGCCCAAAGCCTTATAAGTAGATAAAAGCTCCGCGATAATACATTTATAGTCACTTGATCGGTGATTTCCTAGATAATAGGAAGTTACTTTCATGAAAGGTTCCCAAGCTAATTTTTCTAAATTACTAAGCTTTTCTTTAAATATATCATCTTTCATCTATTGCCTTATTTGGGGGCCAACAAATATGCCCTCTTAAATATTCCTTCACTCATCTTAGGAAATTTTTCTTTCAAATATAAAAAGCCGTCACCACTCCTATCCATAGCTTTTACGAAGTTCTTCATCAGCCCAAGCTTTATGTGTAAAGGTGGTAAAAATAGGAGGGTTTTTGATTTTTTTGTCCTAAAGTAAGAGATGGTCTTTGGGACCAGTCTTGCTTAACATAATGAATTTTTCTCTGCTATCCCACTCACAAATAAAACAACAGTATTTTGTATACCCAAGTTGTAATCCTAACATTAGGGCGATCACCTTCAAATCTTCACAAACTTTCCAGTTGTGTTCGCTATACTGAATTTTTTCCAAGATAAATTCAATCGTTTCATGAGACTCCTTCATGTTAGAAGCCTCACCTAATGGGGTAGATGAAAGTTTATTGCCGATATGTAAAAGAACAGCCTTCAGACTTACTTTTGGGCCATCAATGAATAAACGCCACTCTTCTGCTTTATATTCTTTACCCAAGACAGTCATTATACCATAGACATTATTACAAAATACAAGCTGATCATCTTGTGAAAAAAACCTTCAAGCTCTTCATCTCGATTGCGAAAGTTACATACTGTTGTTTTAGGTTGTAATAAATTCTATCCCTTTAATCGAGAGCCCAAAAGTTCTGCCGCACCAAGTCATTGAGATCTCCTTGTGATAGAAGTGGCTCATTAGATGCGGATGAGGAAGCTTCTTGAAAGTCAGGATCTAATGTCTCTTTTTCGACTTCTGGCGTAAATGACAGGTCGCTAGGTTGAGGTGGTTCTGGTACGGTAGATCTTCACTATGAGAGATCGGTCTTTTAGCTGATGGCAGGTCAGGATACTTGATTTTACTTTTTGTTTTATTTTGATACCTTTTGTATCAGTAAGACAAAAATAACAATCAGATGAGTGGTTCTTTGGTTCCGTCCAAATCATAGGGATTGCCAAAGGCATAGATCGAGATCTTTTCGCCCATCCAGTGAGAAGACCCACATATGTAACACAACAAAAGTGTGGAACCCACGCTTTGTGTTGTTGTCCGATGGCAAAACCAAAATACTGTTCATATAACTTAGTTACTAATGATGTCAAATTCCTTCGCTGAGTTTCGAAAGTAATGTCACCCCAAATGTAATAGAACTTATCAGGATAATTTTTACACTTTCTTGACATTATTTGAGAATCACTTCACTCTAAAATCAGAACAAACCCCTGCGCTCTTCGAATAAACAAATTCTCTAAATGAGATAAAAAACACAAGGTGTAACTATAATCTACACTTTATTTGAAAAAATTCGACGACGTTTCGCTGACACAGCAGCTTTATCAAGAATGACAAATAGAATAGAATGAAGAGTGTGGTATTATAAACAAATCGTAGAACAAGTTGGATGAATAACAGGAAAATCCACACCGAGCCATTGTACAGTTAGTATGAAAGGTAATAAAAACTAATTAAACAAGTTAAGTAAGGGTGAATAATTCACAACTACCTGCTCATTCAAAAGCTTGTCCAAATGTTTGTATCTATTTATTTCTAATGCTTCTAGGGATCTAATTTTAAACTTTTTGATTTTATATGTAATATGTCAAAGTTTTATTGAATGAATGGTTTTTTTTATTAAGTGGTTTGAATAATTTGAATCAGATTTAATTTATCGAAGCTACGTTTATGTTCAGATGTTCTTATGCCAAAACTCCTATAGGTCCTACCGATATAAATTTTATCACAAGAACCGCAATTGAGTTTATAGATTCCTGATTTACTTGATTTTCAACACGAGATTTATTATTTTAATATGTTTAGCTAAGTTATTAGAAGTTTTGAAAGTTATATTAAGATTTTGTTTGACGAGAAAGGATTTAATATTTGTACTTGCAGAACCGCAGAATGTTAAACTGTTGAATATTTTATAGTCTTTATGAATAGGATATACTTCATTTATTGCTTTCTGATACAGTTTTTACGAATGATTAGATCTATCATATCCGGATTGAATGAATTATTAATGGCTATCTGTTTGATGATGTTTAACTCTATATCATAATCTTCTATTGATAAAGGTAAATTGAGTAACCGATGTCCCATGCTGTTTAAAGCTGTAACTTTGTGTTGAATTGGATGTAATGAGTAGTTATGTATAATTGTATCAGTATGTGTTGGTTTACGAAAGACCGAAAAACATGATTATTATTTCGTTTAGTGATTTTCAAGTCCAAAAATTAATGGAATCGTTCTGTTCAATTTCTATCGTGAATTTAATGTTCAAATGGATGGAATTAATGAAATTTAGAAATAAGTCTAATTGACGAGTAGTTCAATGAAACATACTAAGATGTCGTCAACATATCTATACCAATAAAGAAATTTGGAAATGAGTGGATGTGTATGAATTTTCTGTTCAATATTATTCATAAAATCTCTGCTAAAAGTGGACTCAAAGGATTTCCCATGATCAAACCATTTTCCATTAGCTGACTTTAAAGAACAAAATATTTTAAAGGCCATCTAACAAAAATCGCAACTAAATGAAGTTATTTTCACAAAAGCAGATAAGGGTAATACTGTTATTGCGTTAAATAAAAATGACTTCCTATTTAAAACTCTAAATTTTATTTCGTCCGGAAACTATACAATTTTAAACAAAGATCCAACTATTACATTCTACAAAAATATTAAAATTGCAATAAATGACGCAAAATCTTTAATTAAAGCAATAGATAAATACAAATTAATTTTACAAACCTCAACCACCTCAACTGTATTCACTCATTAAATTGCATAAAGTAAATAACCCCGTTAGACCAGTCGTATCTTACGTTACAGCCCCAGCCGTGAAATATTCGCACTACCTTATAGATATCATTAAAATTATTGTTCATTCAAATCAAAATTTTCTATAAAAATTCTTCCGAATTGATAAATAACATAAAAACGTTAGCCTACCACCTAACGCAAAACTTATTTCGTTTGATGTTGAGAATTTATACCCAAGTGTTCCTCCAGGTGATGTCAAAATATTAATCGAAAACATGTTGAATTCGAATCATGTTAACCACATAATTAAATCAGAAATATTGAATCTGTTGGACGTTTGCATTGAACAAATTTATTTTTCTTTCAACAACATCTATTACAGTAGTGAAAATGGTTTGATCATGGAAATCCTTTGAGTCCACTTTTAGCAGAGATTTTATGAATAATATTGAACAGAAAATTCATACACATCCACTCATTTCCAAATTTCTTCATTGGTATAGATATGTTGACGACATCTTAGTATGTTTCATTGGAACTACTCGTCAATTAGACTTATTTCTAAATTTCATTAATTCCATCCATTTGAACATTAAATTCACGATAGAAATTGAACAGAACGATTCCATTAATTTTTGGACTTGAAAATCACTAAACGAAATAATAATCATGTTTTTCGGCCATTCGTAAATCAACACATACTGATACAATTATACATAACTACTCATTACATCCAATTCAACACAAAGTTGCAGCTTTAAACAGCATGGGACATCGGTTACTCAATTTACCTTTATCAGTAGAAGATTATAATAAAGAGTTAAACATCATCAAACAGATAGCCATTAATAATTCATATAATCCGGATATGATAGATCTAATCATTCGTAAAAACTGTATCAGAAAGCAATAAATGAAGTATATCCTATTCATAAAGACTATAAAATATTCAACAGTTTAACATTCTGCGGTTCTGCAAGTACAAATATTAAATCCTTTCTCGTCAAACAAAATCTTAATATAACTTTCAAAACTTCTAATAACTTAGGTAAACATATTAAAATAATAATCTCGTGTTGAAAATCAAGTAAATCAGGAATCTATAAACTCAATTGCGGTTCTTGTGATAAAATTTATATCGGTAGGACCTATAAGAGTTTTGGCATAAGAACATCTGAACATAAACGTAGCTTCGATAAAAATAAATCTGATTCAAATTATTCAAACCACTTAATAAAAAAAACCATTCATTCAATAAAACTTTGACATATAACATATAAAATCAAAAGTTTGAAATTAGATCTCCTAGAAGCATTAGAAAAAATGGATACAAACATTCGGACAAGCTTTTGAATGAGCAGGTAGATGTGAATTGTTCACCCTTACTTAAGTTGTTTAATTAGTTTTTATTACCTTTCATACTAACTGTACAAAGGCTCGGTGTGGATTTTCCTGTTATTCATCCAACTTGTTCTACGATTTGTTTATAATACCATACTCTTCATTATATTCTGTTTGTCATTCTTGATGAAGCTACAGTGTTAGCGAAACGTCGTCGAATTTTTTCAAATAAAGTGTAGATTATAGTTAAACCTTGTGTTTTTTATCTCATTTATATCATGGATCTACATCAAGTAACGGCCTCCACAATTCAAAAATTCTCTAAATGCGAAAGTAAAACAAAAACGGTTAATTTTTAATTTTGTGGGTAGTAGCTGTAACGCGAAAACTTGATCTGATGGAATCACAATAAATATGGTTATAAAATGAGGGTAGGTAGGTAATTTAAAAATAGCCAGCACCTTTCTTGTTACAAAATTTTGTAGACCAGTGTTATTTATACTTTTGTTTTCTTTTGTAAGATCGATTCATTTCGACAACCTTGTTTTCACAAATAAACCCTATTACTCACATTCCTCTACGCTATTAAGTGAAGATTTTGAAGGGATACTGAGAATTGGTTATTTTATATAGATGAGGAGTTATATCAGATATCGATAAGGACAGATTTCATAGGTAGTTAGATATAACCTTGAGTTATGTACGAGTGATTTTTTCTTACTACAATACCTAGCCCAATGTAAAATAACAGAATTTCTAGGATTGAAGGATTGATGTGCCTCCCAACGAAATGGTCAGGGATTGCATATTTAATGAGCTTTTATTACACTGCATCTTTTCTGATCACACTATAACTCATCCTTTAATCGCAGTCTTCCTGATCAAATATTTTTTGAGTTCTACCATTCGAACAACGTTCCAGATCTATCGAATAAATCCCGAACGACAGAGAAATCACCATTAAATTGAACTTCTTTCTTCACGATGTCGCCTAGATAATCGATTTCCATTCACGTCGACATATCTTGCGGTGATACCACTAATTAACCCAGAATCAGAATCCGTGACAATTATCGGTGGAGAGCCACCACATAAATCCCCTTCAAATCACTTACCTGTCCATTCCCGTCCCAGCCCCCTTCGAAATTCCATCTCACTTCGGAATACGATAATGTACCGTTGTTGGGATGCATCAAAAATACAGACGACGAGAAGGTGTTGAAAAGGAGCTTAACGCTACATCCATCATCACTGACATATTCTTAACTAGATAAAGGAGAAACGCGAAATAATGATATTAAATTTCGCGCTCTATTGACAACTCGAAATAAAGGGGGACCACACTAACGGACCGAACGATCACATTTGTGATAAACAAACATCGTAAAACATTGGTTATTTATTAGTTTTCTTCAAAATTAATCCGTCCTGCACTTGGAAGGCACTACATATTCTCAAATTCGAATCAGACACTAATTTATACAGGGTGTCACATTTGTGATAAACCTCTCCAAGGGAAATGGACAAATTATAAGCAAACATCATAAAATATTGGTTATTTATTAGTTTTCTTCAAAATTTATCTGTCCTGCACTTGGAAATCACTACGTGTTTGCAAATTCAAATCAACACTAATTTATACAGGGTGTCACATTTGTGATGTACCTCTCCAAACGATATGGACAAATTATAAACAAACATCGTGAAACATTGATTTATAAGTTTTCTTCAAAATTAATCTGTCCTGCACTTGGAATGCACTACGAATTTGCAAATTCAAATCAGACACTAATTTATACAGGGTGTCACATTTGTGATAAACCTCTCCAAGCGATCTGGACAAATTATAAGCAAACATCATAAAATATTGGTTATTTAACAGTTTTCTTCAAAATTAATCTGTCCTGCACTTGGAATGCACTACGAATTTGCAAATTCAAATCAGACACTAATTTATACAGGGTGTCACATTTGTGATAAACCTCTCCAAGGGATATGGACAAATTATAAGCAAATATCATAAAATATGGGTTATTTATTAGTTTTATTCAAAATTAATCTGTCCTGCACTTGGAAGGTGCTACGTATTTGTAAATTCGAATCGGACACTAATTTATACAGGGTGTCACATTTGTGATAAACCTCTCCAAGGAATATGGACAAATTATAAGCAAATATCATAAAATATGGGTTATTTATTAGTTTTATTCAAAATTAATCTGTCCTGCACTTGGAAGGTACTACGTATTTGCAAACTCAAATCAACACTAATTTATACAGGGTGTCACATTTGTAATAAACCTCTCCAAACGATATGGACAAATTATAAACAAATATCGTACAACATTGATTATTTATCAGATTTCTTCGAAATTTATCTGTCCTGTACTTGGAAGGCTCTACGTTTTCGCAAATTCAAATCAGACACTAATTTATACAGGGTGTCACATTTGTGATAAACCTCTCCAAGGGATATGGACAAATTATAAGCAAATATCATAAAATATGGGTTATTTATTAGTTTTATTCAAAATTAATCTGTCCTGCACTTGGAAGGTGCTACGTTTTGTAAATTCGAATCGGACACTAATTTATACAGGGTGTCACATTTGTGATAAACCTCTCCAAGGAATATGGACAAATTATAAGCAAATATCATAAAATATGGGTTATTTATTAGTTTTATTCAAAATTAATCTGTCCTGCACTTGGAAGGTACTACGTATTTGCAAACTCAAATCAACACTAATTTATACAGGGTGTCACATTTGTAATAAACCTCTCCAAACGATATGGACAAATTATAAACAAATATCGTACAACATTGATTATTTATCAGATTTCTTCGAAATTTATCTGTCCTGTACTTGGAAGGCTCTACGTTTTCGCAAATTCAAATCAGACACTAATTTATACACGGTGTCACATTTGTGATAAACCTCTCCAAGCGATCTGGACAAATTATAAGCAAACATCATAAAATATTGGTTATTTAACAGTTTTCTTCAAAATTAATCTGTCCTGCACTTGGTAGGCACTACGTATTTGTAAATTCGAATCAGACACTAATTTATACAGGGTGTCACATTTGTGACAAACCTCTCCAAGGGATATGGACAAATTATAAGCAAATATCATAAAATATGGGTTATTTATTAGTTTTATTCAAAATTAATCTGTCCTGCACTTGGAAGGTACTACGTATTTGCAAACTCAAATCAACACTAATTTATACAGGGTGTCACATTTGTGATAAACCTCTCCAAACGATATGGACAAATTATAAACAAACATCGTACAACATCGATTATTTATCAGATTTCTTCGAAATTAATCTGTCCTGTACTTGGAAGGCTCTACGTTTTCGCAAATTCAAATCAGACACTAATTCATACAGGGTGTCACATTTGTGATAAACCTCTCCAAGGGAAATGGACAAATTATAAGCAAACATCATAAAATATTGGTTATTTATTAATTTTCTTCAAAATTAATCTGTCCTGCACTTGGAAGGCACTACGTGTTTGCAAATTCAAATCAACACTAATTTATACAGGGTGTCACATTTGTGATAAACCTCTCCAAGGGATATGGACAAATTATAAGCAAACATCCTAAAATATTGGTTATTTATTAGTTTTCTTCAAAATTAATCTGTTTTGTACTTGGAAGGCACTACGTATTTGCAATTTCAAATCAGACACTAATTCATACAGGGTGTCACATTTGTGATGTACCTTTCCAAGGGATATGGACAAATTATAAGCTAATATCATAAAATATGGGTTATTTATTAGTTTTTTCAAAATTAATCTGTCCCCCACTTGGTAGGCACTACGTATTTACAAGTTCAAATCAGACACTAATTTATACAGGGTGTCGGCGCTAGAATGCCTCTCAGGAGTATATGGAAAACGGGTTTATCTGTCAATTGAAAATTATGGCAGTAAGTGAATATCAATCTACAATTTGGGATTGTTTTCAGAGCATTTTAAACAGGACATCGACTTCAACGTTGCTATTTAAAATGGCAAGGTGTACTATGTGTTTAGTTTCTTCTCAATAAAGGCATCCTTTTTAAAGCATCTTTTGTTAAAAAATTATTTTCAAAATTATAGTGTCATCTTTTTTGCCGCAAAAAATTGACTTTCTGATTTCAAATACCGGGTGGCTCACCACATTCGCAACGGAATATTTGGCATATTTTATAGCCAATTAAGAAATTATTTTTGCGTAGTAATATGTAGTGCTGTAGTGACAACGAATTAAAAATGTTTTAGACTATACGGGAGGTTCCATAATAACGTTGCATACCAAAGTTATGATTTTTAAAAGAGATAACCTATATTTTGTGTCATTTTTGACTTCGTTTCCGATATATTTGACAAATTTCTGAAATACGAGGACTTTTAAAATGAATTTTGTGCCCTCAATCTTGAATTTAAAGCTTCAGATGTACAATTATTATGATAGTAATTGTTTTTGCTTGAACATATAACACATCTTATTCGTCTATATTACACAGGGTGTTCGAAAACGATTTTTGAAGTTGGGGTTCATTTAAATTTTATTTCACTGCTTTTTCAAATGGCATACTATATACCTAAAGGGACAAATAAAGGATATATTTTCATACCTTTCGAATGGTAGCTAGGTTCGCTATACCTATTTTCAACGATTTCGAAGAAGTCTAGCCAATTGTTATCGAATTTCAAGAAATGTTCCAATTTTTCACTCAAGTTTATAGCTTTATAGTTACGCTGGTTTGTTTCTAGAAGAGAGTATGATATTCATTCATTTCATTACATTCAGTTAATCAAATTCCATTATCGACTTGATTTCAATCAAGGGATGATTCTCAATACCGGCAAATTGCACTAAGATAATTAAACGATAGAGATCTCTCTATCGTGTTCCTAGTATTTAGTTGGTACCTAACTAATCCTAATCACTCTAATGTTGTTGTTTAATATTACGCGCTGAATATACTGTATCTACAAATTCCTGAAAAGAGAGTTTTGAGCAAGATCATTTTTCTTTTACTAACGGTTAAACAATTCAAATTTCAAGCAATTTTGCTATTTGATACACATTCCAAAATGAAGACTTATCTGAAACAACTACGAATTGTTATGAATTTTTGCCATCCGCGAGTGCCAACAAAATTGTTTTTCAGCTTTAAGAAATTATATTTTCAATGAAATGAAACTAAAGTATTTAGATTTTCACTATATTAACAAAACAATGACCGGTTTTACCACACTGTGGCTTCATCAGATAGATACAAACTAATGAACAGAGTTATTCCTATATATTAGTCTTATTTCTACTTGATATTACAATAGGTACAAGAGGTATGTTGGAAAACCCATCGGAGTTGCTTACTTTATGAATTGAAAAGATTGAGTAAAGGAGAAGGATTTAGATCTAATTGACTATTAAGTAACCTACCTGAATTCTTTTCTTTGTTGATCTCTAAAATTTCAATAGATTGAGTTTTTGTCTGTTATTTTCATTGTGTAAAATTTTGAAATTATCATTGAAATCATGGTTTTTTCGAGTAAGTGATTAACTTTGAAATTTCTGAAAGTTCTACCAATATAAATTTTATTACAATCCCCGCAAGACAGTTTATTTTATTATTATTTATTACTTTTATCAATTTTAGATTTGCAGTTTTTGTTATGTCAGCCTGAAGAATTATCAGTTCGGAATGCTATATTGAAAGTACTAACACAAATACAACAGCTTAACTTATATTGGTAATCCTAGTCTAAAATTAAAATCATTCCTCTCGCATTATAATTTCAATATAGCATTCCAAACTAATAATTCTTTAGGCCGACATATCAAAAACTGCAAATCTAAAATTGATAAAAATAATAAATGCGGTGTTTATAAACTGTCTTGCGGGGATTGTAATAAAATTTATACTGGTAGAACTTTCAGAAATTTCAAAGTTAGATTATCCGAGCACAAACGTAGTTTTGATTATCATAAATCATATTCCCATTATTCTAATCACTTACTCGAAGAAAACCATAATTTTAATGATAATTTCAAAATTTTACACAATGAAAATAACAGACAAAAACTCAATCTATTGGAAATTTTAGAGATCAACAAAGAAAAGAATTCAGGTAGGTTACTTAATAGTCAATTAGATCTAAATCCTTCTCCTTTACTCAATCTTTTCAATTGATAAAGTAAGCAACTCTGATGGGTTTTCCAACATACCTCTTGTACCTATTGTAATATTAAGTAGGAAATAAGACCAATATATAAGGAATAACTCTGTTCATTAGTTTGTATCTATTTGATGAAGCCACAGTGTGGTGAAACCCGTCATAGTTTTGTTAATATGGTGAAAATCTGAATACTTTAGTTTTATTTCATTGAAAATATGTATATCGATTTTCATCAAGTAACGACCTTCTCAATCAAATTATTTAAGAAATTATCCCGAAAGATACCCGAAAACATCAAGACTGAATTTCCCTACGAAAACTACTACGAACATTTCGGCAAACCGGCAATGTAGCTTATCTGAAAACGAACAGACAAAAGCGCGTGAAAGAAAATGAATGAACATGTATCCAAAATCTTGAAAAAAGACGGACTCCATCCGTATCGTGTTCAGGTCCACCACTAGCTACCGGAAGGGTTTACTGTTTACTGATGTCGGAAATGATCGGAAGAAATCAAAACTTTGTAGAAAATATTATGTTCTCGGAGAAATACACTTTCCACAATAACTCCCTAGTGAACCAACACAATTTTCATTATTACCATGATCAGAATCCACATGTCTTTCAGAAGACGTATACACAGCAACGATAGGCGGTTAATACTTGAGCTCAAGTGCAATCATACGCTAGCATGTCATCGGATCATGATGAGCACTTAACGCAAATATATTTTTGAGGTTTGTTCGTGAACATCCACAAGAATTGTTAGAAGATCAATGTATTCCAAAATTGGCCTTCAAGATCACTTGATCTAACTTGCCTTGACTTTTTTCTATGGGGGTATATGAAGGAAATTATATTTTGAACTCCATCAACGACAACTGACGACATAAAAAAAAGATGATAAGAGGAGCATTTTGATCGGTAACACCAGATATGCAAAGTAACGTTAGAAGGCCACTTGAAGACAGGCTAACATTGTATATCGTTCAAAATGGTGGCCAATTTGTACATCTTATGTAAAAAATGATATGGAAGTCTTTCAATTTTAATTTTTCAAATGTTTTGTTTTTAATATTAGGTTCCAAGTATGAATTAAAGTGAAATTGGCTAAACTTTCGAATATCTTCGAAACCGTTGAGAATAGGTATGGGAAACCTATACACTTTTCGAAAGGTATTGAAATATACCACCTAATAGATCGTTTAGATATAGGGTTTGCTATTAGAAAAAAACAGTGTAATGAGATTTGAATGAGTTCCAACTTCAAAAATCGGTTTTCGAACAGCCTGTATAACATATATCAACAAAATGTGTCATATGTTCAAGCAACATCAATTACTATCACAATAGTAGATATAGATATGATATGAGTGAGGGCTGCCTAGCAGCCCGGCCACTGCGACCCAGTGGTCTATTGTGGCACACTCTGTCCTAAATTTCATCCACGAGCTCTATCCTTCTCGTGAAGGATACGAGTGGGTGAGAGCTTAATAAGCTCTGTCAGCCTCAGTTTGCTAGATCCAAGTTTTTCCATCCTGTCTCTGTTCCCAACTTTGCACTCGTATATAACATGTTCCATTGGTTCTATACCTTCTTCAAATAGCCTACATGAAGGATCCTCAATTAATCTTAACTTATTTAGGTATTTTCTGAGGCGACAGTGTCCCGTTAGTATGGCAGTTAAAACTCTCAGGTTCAACCTAGAGAGTTTAAGCCAGGCCTTGACTCTCGCAGTGGAAAGTCCACTCATTCCTCACAATGCCCAAGTGACCCATATTAGACGGAGCTTGTTCCGCTTTCCTAGTTTGGCAAGAGTGGAACGACATTCCTGCACCATAAGTGACGTAGAGGTATCGAATGCCAATGCCTTCAGTTCTGCTTGGATATCGGTAAAGATTTTCGTTGACCTATTTGTTAATCCCCCTGCAAGCAAGAGGTAAGCATAGTGATCAATGGCGAATATTTCTGCTTGAAAGACACCAGCTTCAACACTTTTTGCAGTTTGTGAACCCTCCGTGTACCAACAGCGACCCTCAAGAAGACTTGGAGACAGGAATAATGATTTGGAATGGCCGCTCCATGTTGGTTTTAGGTGTTGCTATGTCTGACCACATACTCAGCTGCTCA
Source organism: Cryptolaemus montrouzieri (assembly GCA_013387265.2). Taxonomy (NCBI): domain Eukaryota; kingdom Metazoa; phylum Arthropoda; class Insecta; order Coleoptera; family Coccinellidae; genus Cryptolaemus; species Cryptolaemus montrouzieri. The sequence continues at coordinate 20,839,243 of JABFTP020000185.1, forward strand.
TTGTCCTCAATTTCAGACTGTAAGGCGCCGGGCACAAAGATGAAGTTACCTGCTTCAATTCGGAAAAGATCACCAGATGAAAAGGGACAAGGCCCAATATCAGTGCCATGGCCGCATTGGGTATAGAGCGGAAAGCTTCAGTAATCATCATACAGGCCGTTCTCTTCAATTTAGAAACCTTGAGTTAGGATTGCTTCTTAAGACTGCACTCCCACCAAGCACCAAGCCGTATGTAATACGTGGTCTGAACACCATCTCATATAGCCACTGGAGTTGCTTCAGGGCAAGACCCCATTTCTTTCCATAGGTCATTTGACATGCCCATAAGGAATATCTAGCCTTGTGCATTGTGTTTTCCAGGTGTGAATTCCACGTGAGTTTACTATACAAGGTAATCCCTAGATATTTTGCTTCTTCCACAACTGGAATAAACACCCCACCCAGGGTCGGGGGAGAATCAAACATCCTCCTTTTCCTGGTTAATGGTACCATAAGGGTTTTGTGAGGCTTATGCTAAGTTTCTCTCCCTCAGACCACCTCTGAATAGCTGACATAGCCTCCTGTCTGACGGAGACATCATTGTCATCTCTGACAGCCAGAATGGCTATATCATCAGCTTACGCTTGTACATAAACATCCAGTGCGCCAATTATTGCCAAAAGGTCATCACAATAGTTGTACATCTGAACCTTCTAAATCGATATCGAGGTCATACTTTGGGATATAACGTTATGATGGAAAACCCTGTGAAGTCTGAAATAATTTTAGTTTATAGTCACTACAGCACACTACATATTACTGCAGAAAAACAAAATCAAAATCGGCCTTGAAATACCTGAAATAGGGTGCTTAAAATAACTTCAATTCCCATGCTAGTTTCTATGTTCTACAATGCTCTATGTGAGATTCGATGAATTTAGACCTCAGTTTGATGTTTGGAAATTATTTTGAAATAAAAATAACACTGGTGAAAGTATTAGTATCCAAATTTATGATCAATTTGCAGAAAGTAATTTAGAGAATCGAAATCAAAATTTGTCATTTATGAAATACAGAAAACTGAATTGAGTAGCGTTAGCTCGCTTCAAACGATAAGGATGTCATAATGGAAACATGAATCATGAGAAAAAAATCTCAAAGCTTTATGAAAATGAAGTTTCGAAAAAGTAAACATAAACGATATATTAAAATGAAATCAGATCTAATTTACAAATTGTCCACTATTGTTTTCTAAACATTTTTCAATCCACGAACGCACTTCAATAATAAGAGTTGCTTTTTGCACCTGATAGTGTTACAGTGTACACTATGCTTCCTAAACCATAGATCGCTTTAGGCCCCTCTGACTGATCTATTACCGTTTTCACCTTGCTTTCTAACTATAGATTGCTGTACGCCTCTCCGACCAAGCTGAGCACAGAACGTACACTATGTCGACTTGGCCCGAGGGTTTAAATATCCATGCATTTCTGAGACTCGTGTTCCCCTTCCTTCGCCGACCTCATCGAGGTCACATCGCTATATCGGTGATACTTAACAATACTTGCATAAAAGAATATATCAACACGACTACTCCGTTAGATCTAATGAGAAAACTAACCTAGCGAAACATAGCATTGAACAACTACATAAATTTAATTTTGCTGATGTACGAGTTCTTGCATCTGAAAGCAATGACTTTAAGAGGAACATTCTAGAAATGATCGAAATCCAAAAAGAACCAAGACAGTGAATTCAAGAGAGCTGACGTTAACGTATTTATGAATGTCTACAGTAATCTGATAATTTGAATACACTTACCTTCAATAGATTGTTGCAACCAGATATTTTCAAATATTAATTGTTATTGCTTGTTATTATTGTCTTTCTTTTTGTTTTTGTTTTGCCAGTGATAATAATGATGTCAAGAGAGAATGTGTAAGTTGAATAGCTTTTAACGTAGGAATTGTATTATGTTTGTTACTGAGATTATGATTTTTGTTTCAGATAATAATTGTGCAGAGATGAATGAATGTTTTCTGATTCTGATGATGGCCCTGTGCCGAAATGCGTCAAAAACACTTTGTAAATTATAGGTTTTAATCTCGAACACTTTCCGTTCTCTTAATTTTCGATTCCCCGAGTATATATATATATATATATATATATATATATATATATATATATATATATATATATATATATATATATATATATATATATATATATATATGTTAAATTTTCACGGAAGTATCTATGATTTGATGTGTTACGGGTTTTATTCCGTGGTCCATTCTGATTGTTGCGACCTTTCGACAAGTTATCCTTGTCATCTTCAGGCGTTCGGTAGACGACGTCTCGAGCGTAACTGATAGCGGTTCGTCTTTGGTTATACTTTTATGTACTCGTTGTGGGCGTCGGTGGACCTGGTGGTGGGGATGCTTTCATTATTATCTGTTAATGATGCCGGTTTCCTTTGATACATGGTAAAACAGTTGTGTTCTTTTGTTCTTCTGTGCTAGGTGGTAGAATAACTAGATAACTCTTTTCTCTGTGGCTGTCATCTGTGAGTGCTACCGATCTGCTTATGAGCGTTTTGACCACTGATTTTAATTGAGCAGGATGATGGTGTGATGAGGCATGTAAGTATCTATTTGTGTGGGTTGATTTTCTGTGTAGTGAGAATTGTAAATGTCAGTTTTGTGACTTCGTTAAGAGGAGATCCAGATATGGCAATTGTCTGTTTGATTCTTCTTCAATTGTAAATGTTATGTTCACATGGATTGAATTCAGGTGAGCTGTGAACGCGCTTAGGAATTCTTCACCGTGAGGCCATATGATAAAAATGTCGTTGACGTATCTCGGCCATATTTTGGGTTTCAGATGGATTTTTTGTTTTTCTTGTTTCTCGAAATTTGCCATAAATAAATTAGCAATAGCTGGAGGAGATCCCATGGGTGCTCCCAATGCTTGCTTGTAACGTTTGTGTTTATAAGAAAAATATATAGAATTCATTTCCATGAAGACATTGTACTCCTTTCCGAACACTGCCTGAATTCTACATATTTTCCATTCATATTTCAGGTCATACAATAGATTTCGATAAGTTGAAACAAATCAGCACCACGCCCACAACGAGGACATAAAAGTAGAACCACCGACAAACCGCTATCAGTTGTTACGCTCGAGACGTCGTCTACCGAACACCTGACGATGACAAGGGACAACTTGTCGAAACGTCGCCACAATCAAAATGGACCATGCAATGAAACCCGTAACACATCAAATCATATATATATATATATATATATATATATATATATATATATATATATATATATATATATATATATATATATATATATATATATATATATATATATATATATCTATTGTATATATTCCCGACAGTGTGTGGATAGTTTAAATGGAAATGTAGAAAGAGCGGGCCAATTACGTGATGGAAACAGAATTTACTTATGGGACTCGATTGTTGAATGCAAAAGACATCCATCACTCGAGTAGGGGATGTTCTAATGACGTTACATTCGAGATCGGGAATCGTGCATCTTATGAACGCGAATAATACTTTCTCATGTACGTAGAGTAGGAACTGTATCTTCCTATGCAGATGTATATGTGCAGCCATGTATGAATAAACTAGAACTGCAATGCGACTTTTCGCATGAGTGTACATTCCCAATTATTATCGTCGGGATTTTTGACACGAATCGAAAGATTTTAAGTTACTCGAACCTTTATTTAAAATCTAGAGTGCATTTGAAAATCTCATACTTTTTTGTGAGTTTTCCGGAACAGAAATGTCATTTCTATCGATAGCCAGTCTACGAGATTTTCAATTTTCTCGGTTTTGTGTCCTCTTCTGTTTCTTTTTCGAGAAGTTTCTTGTACTCGATGGCTTTGTGTATTGCTCTTCTCTAGTGTCCATTCTGTTGAAGGATATCCTTGAGCTTTATCAGTTCTTTGATGATGTTGTTAGGTGAGCAAATACTTTTTGATCGGTAAACGAGTGTCTTTATAACTGAATTAAGTTGAGCTGAATGGTGATGTGAGTTTTCTTTCAGGTATCGGTTGGTGTGTTTGGTTTTCTCTATACATCAAAGTTCATATTGCCGTTGTCTCCAGTTCGAGGGTGAACTTGATTTTCTAGTGTTGTTTGCTCATTTGTTGTAGTTGAAGTTCTCTAATTTTTCTTCTCTGTGTTGCCAGACTATAAAAATGTCCACATACCTCAGGCAGATCTTCGGTTTATGCTCTGCTTGTTCCAGCGCTTTTGTTTTGAATCTTCTCATAAACAAGGTTGATAGGTTGCTACTGCAGGTGAAATCAGGGATCCCGTCGGTGCACCGTTGGTCTGTTTGTAATATTCATTCTCGTATCTGAAATATGTGTTCTCCAAACAGTGTTCTGTTAGGTCCACAATATGTGCTGGGACGTCAAAATCAGTACTGAGAATGTTCAATGATTCTTCTCTTGAGATATTCAGAAACAATGATACTACATATAAGCCGGCTAGAATGTCAACTTCTTCGATCGGTATATTTCGTAGTTTCTCGACGAAATGAGCTGAGTTTCTTATGTAGGATTCAGCTTCTATGATCTTGGGCTGTGAAATGTCTACTAGATATTTGGCCAGTTTCTGCAGTGGAGAACCAATGGAGCTTACTATTGACCGGAGTGAGATATTTGATTTGTGGATTCTTGGTAACCCGTATATCTTCGAACATCTCGACGATTTTTCCCTTGGTATTAGTCTGTTTTCACTGTCGGTGTCTAGTGGTGTGTTGCTGATCTTGGTTTTTGTGGTTTTCCCAAGATATGTTGTTGGATCGTAGTTATTCTTCTTATAGATGGGATCCGCCAGTATTTCGGTCATCTCTGTTTTATATTCGTGTTGATTTATGATTACTGTTGCGTTCTCCCTGTCTGCATGCAGCAAATACTATAATTTTGTCATATTTCCTCAAGGTTTTCAAGGAGTTGATTTCTGCCTTGGTACAATTTGGTTTGCAAGACTTAAAATTTCTGATTATCGAGCTCACGATATCTTATTAATTCTGCCTCTGGTTCTAGTAATTCTGTAATGGCGTCGTCTATACTGCAGATAATTTCTTCCATGGGGACTACCTTCGGGGTGATTGCGAAATTGAAACCTTTGGCTAATACCAAGGTGGTATGTTCGTCGACTTCGTGGTCTGATGACGATTTTCTCTGTTTCTAGTATTTTCGGTTTCATGTTTCGCCCTTGTTGATATACCAGTTTATCAAACTTTCTTCGGAGTTTGTCGTTTTTCAATTCTTTGTCGTTTCGGGCTCTTCTATATGACCATTCGAAAAAATGCGGGGTGGACTGTCTTTCTGTTTTGGAGATGGACGTCTAGCAGATTTTCTTCGATGTTGTTGAGGTATTTGCTGGTTTCATTGATTGAGCTTCTCAATAGTGCCAATTTGGTTCTCAAACTTGTGTCTGTTGTTTTGATAATCGCGTGGAAATTAATGCCGGTAAAGTTCGGTAGTATCTTCGTATCTCGATCTTCTCTTATTTTCCCCATATTGACCTTTGTTAATTCCAATGAAACATACTAAGATGTCGTCAACATATCTATACCAATAAAGAAATTTGGAAATGAGTGAATGTGTATGAATTTTCTGTTCAATATTATTCATAAAAATCTCTGCTAAAAGTGGACTCAAAGGATTTCCCATGATCACGACATCTATGTATGTTTCATTGAAACTACTCGTCAATTAGACTTATTTCTTAATTTCATTAATTCCATCAATTTGAACATTAAATTCACGATAGAAATTGAACAGAACGATTCCATTAATTTTTGGACTTAAAAATCACTAAACAAAATAATAATCATGTTTTTCCGGTCTTTCGTAAACCAGCACATACTGATACAAATTAAACATAACTACTCATTATATCCAATTCAACACAAAGTTGCAGCTTTAAACAGCATGGTACATCGGTTACTCAATTTACCTTTATCAGTAGAAGATTATAATAAAGAGTTAAACATCATCAAACAGATAGCTATTAATAATTCATATAATCCGGATATGATAGATCTAATCATTCGTAAAAACTGTATCAGAAAGCAATAAATGAAGTATATCCTATTCATAAAGACTATAAAATATTCAACAGTTTAACATTCTGCGGTTCTGCAAGTACAAATATTAAATTCTTTCTCGTCAAACAAAATCTTAATATAACTTTCAAAACTTCTAATAACTTAGGTAAACATATTAAAAATAATAAATCTCGTGTTGAAAAATCAAGTAAATCAGGAATCTATAAACTCAATTGCGGTTCTTGTGATAAAATTTATATCGGTAGGACCTATAAGAGTTTTGGCATAAGAACATCTGAACATAAACGTAGCTTCGATAAAAATAAATCTGATTCAAATTATTCAAACCACCTAATAAAAGAAAACCATTCATTCAATAAAAACTTTGACATATTACATATAAAATCAAAAAGTTCAAAGTTAGATCTCCTAGAAGCATTAGAAATAAAAAGATACAAACATTCGGACAAGCTTTTGAATGAACAGGTAGATGTGAATTACTCACCCCTACTTAACTTGTTTTAGTTTTTATTACCTTTCATACTAACTGTACAATGGCTCGGTGTGGATTTTCCTGTCATTCATCCAACTTGTTCTACGATTTGTTTATAATACCATAGTCTTCATTCTGTTTCTCATTCTTGATAAAGCTGCTGTGTCAGCGAAACGTCGTCGAATTTTTTCGAATAAAGTGTAGATTAAAGTTAAACCTTGTGTGTTTTATCTCATTTATATCATGGATCTACATCAAGTAAAGGCCTCCACAATTCAAATCAAAAATAGGAATAATTTCTTGAGAGATACACTGAGATAGAAGAATCATCATTGTAAACGTTACTAATACGCTTGATGCATAATCAATAATAATGGCCGAAAACTGTGGAGGTAGTGAGAGAAGACTTATAGTGTGAGAGAAACAGGAGACCGGCCTCGGTCTCATCCCTGGTCCGTGCTGTTTACTGGGTAGTGACACCCGTATAATCTTGAAAATGAGTGTTGATCCACAAAAAAAGCGAAGGGAATTCAAAAAGTATTTGAATTTAGCTTTGCCGTAAGCTCAGGGAAATTTTAATCGTATTAGAGTGAAAAACATTCACAAAAAGACGATAATGGATCAGTTATCGAGCGGGATAAAAATGATTAAATTACCTATTAAAAAATACGGGTTAGTGATAGAAGAGTGAAAATATAGGGTTATCCTCAGACCTAGTGAATCTTATATACAATTCTTGTGTCACAATGTTTGTAACAATACTCCTCCGAAATGGCTTGACTGATTTTCATGAAATTACCTTTTGCCGATCCTCAGACCTAGTGAATCTTATATAAAATTCTCGTGTCACAATGTTTGTAACAATACTCCTCCGAAATGGCTTGACTGATTTTCATGAAATTACCTTTTGCAAAATTAATATATATATATATATATATATATATATATATATATATATATATATATATATATATATATATATATATATATATATATATATATATATATATATATATATATATATATATATATATATATATATATATATATATATATATATTATTTTGAAGAGAGTAATTGTATTTACAATAAATGCTCATTTCTATAATTTTGGTATGTGTCAGAAAAAACACAAGTGTGAGCTCAGGAAATGTAACAGGAGAACCATACTATCTTGTATATGATTCAATAAACGAGTGAAATAACATGAGGAAAAAACTCGTTTCCCTGTCGCTATTGCACTAGCAATAGCTAGTCTCTTTATGTTGTGTTAGTGTCGTGTGTACAAAAAGAGTACCAAAGATTTTTCTGCTTAGTCGCTTCATTCTCTCTTGCATTCCATGATTTCCAAACGAAGATAAGGGTGAAAGGAAAGGGGTTTGGGACAGGAATCAGTAATAATGGAAGAAAACCTGCAGAAGAATATTTCAACAATGATACTTCTGATATGTCTAAACAAATCTAAGAAAAGATTTTACATAGCAAGCAAGGTCATGAAAACGACTAAGGAGATACTAAAAAAATACATAACCCGCGATATTTCCTCAAATTCCCTCTCTGCTTGACCGAGAGAGCCCCGATGGCCAGGTTCAGTCTTCCAAGTGATGCCGATTATGATCTATAGATGTTTTAGAATCATTATGGACCCAATAATCTGGGTTGACATCGCCCTTATAATATTTCTTCGTGGAACTAGTTTAATTTGAAGAAAATTGTGGAAATAATTTTGACAGTCGTTCGAAAAATATGTGGTTATATGTATTTTTTAATGCCACATTGTAAAAAAATGAAATAATAAAAGTTTGTCCAAAAAATGAAAATAAAATATTACGGGTGGACAACCCTTATTACTTAGGGGTATGAAGAATAGATAGTAGCCGATTCTCAGACCTACCAAATACGCATATAAAATTTGATAAAAATCGGTAGAGCCGTTTCGGAGGAGTACGGTAACTAACATTGTGACATGGAAATTTTCTATATAAGATTTGAAAAAAATTCGACAGAAAAATTGAATATGTTCTTACATTATAGTCAAAAAAGTGGGGCCCTAAGAATGAATAGTTTTCATATAGCATTGATAGCAACTGAGATATTAGTATATTCTAAAATCCCGGAAAACTGAGAATTCGGAATAACTCCAAAGCAAAAGAAGCTGCTACACAGCATGTAGCTGTGGCTGCGATCTGTTTTCACGAATGAATTTTTCTCGAAGACTGAGGATCTTTTTTTTTAATTTGCAGTATTTCACACAGCTGCCATGTGCTGCGGTGCATATATCGCCTGTTTTCAAATATTTACTTGAGAATTAGTATCGGGAGTGCCTTCCGAAGCCGACTGACCTCAGTACTAGTTAATGCTACGTGCAAAATTATCGAATATTAGGCACGTTGCATGTGCTTATTAGATTAGTCGTGTTCTCGACGTTAAATAATAGATTATGCGTCTTTGCAATTGAGAAAAATGAATAGAATAGAATTGAATTGAAAATATTTTCGGCAATACGACTTGCTTCCATAATTCGTTCTTTTTCTCTTTATTCACTTACCTTGAAGCTTAGCTACTCCCTTGAATGTAACTGACTCGATGACAGTGGGCTCACTGCGCCCTTTGGCATTAACTGCATACAGGACAATTTTATAGTTGATTCCAGCGTCAAGACCCTCTACTAAGAAGCTGGGTGGGGTTCTATACGTAGTTAAGTTAGCTCTCGGCCTAAGCGATGGCAATTCGTAAACTTCCATCAGGTAGCTTTGGGGAAGTCCACCATCGAATCCTTCTACACAATTTACTTGAAGAGACTCGAAAGTCTGGTTATATATGGTACAGTTCTGAAGTTGAGATGGACGACCTATAAAAAAAAAATAACTTTGACTAATATAATCAGAATAAATTATATTCAGATTTCTCAATCTTATATAGGGTATCCCAAATTGAGTGGCCTATTAGACGTTTATGGAGAACTAATAATGCTATCGTTCTGGAACTTATTAATTCATTATTATTCAGCTGGTCCGAAACTCTATTCCTGAAATATTTAATATAACACACTGTGTATATTGCTGCGTAACTCTGACGATTTCTCCCCCGATGTTCTGAAGCTGCTATACTGTTCCTTGGTACGTTCGGTGGTGGAATATGGTTGCATGGTTTGGTCCCTACATACCTCAGTTTCCATAGATTGCCTGGAAAGGGTGCAGCGAAGATGTCTTCGATACTTGGCGTTTCGATCTGGACTGACCATCTGCGAGCGCTCAATAATTGTGATGAGTGAAAGATATAACTTGAAATCACTCAAATGTAGAAGAAGCATTTCTAATGTGTGTCTCTTATATAAAATTCTTAATGGTCTAATAGATTGTCCTGAACTATAAACATTATTCAACTTCAATGTTCCTATTAGAATAACTAGGTTTACACCATTGTTTAGGGAGAGAATTTGGCGAACGAATTACTCAAGAAACTTCTTCACAGATCGCTCGGTTGCTATTGCGAATAAAATACACACTCAGGTTGATCTCTTTGCCGTTTCGCTGCGTTCATTGAAAGGGCGATTGGAACTCCTTTTGTAGCGGTGGCATTCATGTTTTCGTTGTTGATTGCTTGTTTTCATTTCGCGTCTTATGGATTGTCATTGAAAATTTCTGACGCTGTTTTATGTAAAGTTATGTTTTGTTCAATATTTGAAATTATTGTTATGTATTTTTTATTCGACATTAGGATGGCTTGGGGGTTTCCCGTTCAACTTTATACACATATTATGTCAATTATGATGTATTAAAGTATAATTAATAAATAAATAACTAAAATAAATATTGATGACTGGTTCGATAACACTTGTTATTCCAATTACAAAACACCTAACATCTTCCTTCACGTACATAGACAGTTCTCAGAGCATTAACAAATATCTGTCCTTTTGTCATTGGATAATTGACAAATTAAGAAAAAAATGCGAAACCGCAGTTGGCGAATTTCCAAAGTCAAATTGAAAAATATCAAAACGAATTGAACTATATTTTCCTAAATTTCATAGACAGGACAGAAAATTGTTCTGCCATACGAAATGAAAATTATAACTTTCATATGCAAAAATTCAAGTTCAGAATAAATTCTATCTTTCAGTTTTATTTAAAAAAAGACTCACTAAAGACTACAGAATCTAGTAAAATATCATTAAAACTAAAACTAAAACTAATACAATGAGGATGATTCAGATCTAATGAGATATGCAATAACATTTTTTTCGAAAGAAGAAAGAGGTTCATGAAAAATATCTATACTGGCAATATGCCAATAGTACAGACGCATAATTCGCAAGAAAACAGAATGAAAAAATAAACTAGTACGGGCCTTCGGAACATAGAAAAGTGCATTTCGACAACTAGGATACACGGGAACATTCAACGTGAGATAAGTAACAAGCGGAAAACTAAAAGAATGATTTAAAATTCGATAAAGAAATACAGTGTCGGAAAGGACTATCCTCTGATCCAGGCTTAAAATTTTGTGATGACGCAAACTTAATTGATAATCATTGTTAGGACTGAAAAATCTAAAGTTGAAACTTTTGACAAACTTTCTCTGGACTCGTTCAATTCTGTCAATATACTTGTAATAATGAGGGGACCAAACAGGTACAGCATATTCCAAATTACTCCTCACCAACGAGAAATATAGCGTTTTCAAAGAACTTGTATAACTGAAACTTTTAGTAATTCTTAGAACGAAACCCAATATTCTGAAAGCCTTAGAAACTATATGATCAATATGATACCCAAAGGACAACTTTGAATCAAGATATACACCAAGATCCTTAATTTGGTTTACCCTCCCAATTACAAGCCCATCAACAGAAAAAATAGCATCGAAGACATCGACATTATTTGTAAACCTTATATGCTTACACTCATCAATATTTAATTGAAAATACCTACTTTGACCAAAAGAGAAAAGTCTGTCAAGATCACACTGAAATAGCAAAATATCATCATAGGACCGAATAGCACTGTACACTCTAAGATCGTCCGCATATAAATCATGCTTTGTATAAAGAAAACATTCCGAAATATCATTAATATAAATTGAAAATAAAAGGGGACCCAGATGTGATCCTTGAGGAACACCAGAGGTGACACGAACGAAACCGTATCCGACAGATACGATTCTATCCATTTTAGTGAGGACCCCACCACACCAAAGTCCTCTAGAACCCACAACAATGCATGATGTACCTTATCAAAGGCCTTAGCCATGTCTGTGTAGACGGCATCAACTCGAATACCATCATCAAAACTACTACTTATGAAATGAATGTAAGGAGTTAAATTAGTTTACACCGACCTACCTTTGAAAAACCCATGTTGAGATTGAATCAACTTGGAACCGGATGAATGAAACATTCTTTCACTTACTATTGCTTCAAAAATTTTACTGAAATAACTTCCCCAAAAATAGAAATCCATACGCGTTAGGTCAGATGACCAAGGAGGCCACAAATACTGTTCGTTCCAATCCATCTATCTTCAAACATATCAGTTGAAATTCGATATTTTCATTTGTGCGATGAGTTGGCGCTCCAACGAGTTGGTACCAACAACGTCTAGATTTAGCTACTTATAAAGTGTCAACGAAGTCACTTACTACCATCCTCAAAATCTCCATATAAAGTTCATCATTTAAGTTTCCATCATACACAAAATACGATAATCCTTCAAAAGTGCAAAAATATTAAATCTAAATTTATTTTGAGGATTCCTTTCCCTAGTAATATGAGGATTTTGGTTGGCCCAAAAGTGTGAGTTATTTCGGTTAAAAACCCCTCATTAGGAAATTTGGCCATTCATCCAGTTCTTAGTTGATTCATTCTCTGCATGGGTTTTTCAAAGGTAGGTCGGTGTTAATTAATTTAACTCTTTACATTCATTTCATAAGTAGTAGTTTTGATGATGGTATTCAAGTTGATGCCGTCTACACAGACATGGTTAAGGCCTCTGATAAGGTATATCATGCAACTTTGTTGAGGGTTCAAGAGGACTTTAGTGTGTTGGGGTTCTCACTGATATGGATGAAATCGTATCTGTCGGATAGACTGCAGTATGTTGCACTCAATTTCACTCATTCCGGTTTCGTTAATGTCACCTTTGGTGTTCCTAAAGTGTCACGTCTGGGTCCCCTTTTATTTTCAATTTACATTTATGATATTTCGGAATGTTTTCTTTATACAAGGCATGATTTATATGCGGATGATCTTAGAATGTATAGAGCTGTTCGGTCCTATGATGATATTTTGCGGTTTCAGAGTGATCTTGACATACTTTTTTTCTTTTTGTCAAAGTAGGTATTTTCAATTAAATATTGATGAGTGTAAGCATATAAGGCTTATAAAAAATATCAATGTCTTCGATGCTATTTTTCTGTTGATGGGCTTGTAATTGGGAGGGTAAACCAAATTAAGGATCTTGGTATATATCTTGATTCTAAGTTGTCCTTTGAGTATTATATTGATCATATAGTTTCTGAGGCTTGCAAAATTTTGGGTTTCGTTCTAAGAACTACTAAAAGTTTCAATGATCCGAGGTCTTTAAAAATGCTATTTTTCTCGTTGGTGAAGAGTAATTTGGAATATGCTGTACCTGTTTGGTCCCCTCACTATTACAAGTATATTGACAGAATTGAACGAGTCCAGAGAAAGTTTGTCAGAAGTCAGAAGTCAGGATTTTTCAATTCTAACCATGATTATCAGAATTTTTTCGCAAATTTCTCTAAAAATTAAACAAGTTCCACGAAGAAGTAATATATGGGCGATGTCAACCCAGATTATTGGGCCCATAATGATTCTAGAACATCTATACATCATAATCGGCATCACTTGAAAGACTGAGCCTGGCCATCGGGGCCCTCTCGGTCAAACACAGATGGAATTTGTGGAAATATCGCAGGTTATGTATTTTTTTTAATTATCTCCTTAGTCCTTTTCATGACCTTGATTGCTGTGTAAAATCTTCTCTCAGGTTTGTTTAGACATATGAGAAGTATGATTGTTGAAATATTTTTCTGTTGGTTTTCTTTTTCCATTGTTACACATTCCTGTCCCAAACCCCCTTTCTTTCACCCTTGTCTTCGTTTTGAAATCATGGAATGCAAGAGAAAATGAAGCGGCTAAGCAGAAAAATCTTTGGTACTCTTTTTGTACACACGACACTAACACAACATGAACAGACCAGCTACTGCTAGTGCAATAGCGACAGGGAAACGAGTTTTGTCCTCAGGTTTTTTCACTCGTTTATTGAATCATATACAAGATAGTATGGTTTCCTGAGCTCACACTTGTTTTTTTCTGACACACACCAAAATTATAGATATAAGCATTTATTGTAAATACAATCATTAAAATTTTTGTAAATCCTCTCTTTCAAAAGAATATATATATATATATATATATATATATATATATATATATATATATATATATATATATATATATATATATATATATATATATATATATATATATATATATATATATATATATATATATATATATATATATATATATATATATATATATATATATATATATATATATATATATATATATATATATATATATATATATATTAGTTGGCTTCATCACAAAATTTTAAGCCTGGAGCAGAGGAGAGTCCTTTTCGACACTATATTTCTTTATCGAATTTTAAACCATTCTTTTAGTTTTCCGCTTGTTACTTATCTAACTTTCAAAGTTCCCTTGTACCCTAGTCGTCGAAATGCACTCTTTTATGTTCCGAAGGCCCGTAGTAATTTATTTTCTCATTCTGTTTTCTTGCGAATTATGCGTCTGTACAATTGGCATATTGCCAGTATAGGTATTTTTTATGAACCTCTTTCTTCTCTCAAAAATAATGTTATTGCATAATTCATTAGATCTGAATCATTCTCATTGTAGTAGTTTTTAGTTTTTATGATATTTGCTTGATTCTGTAGTCTTTAGTGAGTCTTTTCTCTCTCCGAATTTTTATGAAAGTTATAATTTTCATTTCTTATGACAGTTTCACTTCTGTTCATTTTTCTGTTATCATTTTTTGTGATCCCCGGTAATCGGGTCTATCCTGTAGGGGTTACTATGTTTTCTAACAATAAATAAATAAACTATCACGTAGTAACTTCATAACATAGCTCCCAGATTCCCGAACTGTTGGAAGAAATGCTCGATATTTACCTTTAACGCACCTCCATTTAATTTCCTCTGATTAGCAATGGCTAATTAACCAATGCACAGAAATTGAAAATCTCCAAAAAAAGCATGATCTATTCAACATGCACAAAAAGATCAGGGAGATAACAGGAAGACAACACAAAGCTAAGAGTGGAATGTTAAAGGGGGCAAACAACGAGTTACTGATCGGGGTCGAAGAAAAGCTGAAACGATGGAAGGACTATATTGAAGAACTTTTTGGGGAAGATCGAACGGAAAGCCCGCAACCTGAAGAATTTAATGAAACTAGTCCTTGCATTACATCGGAAGAAGTTATACGAGCAATAAAGCTTCAGAAAAATGGTAAAGCTATTGGCCCCGACGGAATCTATGCAGAGACGCTTAAGCTAATGACACAACAAGAAGGGGCTGGCCTTAAGCTCTTAACAGCACTGTTTAATAATATCTATAGAGCCGGTAAAATCCCAGCAGACTGGCTCAAATCTGTGTTTGTCACCCTGCCCAAAAAGACCAATGCGACAAATTGTGATGACTACAGAATGATTAGCCTAATGTCGCATGTTCTGAAAACCTTTCTACGAATTATACATACTCCAATCTACACCAAATGCGAGCGAGAAATCGATCCAGTTCAGTTCGGTTTCAGAAATGGCCTAGGAACGCATGAGGCTCTCTTTTCTCTAAAAACACCGGGGTTGATGCAGAATACTTACGCATTATTACAAACTTTAGTGGCACCAAACTGCACAAGTGAGAGTTAATGGGCTAATATCTGAACAGGTAGCAATACGGAAAGGTGTACGTCAAGGCTGTGTGCTGTCGCCTCTATTGTTTAACATTTACTCAGAAGCAATATTCAAAGAAGCACTTGAAAACATACACAGGCATTAGAATAAATGGAAAACTACTTAGTAATATCCGCTACGCAGACGACACCGTGATACTAGCTAACAACCTTCAAAACTTGCAGAGAGTCATGAACCTTATTGTAGAGCATAGCCAACGCTTTGGACTATCTGTTAACGTTAACAAAACTAAAAGTATGGTGTTTTCTAAGCAAGCAGTGGAAGCTTTAATACGCATTAACAACCAACCTGTGGAACAAGTGCATTCGTTTCGGTATTTAGGAGCCACGGTGAACGACCAAAGGGACCCGAAAATAGAGATCAAATCTCGAATCGAACAAGCCCGTAAAACTTTTCGGCATGAGAGACCTTTTCGTCAACCGCGGACTTAATGTTCAGCTTGGTATGCGACTTCTTCGTTGTTATGTTTTTCCTGTCCTTACTTATGGAGGTGAAAGTTGGACTTTCAATCCAGAAATGGAGAGACGCATAGACGCTTTCGAAATGTATCTATACCGTAGAATATTGCGTATCTCTTGGATGGAGAGACGGACAAACATCGACGTCCTAAATACAATGGGAAAATCACGAGAGTTGAAGAGAACCATCAAAGAAAGAAAGCTCCAGTACATCAGGCACATAATACGCGGCAAAAAATATGAGATCCTTCGCCTGATTATTGAGGGGAAAGTCCAAGGAAAAAGATCAGTTGGACGACGCCAGAACTCATGGCTGAAAGATCTTCGGAGGTGGTTTGGAAGAACGTCCACTGAAATTTTTAGAGCTGCAGTGTCGAAAACAATTATTGCCAATTGGATCGCCAACCTTCGTTTGGAGACGGCGTCATAAGAAGAAGAAGAAGAAGCTACTTTACGATTATGTTCTTTATATTAGAAACACTTATGAACAAAGAAAATTTTTTTTTAACTGAGAATTTCACTCACGCATGGAGCACTTTTATTCTCAAACATTGCTTTTTTTCACGGGACACTTGCAATAACTTTTGAAATCTGATTGTTTTGTTTTCTTTTTCTGTAATATTTATAAAGTACAAATGAATAGTTAAATAATAGGAAAATAATAATTGAGGTAGAGTGGAATTATCCCTTACCTTTTACCAGTGGAACGGCAAGAGTTATCAAAAAGGGGTAGGCGCACAAAATTAGAGCGCTAATCGCTGACAACTCCGGGAGAACTTTTTGATTAAGGTGGTATTTGGCGCTTAGTATAAATAGACGTTCAATATATTATTGGCTCGAATATAACTGAATAGTAATGACAACGAAAAGCCATTTCGACCATTTTGCTGTTAATGTATTTGATGTCCAGCAGAGTTTGAAATTATCATAATTATTCAGTGTACATTATATTACACTGGTCTACAATGGTTTTGTTGCCCTAGATATGAAAATGATTTTGGGTCTATTTATGCACACAATTCGTGAAACTATCAATGATTTTGTAGGATTTGCTCTGATTTCTTTTTAAATCTTTATTTTCATTTTACATTACAAAATCGTAAAACAAGAAACAAAATAACAGATATATTTATAATGTCAATTATGTTTTGAGAAATTCGGATACATCGAAGTAAATAAAGAGGAAAATGTCGAAAATGTATTTTATATTTCCATAAAACGCCTTTTATGAGCTTTTCTTCTATAATTTTTCAGGGAAAATCTCTTTTCAAAGACCAGCAGTAATCTGCCATCATGTGACAATCCCATCGACCTTGATACCTTTCTTCCATCACTTTTAGATCTTGATGAAACCGCTCTCCTGTTCCTCACTATAATTTCCCAAATTATCCGGAAATTTATCTAGATGATTGCGGAGATAGTGTAACTTAATACTCATATTTGCTCCTAAAGTCTGAAAGTTTGTCAGTATATTTTGCACAATTTCTTCATAATTTGCTGCTTTATGGTTACCTAGGAAATTTTCGACAACCAACACAAAACTTTTCCAAGCTTTACTTTCCGGAACAGTCATAACTTTGATAAAATCTGAGTCTTTCATCAATTGCCGTATTTGAGGACCATCAAATATTCCACCTTTCAATTTTTCCATACTAAGCTTCGGAAATTTTCTGCAAATGTAATTAAAACAATTTCCGTCTTTGTTCAACGCTTTTACAAATTGCTTAATCACACCTAACTTAATATGTAATGGTGGAAGTATGATTTTGTCTCTGCTTACCAGCGGCTCCCTTATTACGTTGGCTTTACCGACAGTTAAAGAATTTCTTACAGGCCAAACATCTTGTTCCCAATGAAGTTGCTTTGCTCTACTATCCCACATACAAATAAAGCAAGGATATTTTGTATATCCACTTTGTTGGCCAATTGTAAAAATTAACCATTTTTAAATCCACACAGAATGGCCATTGATGCTCAGAGTATTTAATTTTCTCTAAAACTAATTTTACATTTTCATATTCTTCTTTGAGTTTCGTTGAATGGGCAATTGGAATTGATGCAAATTTATTTCCATTGTGCAATAAGACGCATTTTAAACTTCTTTTGCAACTATCAATAACAAGGCGCCATTCAGTAGATTTGTACTCTTTTAAACCCATGTCTATAAGCAGCTTCGCGATATCATTACAATACACTAATCCTTCATTTTCACTAAAAAATTGTAATAACTCTTCTTCTCGCGTCTGTATGTTGTAATTGTTACTGTTGGTGCCAATAAATTTTTTTCTTTCAATCTTGAGGCTAACAGTTCTGATCCTTGTTTTGATAAATTGAGATCACGTATTAAATCACTGAGTTCATTTTGAGAAAATAACTTTGGCGTAGATGTTTCACCTTCCCATTCACTTCCACTAGTAGATGGTCCCGATTTCTGTGAATTTGGTAACATCATTGTTTCTGAGGGCATGCGAATTACTTTTGAAATGTATGTGGGCCGAGGGAGATTTTCACTGTGTAGAACCGGACATTTCGTAGACTGTAAGTCTGGGTATATCCACGTTTGATTTCGACTAAAACCTTTAACATCTACTACGCAAAAGTAACAATCATCTAAATGATTCATAGGCTCGCTCCATCCAGATCATAGGAATACCAAAGTCTAATCCAGAACGTTCACCTTTTTCCACAATCGTAAAGACTCAACACAGGACTTACAAACTTTATTAGGAACCCATGGTTTACCTAATTTGTCCATTTTGAAACCAAAATATTCAACATAAGTCTCCTTGACAAAGTCTGTGATATTTCTTTTTGTTTTTTGGTATATAAACACCGCAAATAAAACAAAATAAATCACTACAATATTTACACTTTCTTCGTGACGAACTCATATTTCAGACTAGAAGACAAATATATAAGAATGGACATTCAATAATTGAAACAAAATATTAATCCATGACACTTTATCCAGATTTACGTGTATATGTACTTCAATATTGTCAAATAACTGAGATCTCAGCTGTTCTGTGGAGCAAGGGGTCTGAGAGTGGAGATCAGGTGATGTTTGTATGCGCGAAAAAGTTGCGCAGAAGCCTAATCATGACTGGAAAATTAAATTTTATTTCTAACAAGCTTATAATTGGTCAAAATATAAGAAATGCAAAAATCATGAAAATACGAGCACATTGAGAACTTTCATGAATATATTCGTAATCTGGGCACTTGAAAACATAAAAATTTGCGATGATATCCAGGGCAACAATAAAAAAAAATTTTTTTGTAGAGCTGTGTTATCAGTCATTAAGCATCTTTGTCCCAGATAAATATACATTACTTTGGTGAAACTGATTCGAATCGACGTAGCTATATACAGATGAACTGGCTTTTAGAGAATGCATGTTTTCCTGTGAAATGGCCTTAGGTGCTTCATCCTCGTGAAATCAGTTTGGGATCTCCAGCTATTATTTTCGCATATTAGTTCACCCTGGGGAGCCACTACGCTAATTTTCTCCGTTATGAAATTACATCATTGATGACAAGGCAGTAGTAAATTAATTTACCTAAGCCTGGTAAAGCTTCCGCGTATAGGTAGTTGATTACGTTCCCTGGGTGGCTGTGCGGGCTGTCGACACTAAATCACCCATATTTCATAACTATGTTAACGTTTCGCCAAGCCCATACATAAAACGATCATTTCGAGACCGTGTCAGGCCACTCTTTCCGGCTTTACGTTCAGTAAACGCTCTCTAGAATCGTATTGCATTTTTTAATGCAGCAAATCATTTTCGTGTCGCATCCATCATTCCGCGCTGCTCGAAATGAAAAATGGGTTTGAGTGCTGAAAATTGGTGGGGAGAAAGTTTTCAAAGTTGTTGGTTCCAATTGAATTAATGGAAAAAGCGTTTTATTGAAAACGTCCTAAACGTGCGTTGATTTGATTGCTTTAAGGTGTTATACGCAGTAAGAATTTTCGTTCGTGGCATTTTCGCATTTTCAAGATGTACATACAATTAAGTATACAGTGTGTTCCAACAAAAATTTGACCCCCCCTATAACTCCGAAATGAGTAACATTAGCGAAAAACACCAAGACACGTCGATTTTTGTTTCGAGGGGGAGCATTTTTCGAAATAATTCGAAACTTCTCAGATCAACCCCCTACCCCCAGCAACCCTAACTTTGAAATTCATCATAGGGAATGAGGGTCGAGTGGCACCTTACTGAAAAGGTCTGTCAATTCTCCACCTTGATTTGTCATTTTTAGAATTTTAAATTAACATACAGGGTGTCCCAACCAAGGGTGAAGTTGAATTCCTGGAAATCCCAAATACTAAATGAAATAGATTTATTTTGGCATAATGCAAGCGCAGGTTTATGCTCGGTCTAGAAAAACGACCTACACTTGTGAATTTGGAGTTGGTGCAATCAACCCCCTATTTCCAGCATCCCCAACTCAAAAATCATTCGATCGATAATAGGTCAAGTGGCACCTCGTTGGAAAGGTACTGCAATTTTCTCTTCGAATTTGGTATTTTCGAAATTCAGAATCATCATACAGGGTGTCCCGAAGCAGGAACATTGAAAATCCAAATAACTTTTTGAAACTGGTTCATTTCGGTATACGAGAACATGTTTGATCCGAGAATAGGACTTTCTTGTGTGGTTATAGAATTTTTGCAATCAACCCTTCCATTCAGCATCCCCAACTTGAAAATCATACAAATAATTCAAGTGGCATATCTTCAGAAAGGTTTTTGAATTCCAGAATGATTAAAGCATTTCATTCAGTTCGGCTCTCCATACAGGATGTCGCTTTCGAAAAATTCAATATCGTCATTTGAAATTATCAACTAAAATTAATTCGAAACTGTTAAAAGTATTGGGGTACGATGTGTTGAGCATCAATTACGAAGAAATAAAGCTGATTTCTGCATTGAAAATGTTCACATTTTTTCATTTCCATCTGGCGTGCAGTCATCTGTTATTTCTCATTTTGCAATGAAATATTATTATTATTCAGATCAGTTCCTCTCATTGTTGTTGTTCGTCAGTTGAAATTAATCTGAAAATGGTTTATTCCACTGAGGAAAGGGTCGAAATTGTATCGACGTATTTTCGAAATAACAGTTGTGCCAAAGAAACGGCAAGGATATTCGATAGGAACCATCCTGAAAGAGAAAGGAGTCAGTCACCAGTACGTTAAATATTTGGTTGACAAATTCCTAGCTACGGGTTCGGTGGCAAACAAAAACATGAAGTGGCATGTCCTGTCAGAAATGAGGCAACGGAAGTGGCAGTAGTGGGTCATCTACAAATGGAGAATACTACTTCGATCAGAAAACTATCTCGTCTGACTGGTGTATCAGCTACAACTGTCCATAGAATCGTGAAACATCACAAATTTCACCCCTACAAGGTAAAATTAGTGCATGAAATAAACGAAGATGATCCAGATCGTCGTTTACAGTTTTGTGAAAATCTAAGTGAAAACCTAAACGCTAATCCAAATTTTCTGAATAACATCTGTTTTTCTGATGAAAGCACCTTTATGCTCAGTGGTGAAGTGAATAGACATAATTGTCGATATTGGGACACACAGAATCCTCATTGGTTTAGAGAGGCCCACACGCAAAGGCCTCAGAAGTTGAACGTTTGGGCAGGAATTTTTGGCAATCATCTAGTTGGGCCTTTCTTTATTGAGGGTAATCTGAATGGAAATGGCTACCTACAGTTGTTAGAGGAACACATACATCCTAGATTGACAGAAATTTTACAGAACGATCCAACTCTTTTTGAGGACGAAATGCGTTTTCAACAAGACGGTGCTCCTCCGCATTATGATGCTCGGGTGCGCCAATATTTAGACGAAAATTTCCCAGGAAGGTGGATTGGTAGAAGAGGACCTGTTGAGTGGCCAGCCAGGTCACCAGATTTAAATCCCTAGATTTTTTTTGTGGGGCCATCTAAAATCTAAAGTTTATGCCACAAGACCAGAAAACCTGGAGGAGCTGCGGATGAGGATTATCACAGAATGCCGACTTTTGACTCCTGAAGTTTTCGCTAATGTGAGAAGAGAGTTCGAAAATCGTCTGTATAACTGTATGGAGGTGGGCGGAGGTCATTTTGAACAATTGTTGTAATAATCAAGTTAGTTTTTGTTTTCAATTGAATACAAGTTCAATAAATCTCGTTTTCCTGTTTAGATGAGCATCCAATCAGTTTCTCCATCATCCCTCATCCTGATCCTCACGCCAGAAAACCTCGATTGCCAAACTGAAACCAATGCCTCAGTGATTCAGAAAATAGAAAAATCTTTCTGGAACTTTGCCACTCAACCTGTAATCACTTGTATGATTTTTTGAGTTGGGGATGCTGAATGGAAAAGATTGATTGCAAAAATTCCATATTCACGCAAGAGAGTCTTATTCTCGAATCAAACATAAACATGTTCTCGTATTATACCGAAATGAACCAGTTTCAAAAGTTATTTGGGTTTTCAGTGTTCCTGCTCCGGGACACCCTGTATGCTGATTCTGAATTTCGAAAATACCAAATTCGAAGAGAAAATTGAAATACCTTTCCAACGAGGTGCCACTTGACCTATTTTCGATCGAATGATTTTTGAGTTGGGGATGCTGGAAATAGGGGTTGATTGCACCAACTCCAAATTCACAAGTGTAGGTCGTTTTTCTAGACCGAGCATAAACCTGCGCTTGCATTATGCCAAAATAAATCGATTTCATTTAGTATTTGGGATTTGCAGGAATTCAACTTTACCCTCGGTTGGGACACCGTGTATGTTAATTTAAAATTCTAAAAATGACAAATCAGAATGGAGAATTGACAGACCTTTACAGTAAGGTGCCACTCGACCCTTATTCCCTATGATGAATTTCGAAATTAGGGTTGCTGGGGGTAGGGGGTTGATCTGACAAGTTTCGAATTATTTCGAAAAATGCTCCCCCTCGAAACAAAAATAGACGTGTCTTGGTGTTTTTCGCTAATGTTACTCATTTCGGAGTTATAGGGGGGGTCAAATTTTCGTTGGAACACACTGTATTGAAAATTTCAAGCCAATCCGATAAATATTTTCGAAGATATAACTAATTTATGAGGCCACGTCACAGTGTTAGAAAGGAGGTAAGTAAGTTGCCCTTTAAATTTTGCGCCTGACAAAAAGAACGAGTGCCTTAGTTGAAAAAGAGCAGTATTGTTTTTCAAAGTATTCTCCATGAAGATAGATACATTTTTGCATGCGCTCAAATGAATTTTCGAAACACTTTTCCACTTCATTTGGCACTAGAAAATTTGTCATGGTAAACACCTCAAAAAAGTCTAGGAAACACTTCTGAATATCGATATATCGTATCCAGGACAATCAATATGAATGATTTTTTTTAAGAAATGAATACCTGCATCAATTTCTCACCAAATCATGTAGAGTGCCGCAACAGATTTCAGTTTTTTTTATAAAAAACTAAAAATGCAGCAGATGCGACGCTGCTTTATAATCATTTCATGTATTCAGTGTTTAAAATTAGTTAGTTGGCACTTTGTTTCTGTTGTAAGCACAAATGAAAGATTCAAGTTTTGTGATTCGACCATGGAAAGACGACATTTGACTAGAGAAGAGATGTTACGAGCCGTTGGCATGCTCCAAGCTGGGAGCTCACAACGGGAAGTATCCAGGGTTCTGGGAAGTAGCCCAAGTGTCATAAACCGTTAATGGTCGCGTTTCAATGAAACGAGTAGCGTAGAAGAACGCCATACAGGTCGTTTCAGGATTACCACAGTCGCCCAAGACCGATTTTGGGTTTTACAAGCCAGAAGAGATTGTATTACCACAGCATCTCAATTAGCTCAAGCGCTATCACGAGTTCATAATGTCCAAATTTCCGACCAAACTGTGAGAAATCGACTGCACGAAGGTCAACTCCACTCCAGACGTCCTTTAAGAGTTCCACAACTGACCCATGGAAATCGCGCTGCTCGTTTAGCTTGGTGCCAAGAACACGTAAACTGGGATCAAGAGAGGTGGGCCACAGTTCTCTTCAGTGATGAATCTAGATTTAGTTATTATTCCGATTCGGGAAGAATTCGAATATGGAGGGAACCTTGAAAGCAAAACCGTCTCCAGCATGCTCGAGAAGTTGTTAGACAGGGAGGCGGATCAGTGATGTTTTGGGGAGATATACGCCTTGATGGAAGAACTGACCTCGTTTTCATACAGAACAACCTCACGGGAAGTTCTTACGCAAATGAGATAGTTTTACCTGTAGTGGTACCGTATCTCCAAACAATGGGTCAAAATCCACTCTTCCAACAAGATAATGCCCCTCCTCATCGGGCTAGAGTTGTCTTGAACGTTCTTGAAGAGAATGAAATCGATCTTCTACCGTGTCCATCCTGCTTTCCAGATCTGAATCTCATCGAGCATGTGTAGGACACCCTAAAAAGGAATCTCCTGCGTCAAAACGTCTTCCATCGTGAACAGGAGCTTCGATTAGCAGTTCAGGGGGCTTGGAATTACTTAGGCCAAAATGTAATAGACAATTTAATATTGAGCATGCCGCGACGATGCCAACGTGTTATTAATAACAGAGGTGGACCTTCTGGGTACTGAAAAATATAAATGCTTCCATATCGTTTCAAAAATATTAGTTCAGTACCAAATTTCGTCATTTTCAAATTTCAAATTTTTTTTATAATGGGTGCTTCGGAGAAGTCAAATATTATTTTGTTTTCTTGAGAATACAATATGTACAATACATTCTAACAAAAACCGAAAGATTTCTATAAATTTGAATCATCAAATTCATATTTTAAAGATATTGATAATTGTTCCCTAGACTTTTTTGAGGTGTTTATTTTGTGAGGGACAAAATTGTCGGTATCAATAATGCGTTTCAGTATTTCCGGGATGCATTTATCGGCTGGTATAGGAATGCGTTTCCGGAGAGAGAAGTAAAGGATGGTAGGTGTACTCTGGTTTAGGTTGGTAGACTGTGGAACTGAGAAGCATGAGGAATAACTTAAATCTTATTTCTGAACTTTATGACAAATATAAAACTAAACGACTGAGACTACGAAATAGATTGAAACTCAATTATCAATTTGAATTCAACAAGGCTAAAATTGAAAAAAATGATGAATGGATTTTGCAATCAGGAAATAAAAATAAAACCATGTGGTCTATAATCAATAGTAAATGGAAAATTACTAAATATAAACATAGTTCGCTAATAGATGTGAACGATAATAGTAGGTAAGTCTCTTCAGTCCCTCACGAAATCATAAGTTCTTTACAGCCTATTAATAAGAACAAGGACGATTTATTTTCGAAGAATGTTCCTAAGGAATTGAATTTTTCCTTTTCAGAGGTGTCTTATAACGCTATGAGGGATGTTGTTCGCAAGATGAAAAATAGTAAATTTAGAGATTTTTATGACCTCTAAACAGTACTTAAAATTAATGTCAATAATACACTCCTCACAAAAATTGTCGCATCACCCTACTTTTACGACAATACTATATAAGATTGGCCATTCAAGAGTCGCTTGGTAACTTTCAGAGGTGTAAAATAAGAAGATATCATTCAAAAGAGATGAGTTTATGATGGAAAATTCAACAATTTTCGAGTTAGTGAAAGAAATTCTAGCATCTTCAAACATTCACGAAGAGACCCATCAACTAGCATCGAATGGTTACTAATCATTTTCAGAATCGAGTGTTTTTTCCCCGGGGTCTACTGCCGGTATACGTCTCGGAAGCCCCTCAAACAAATTTTGGATATACTCTTGAGTCACTGAGTAACTACTCTATCTGCATGAGGCCGAGCATTATCATGCATATAAATGAAGTTTTCGCCAATCAATAGGCCAGAGGGTATAACATGGGGTTCAGGGATATCTGCGATGTATCTGGCCGCTGTCATTCTTCCATTATTCACTAGGACTAACTCAGTTCGAACATGGAAAGGAATGCCTCCTCACACCATTACTGAACCCCCCTCTCGAAGTTTTCGGTTTGCCGCATATTGCATTGCTGATACCGTTCCCCAGGTCGTCTGTATACAGGCATGCGACTATCATTTGTTGCTAGACAGAACCTGGAAAGTGCAAGTTCATTTTGTAGCATTCTAGCCGTACAGTGTCGTACTCTTAGTGCAGTTAAACGAAGCCAACGATCATCAACTGGTGTTGTTAACCGATTTCTTCCTTGTCCGGCGCTTCTTCCATATTCCCCTGTTTCGTGATAGCGATTAATTGCTCTAGAAATAGTGCTTTGGTTAACATTCAACAAGTTTGCCACGTAACGTTGGCTTCGCCCCTCCTCTAGAAGTGTTACAATTCTTACCACCTCATGATCACTCAAACCGTTCAGCAGCCATCACAATAAATTCAAAGATTCGAAAATCAACAAGAAACACAGAAAACTTGCATTAATTAAGCGTGAAAACTGACGAGAAATGAATGAATGCTGATAGTCAAATAAACTCATTCTTTTTTAGACGTGTTTGAGATCATATGGAAACAAATGTTACTACATAGATAAGATTTTCTTCCCCTCATATGTCCAAAACATATGTTGACAAAGAAACTGCGATCGAGCTGCTTAATCGATTGTGGAATTCAGAATACCAGGTGATGCGATAATTTTTGTGGTGTGTGTATAATTTATCCGCTTACTGACTTAATAAATAGATGCCTATCTGAAGGCGTTTTCCCAAGTTGCCTAAAAATTGCGAAGACTATTTCTCTTTTCTAGAAAGAAAACAAGTATGATGTTTCCAATTATAGGCCTATTTCGCTGGTGCCCGTTTTCTCAAAAATTATAGAAAAAATTATGTGTCACCAGGTTATTGATTACTTTGAGTATAATGGTCTCTTCTCAGTCAGCCAATTTGGTTTTAGGAAAAAAAGGAGTGCTGTTGACGCCATTATAGAATTTGTGAACATCACCTTGCAGTGTTTTGAACAGGTGCTGTTTTCTCTGTCTCTCTTTCTTGATCTGACCAAGGCGTTTGATTGTGTCTCGCATTCAGCACTCTTGACTAAGCTTGTACGCTATGGATTCAATAATACTAGTACATCTTTAATAGAGTAATTCTTAACGGGAAGATATCAGCTGGTTTTTGCAGATGGCAGTTGGTCTGATAAGGAACTGATATCTGTTGGCGTTCCGCAGGGTTGAATTATGGGCCCACTTCTGTTTTTGATTTTCCTAAATATCTGTAGCGTGTGATAATCTATCACAGAGTGGGATGCTGTTTGAGAGTACGGAATCGAGGGCCTTGGAGTGGTTCGGAGGGATCAGATTGAGCTTGAATGGTGATAGGACGGAGAACATAATATTCAGCCTGAGAAATGTTGAGAAGTTCAGTGTCAAGTTCCTTGGCCTGCACTTGGATACATAACTCACCTGGTGTGTCCATGTCGGCCATCTGTCCTCAAAACTTGCTGAAAACATTTTTGTTTTGCGTAATCTTAGATCTTCAGTTTCTCAGAGTGTTTTGAGGTTATCTTATTTTTCACTATGCGAGTCCTACTGTAGATACGGAGTTTTGTTATGAGGAAACTGCGCTGATATTGCGAGGGTCTTCAGGTTACAGAGTAGAGCAATTCGAATTGTTGCCAACCTCAATTATACCGACTGTTGCAAGAAATAATTCAAGAATTTAAATATATTTACCCTTCCTGCACTTTAAATATTGGAGTGTCATTTGTATGCACATAAAACATGTGTCGCTGGGCCAAAAATAGTGATATCTAACACTCGTCACCAAGATGACATACTCAGTCCTCTATACAGTTTGAGGAGATCGCAGGATGGTTCAGATTTCAATCAGTTTTATAACAAGTTGCCTTGAGTGTTTCGTTCTTTGTCCGATGGTAAATTCAAAAATATTTTAAAGAAGATTTCAATTAGTAATGTGATATATGATGACAAACAGTTTTTAGATATGAGTGTTTCCCTTTTACTGTGTCTTGATATTCTTTTTACGATTTTCACCTTGACTTGTGCATACACTGTAAGATTTGTGTTTCAGCATTAATAAACTTACTTACTTACTTTCGAATGAGATACCTCCAAAACATGGTTTTGGAAGACTTGAACTGCCTCTTCTGCCGTCCAAAATCGTTGCTAACGCAGTTATTTCTTGATGTGCGCAAACAAAAAGAAGATTGTCATGATGCAGAATAATTTTAGTTCTTCGATTTGATTTCCTCAACTCATCGAACACCTTTTGAAAACAAATGGTTGCATACCATTCAGAAGTGACCGTTCTAGGTCGCTCTAATGGTGGCGACATGTCTTGTTTTCCTGAAAAAATAGGCGATCATTTTCTCCGATGTGCTTCGTGAACGAACAACTTCTGTTGGGTTTGGCTCATCTTGAGAGACCCGTACTTTCGATAGTTTCTTAGTTTCGGGCTTGTACGCATATATCCAGTATTGGTTACCTGTAACGACTTTGTAAACGTCTTTCAAGCATCGTGATCGAAGTTTTTTTTCATTTATTCGCACCAAACGAAACGAGCGTTCTTTTGCGCAATTGTTAAGTTGTGTGGTATGCAACGGGAACAAATCTTTTTGACAGACAAATATACATGTAATAGTGAATGTACGCTACTGGAACTAATGATTAGGGTTGTCCGAATTTAAGGGTAAGTCGCATAGCGATCATCGTGTATCATTTCGCCCACTGCTCTGATGATTTTTGGCAAAACAACTGATTTTGCACGACGTTCACGAAGTTTGTCACTCAGTGAAGCACAGTCCCGATCGAATTCGTTATATCAGCGTTTCACAGTGGTCAAGTGTGGAGCTTCATCACCAAATGTCGAAGCAATTGATCGCAGCACTGTTGTCGAGTAAGTCCACGTCGAAAATCGTATAAATAAATGCAGGAAAATGTTCACGTGTTAATTCCATTTTTTGTCTAAGTTGAAATTTTTGAATGACTATAAACAGAACAAAACTCACTCGTATGACAAAATGTTTTAAGTACGTTTAGGTTAAAAAATGTCAGAATACACGACGTAGTTGTTAGATGGGAGCTGTCAACAGTAAAAGTGTCAGAGGCGCAAAAAATTCAAAAGGCAACGAAATAAAGTAAGAACCAGAGTAGCAGCTGCCCCCCCTGCACTACATGAGGTTGTTTTTTCTATTGTGTTTTATCGTTAAATGCAAGTGAAATACCTCCAGCTCCCGTTCAGTTATTATAACCTGAAATGAATATACTTCGTCAGTTTAAAGAGTTCTACCACGTTGTACAATCGTGCGTTCAGTTCAAACTTGTTTTTTGTGATTTTTTGTTTTATATTGGAGCAACTTTTATTTGATAGTTATGAAAATTGCCTCGTAAATGCTCAAAATTACGTAGAAGTACCAAAAAATTTCAAATTTCTAAAGAGTACACAAGTTTTTGATCTAAAGACTACTGGGACGGATAAGATCACGTGATCCTTCGATTATAGAATTTTGAATTTTCTGTATTTGCTGCGATAAGTGTGAAAATCGTGATATTATTGACAACATTCACTCCTGTTTGGAAAACCCTGTGCCGAGGAAAAAGAGAACTGCTGAAAACTAAGGTGATGAAAATAATGAGGAATTAATAGTTTCCGCTGGAGGAACCTCAAAGAAGCCACTTCTTTGTGTGGAACGACATCATTGATGGGATATTACACTGGAAAAAATCAGTGATATAATTGTTGAAAGTTTTTACTGTAAACAGTGTGAGGTTAGGAAATCTGAAAACGGTACTGAAGAGTATACTGCTTGGAATAACAATAATACTATATTTCTAAGGGATTTGCATACTTAATGAGCTTTTACTACTCTTCATTGAAGAAGTGAATTTTTGCGCACTGCGCAAATGGCCATCGACCTTGGGTCCTTCAGCCTAGTTTTACAACAAAATTATTCTAAGTAATCATCCAACAAACAAAAAAAAAAAAAAAACATATAACACTTTATATTAAAATCGATACGTTCATGGTGGAAGAGATCCAAAATGTCCTGCGAGTCTTTAAGAATTGCGTAAAAATTCTTGTTCAACTTTTTAAGTCTTTCTTCTATCGGTTGTATATTCGTTATCTGGTACAATAATTCATTTGGTGGGTTATGTATGTTTTCCGGGTGTCTAATCTTTGTTATTGTACGAAGAGATGTAGTTTCTGCGGTTTTTAGATTGTTCAAGGCTGGGCGTCTACAGTTAGCAAAGATGGGATGTGCATATTCCAGGACAGGTCTGCATATTGTCTTGTATATTTTAACTGCATAATTTGTGTTTATTCCTCTGTTCCTGACGGTTAGTTTAGTGAAAGTTTTAGCTCTTGATATGGTTCTCTTCTTAATCGCTTTGGTATATTTGTTGAAATTCATTTTGTTGTCGACTTCAACCCCTAGGTATTTTATTTCCGCTGTAGGTTTTTTGGCGATTCCTTAATTGTTATACTAGGCGAATTTTGACTAATTTTATGATGGAAAATTATATATTGTGATTTCCTTGGATTGGGTTTCAGGCGCCATTTACTCAGCCACATTTCAAGTTTGTTCATCATACTTTGCAATCCATTCAAGCAGGTTGTCAGTGAGCTATCGTGGGAAATTATAAAAGTGTCATCTGCATACTGAAGGGAATATTGGTGGTTGTTTCTTTCTTTTGGAATGTCATAGCAGTAAATTATGTAGAGAAATGGTGACAGGCTAGAACCTTGCGGTGTTCCTTGTTTGGGGAAGAATGGTTCCGACACTGTATTTCTAATTTTCACTGTCAGCTTTCTATCGTTCAAAAAATTTATGATCATGTGTATAAGAAATCTCGGTAGGTTAATTTCGTATAATTTGAAGATTAGACCCCTGTGCCATATGCTATCGAAAGCCGTTTCAATATCGAGACTTATGGCCGCTGTTTTAAAGTTTTTTAGTTTTGCATTTTGTGTGTTCGATACCAAAACGGCCAGTGGTAACAATAATAATGTATCTGAATTGCATACAATTATCAACGTATTAACATAATTCACTACTAAAGATGAACATCTATAATTTTTTTAAATAAATCCGAAATTTAGCCGGCTCGGTGGCGTAGAGGATATGATTTTTGTGCCCTGCGCGAAGTTACCTGGGTTCAATACCCACAAAGTCGGTGCGATTTTTCGGATTCTGGAAATCGCTTGAGTGTCTATCTTTCGGATGAGATGTAAAGCCGTCGGTCCTGTCTAACAGAGATGTGTTGGACATCAAACATCCCTTCTCTCGACAAAATTCCCGGGTTAGTGAGGTGACAGGTTTCAATCATAGTCCTTACTTGAATTCAAAAAGAGAAGAGAATCTAGTCAATTTTACAGCAGAAGTGGAACTTACTCTAAGAATTTCCTCAATAATGATATAGAAACTAAGGACTTGATAAAACTTGATTAAATAAGGAAGGTGCACCACTCAACAAAAGTAAACGTAGGTTTAACGAAGGAAGTAGCTCCCAATGATAAAGTCATCAAATCCATTCAGAAGAAACTGAAAGGAGAAAACTGATAATAACCAAAGCAGATAAGGGAAATTGTAAAGTGATTGTCAAGAAAGAAGTATACAACCACAAAATTTCAGAAGTTTTAAATAACAATGGAATAAAAAAAAGGATAGCCATATCAACATTGATCAAAAGAACTGAAGAGTTATTGAAAGGAGTAGAATTTGTGTTCGGGAAACAACTAATAAAGAAGTTCAGAAAATACAAATTTTCCTGTGTTGAATGGACTCATGAAATTACATAAGAGTGGTCGTATAGAGGACATACCAAGAACGTCGTTTTAAGCATATTTCCAGATCGAGTACCATATCCGTGGCTTGCCGAGTTCGTCTGTAACTCATTCAGATGAGAGGACAGCCAATATGTAAATACAGGGAAAAGTGATAAATGAATTTTGCAGAAAATATGGTCTACAACTATCTGTAGGCTGTAATTCAAAAATTACCCGCATGAGCTTCTTCTAATCTAACCTAACCTAACCTAAACACCCGGTCGCGTCCCGTCGAGTCCCCCCATAGAAATATATTACTAGACAGATGACAGTACGCTAAGGAATTATAAGTTGATAACAAAGTTTTCTGATTCCAATACATCCCTTAATCTCAGAATGGCAAAGTGGGCAGAATTGATTCTTTTGCACACTGTATCTATATCAACATACCAACATAGGGTTTCGTCGATGTATAGTCCCAAGAATCGAGTTTGAGGACTAGATTGAATATTACTACCATTCAACTGAAGAAATTCCTCCTTTACCTGATCTGAGGGAGAACCTCATCACAACAATTTTGCTCTGATTCACCATCAGTCCATTTGATCGACACCATGTGAAGAACCGCCCCGCCACAAGATCCTCAGGAGTCTGCGCTGCTAGAGCCACTGAGGTATCATCAGCGAACATAACCATAACATCACTACGAATCACGTCTGGTAACTCGTTGATGAAAATTCGAAAAATGAGTGGCCCCATTACAGACCCCTGAGGAACGCCTGTGCCCACTTCATAACTCACAGAATGTGAACTGCCCACCTTAACGTAAGATGATCTATTACTCAAATAAGATCTAAGCCCCTGAATCCCAAAGCATAAAATTTATTCAATATAAAGTTGAAAAACAAAACTTCGAATGCAATTGAAAGATCGAAGAAAATTCCTGCTACTGCTAGACCCTGATCTAGATTATTGTAGACAAAGTTCATGAATTTAGGAGTTGCTGTTTCGGGTGATCTCCTAGCTCTATAACCATGTTGTGCGTCAGCCAGCATATTATACTCTGCTAAAAAAGCCAACATTTTGTCACAAAAGACTCTTTCCATCACTTTTGATAGTGTGTTTAACATCGAAACAGGCCTGTAGTTCATCAGATCGATCCTCTCTCCCATCTTGTAAATAGGTACAACAGCTGCCATCTTGAGCAGGTTTGGAAAAACTCCCGTTGACGCAAATAAATTAATTAGAAAAGTAATTGGTTCAGCTATGACTAGTGGCTGGGCTTTCATTGGTATTTCTGAGTTCCTCAATTTAAATTTTTATGCCATACCAATGTATTTATAATATGATTTAAATTTCAGTTATTATTATTATTTTCTTTGGTATTATCATTATTATTACTGATACACTAATTTGTTACTTTGCAATCAAGAGTTTAACCAAATTTTCATTGTTTCAACTTCAAAACTGAGTGAATTCAAACAAGGCAAGATTGGAACCCCTTTTTCCTATCACGAAGTATAAAAAGGCGATTTATTTGAATCAAATTGTAAATTGATTATGAATAATACTAAGAGAATGGAAATTCACTAACCTGCAATCACCACTTGGAATATACAGGGCGTCTTCTGCCTTCCCACCTCGTTCACCCCGTAGCAAAGCAGCGTTCCGTAATCTAGGTCAGAGACAGGGGTGTAATTTAGCCT
Source organism: Cryptolaemus montrouzieri (assembly GCA_013387265.2). Taxonomy (NCBI): domain Eukaryota; kingdom Metazoa; phylum Arthropoda; class Insecta; order Coleoptera; family Coccinellidae; genus Cryptolaemus; species Cryptolaemus montrouzieri. The sequence goes on from JABFTP020000185.1 coordinate 20,872,751, forward strand.
GGAGCTAGTGACCTCGTTGGTGAACTTGCTGGCCGGTACGTCCGTCTGGTCTCCCGAATTATTGAATGTCCATTGGAAGGTCACTATGGAAGGGTTGGCGTCGACCTGGCACCGGAGCGTCACGGTCTCTTGCTTAAGGGCGCCGTACAACTCCTCGCGTTCCTGCACGCACACAGGGGCATCTGAAATAAACGGAGGATGAGTTAGATGGCTTGATTCCAACTATTTTAAAGTAGCGTATTTGTTGCCCTTATGAGTTCAAAGATATTATATGAAATGTATACTCTATTTATTTGATGATAATTTTTGAGCTTCGGCAAACATAAGAATGAAACTTTCGATCGAATATAAATGACTGGTTTCTTGATCTTTCACAAATATATGACGAAAGGGTTATTCGACTAACCGAACTAATTGTTGTTGACAGGCATTCAGATAATCGGAAATCTGGATAATCGAATGTATATTTTTATGTGTTTATTAAATATAACAAATAGATATCAACGAAAATCAATATCTATTAAGAAATTAACACTTATTTATGTATCCACATACATTTTTTCTTAGAATACATACATAATACTAAACTAATGCAGCATTATTCATGAAATAAAATATTTAGGTACGTATGTACCTCACAAACCCACAGAGGCCTTATCAAGTGGAAGGACCATACATTGAACTCGACAGAGTTATGATAGAACACGACATTACATCAATGACAAAGCGTTAAAACAGCTCTATCATCGAGCAACATCTAGAATTAAACTGGGTACTAGAATCTCACAACCTTTCGAAGTTACAAAATGATTAAGACAGGGATGTTGCATTTCCCCAACATTGTTTAAAATATTCCTTAATGAAGCCCTCAAATAATGGAGAAGATTTTGCAGCAGAATGGGACTGCCCTCAAACGAAGACTCCACGCTGTACATCCTACATTTTGCTGATGATAAAGTGGTCATTGCACAGGTCAAAGACGACTTGGAATACATGACCCGAAAATTATTTCAGGAATACAAGGACTGGGGACTAACTGTGATTCTAAACAAAACTAAATATTTTTGTATAGGAGGAAATAAAGAAGACTTACAACTGGAAGGGGGTGAAAATATAGAGGCATGCGAGGAATATATTTATTTGGGGACAAAGATTAATAACAGCGGTCGCACAAAACCGGAAATAAGAATAATTAGAGGAAAGAAGGTTATAGGGTGCCTAAATTCAATACTATGTTCGAAGAACATATCGAAGGAAAGAAAACATCTTCTGTATAGCTCTATATTTCAGAGTATTCTACTGTATGGGTGTGAGACATGGCAACTAAATAAGTCATTAGAACAAAGATTACTTATGCTAGAAATGAATTTTTGGCGAAGAGCTGCAGGAAAATCAAGACTCGAAAGAATAAATAACACCTGGATAAGACAAATGATGAGAGTGGATACGACAATAATAGATGAAATTGAAAGGAGGCAACAAATATGGTACGGTCATGTAGAACGTATGACCGACGAACGCATTTCCAAACAAACTTTTGAATGGCAGCAACACAGAGACGGAAAAGAGGTAGACCAGAAACAACATGGATAGGAGGAATAAGAAAAGCTGTCAGAGAGAAATTTACAACCGGGAGACTGGGAAAATAGAAGAGGCTGGAAGTTGGGGACTAGAAGACGCTATAATATATATATATATATATATATATATATATATATATATATATATATATATATATATATATATATATATATATATATATATATATATATATATATATATATATAGGCTACTAGCACACTCAAAATAATGCAGTTTTGTGGAACATCTTTCGCCACGACTTTCAGTGCCTCTTGAATTGCAATGGCTTCGCAGTTGAAAATTGAAAGAGAAGAAAGGAGGTTGAAGGAATATTCGTCTCTTAGTGTGACTATTGTGCAGCCAGAATTTCCATTGATTTTGGAAGCGTCTCATAGTTCCAGTACCTGCTCATAGCTTCATGTTCTTGTTTCAATAGGATTGTCAGAATTCTTTTTAATTTTGGGGATAAAGATAAGTGAAAGCCTTAGGGTCCACAAAGGTGTTTCATTGAAATATTAGGGGGCATATTCGGAATGGAAAAATTTTAGTTCACTTTAACATTAAGAGGCTTTGGGATTGAATTTCGTTCATTGTAGAGGTTTGAAAATGGTTGATTTTTCAATAATTTGGCAGTTTCATTTTTCGGGGTTGCGAGTGAAGCGATAGTGTTGTTTAATGAAAGGTGAATCCTTCTTGATTGGAGTGGTAAAAGATTGCTTTCACATAAGATGCTATTAGTTGGACTTGAGCGAAAAGCTCCAGTGGCGATTCTGGCGCCAACGTTTTGAACCGCATTCAGAACATTCAATATACTGGGTGTTGCTGAATTGTATACTAATGGTCTAATTTCGATTGAATAAGTGCATTGAATGTTCTAATTATCACGTTCTGGTCGGCACTCCAATTTTTCGATGCAATCGATTTGACAATATTCAATCTTCTGTTTGAGTGGTCTTTCAGCTTTTCACGTATGTAATCCAGGTGTGTTTTTTATCGAATGTAAGACCTAGAATCTTCACTACTACGCTAGTAAGGAGTTTTTGATCATCTAGGTAAAGTTCGAGTTCTCTTTGGTGTGGATCGCGGTAGCATTAGCGCAACTAATATTGTTACTCTCTCTTTGCTTGTTTTATATCCTGGAGCTGAATTCTCTCGCCTGGAAGCTACAGATCCAACAAAATCAAAAAGTCATACTTATTTTCATTCATTTTCTTTTTAGAATTATCTTTGAAAGGGTTTGCTGCATCTACATTAGCTGACATTTTTTCACCTTGTATTTCCAATTCACGAATCACGTGATTTAAATCTGTACAACCATCCGTTACTTGCCACAAACGATTCATCGGCGCCAAGTTTTTCATTTAACTGTAATGCTTCTTCACATAGCAAAGATCCAGATATCGGTTGCCCACTTGATCGTTATTGTGAAAGCCAACAATACAGAGCTTCTTCTTAAAGTTCATTTTTCAGTCTCTTCATCATTTTCCGATTTTTACTCCCGTCTTCACTATCTAATTTGCAGGTGTACAAAATTGAATCGGTATTCTTCTTATTATATCACTTATCGTGGATGTACCTACGCCATACTTATCAGCTTACTTACGGCCGGTCTCGCCTTTTTTCAATGAATCAATAATATTCAGTTTGTCTTTAAACGATAACATCACTCTCTTACGCTTTGACATGTTTAAATATGTAGACGTGACACGTACGTCAGAGCGGAGTCACAATTGCAAACGAACTAAAACAATAACGAATAACGACGCGGGCGGGAGATGCAAGTTCCGACACGTTCATGCTTGCATAAATTCGACTTGTAGGTACATATAAATTGGTCCCGGTTGGTAGTCTGGATAATCGCGAATCCGTATAACTGAGGACCGGATAAACGAGTTTCTACTGTAATTCCAAACAGCTCAAATTGCTGTAACATGAAGAGATTCGATGGTGTACTGATTGTTGAAACTAGTTTTTATTTTGAGAGCCAAGATAAAACCTGATAGAAATGTTGGGAGGGAGTTAGAACCAATGTACGGAGTTTGTGAGAAAAAGAATATAATCAGTAAGAGAAAGAGGTTTAAGAATGCATGATTCCAATTAATTCTTTATTCGACAGGTTTTCATAAGCTGTAGGTGAGGAGAGTGAAAACAAGCCGAGCTGAAGAAAATTAGGAGCAACCATGTAATTTATATCTAAGCCAAGTCCTAAGATGGTCGTAGATCAGTTCGATGCCAAAAGAATTAGAAACGTGTTTTATAAGTCACGGATGGACCCGATAAACTGAGGTCGTTCAGAAACGCTATAATTTTGGATTTCGGTGAAAAATATTGAAGATTACCGAGAAATACTAATTGAAAAATCGATATTCGAAATGAATATATCGAATATTTAAAAAAAAGAGATAAGGTATATGTGACACTCTCATCATGTAATGACATATTTTTGTTGACGCATGCATTTCTTTGCTTTCTGCTTCTGTGGAGTTTCAACTTCACTGAATCCGGGATTCTTTGTCAATTGTGTCTTATTTGTACTGATTTTCTTTGATTTCGCAGTCTCTTTTGTATGTTTCCTCCTCTCTTCTTTTTCCTTCATTAATTTTAGATACTCTGCACTTGTAAGTACTGCTGATTCACCATCAATTTTACGTCTTTTCGTAGTCTCAACTGTTGTTTAATAATTTTACTCAATAGAATGCTTTAAAATGAAACATTTGAAGTGGGTGGCAAATTATTATCTTCTTTTATGGGAGCAGTTTCGGCAGTTTTTTATCATTATGTGACTCTTCTCCAGTTCTTACTTCATCGTTGTTTTTTCGGTTTCCAAGATATCCAGGGGTTCTTATAAGGTACCCTCTGTATATCCCTGCAGTTTGTTATGATCAAGTTTATCTTTCGGATATTTATTCCGGTCGAATGGGTAAATTCCCGTGTTTTTGAAGGAATTCTTGATGGCATCTTCTATTATGCCTAGGTGCTAGAGAGTACAAATTTTGGCGGTAATTCGCTCTTTGTCATTCTTATTTGGTTTAATCGCTGCCACATTATGAGTTCATGATTCCATCGAACCTTCCAAGGCGTAAAGCAGCATCTATCCAGAGGCTGCAACAGATCTGTTGTGTGTGGTGGAAGTTTAACCAATGTTATATTGTTCTGTATTGCATATTCGATGGTACCTATGTCCAAGTGTGTGACATGGTCATCCATGATGATGAAAAGTAGTCTCTAGGACACCACAGCACAAAATTTTACGTACCAATTATTGAGGATTGCAGTGGCCATCCAACCTTTATCAGAAACTGCATAACAAGTATTTTCAATATCATTAGTACCTTTCCATGTACTCCAAAGTTTTTGGCCTTGAAATATTATCAAAGGCGGTAATAACTGTCCACTTGCGGAAATGCATGCCATCGTGGTAATATTTTCCTTTCCAGAACTCTCGATATTTCGGTGTACTTTTTGACCTTGTAGCCACTCCCTTGATTCGGTTAGGGTCCATGGAGAAACTACTTTCATCTAAATTAAAAATACGCGAGGGTGTATCTTCCGAACCGAGCTCAACGATAGTTTTGTTGAGAAACCATAAATATTAAAAGGATCACTGGTTGCTTTTCTCCTACATTTCTCTAACTGCTACATCTTTTTTTGGGTCAGACGGTATCTCTTACAAAAAGGACGAAACCAATCATCACCAGGTTTCCCGTTTTTAAAAACTGTTGAAATATTATTTTCACTTACATAAACACCTCAAAAAAGTCGAGGGAACACTTCTGAATATCGATATATAGTAACCAGAACGACCAATATGAATGATTTTTTTTAAGAAATGAACACCTGCAATTATGTAGAGTACCGCAACAGATTTCAGTTTTTTTTTATAAAAAACTAAAAATGCAGCAGATGCGACGCTGCCTTATAATCATTTCATGTATTCAGTGTTTGAAATCAATTAGTTGGCACTTTGTTTCTGTTGTAAGCACAAATAAAAGATTAAAGTTTTGTGATTCGACCATGGAAATACGACATTTGACTAGAGAAGAGATATTACGTGCCGTTGGCATGCTCCAAGCTGGGAGCTCACAAAGGAAGTATCCAGGGTTCTGGGAAGTAGCCCAAGTGTCATAAACCGTTTATGGTCGCGTTTCAATGAAACAGGTAGCGTAGAAGAACGCCATACAGGTCGTTTCAGGATTACTACAGTCACCCAAGACCGATTTTTAGTTTTACAAGCCAGAAGAGATCGTACTACCACAGCATCTCAATTAGCTCAAGAGCTATCACGAGTTCATAATGTACAAATTGTGAGAAATCGACTGCACGAAGGTCAACTCCACTCCAGACGTCCTTTAAGAGTTCCACAACTGACCCATGGAAATCGCGCTGCACGTTTAGCTTGGTGCCAAGAACACGTAAACTGGGATCAAGAGACGTGGGCCAGAGTTCTCTTCAGTGATGAATCTAGATTTAGTTACTATCCCGATTCGGGAAGAATTCGAATATGGAGAGAAACCTGGGAAGCAAAACCGTCTCCAGCATGCTCGAGAAGTTGTTAGATAGGGAGGCGGATCAGTGATGTTTTGGGGAGGTATACGCCTTGGTGGAAGAACTGACCTCGTTTTCATACAGAACAACCTCGTCCAAACAATGGGTCAAAATCCACTCTTCCAACAAGATAATGCCCCTCCTCATCGTGCAAGAATTGTCTTGAACGTTCTTGAAGAGAATGATATCGATCTTCTACCGTGGCCATCCTGCTCCCCAGATCTGAATTCCATCGAGCATATGTGGGACACCCTAAAAAGAAATCTCCTGCGTCTAAACGTCTTCCATCATGAACAGGAGCTTCGATTAGCAGTTCAGGGGGCTTGGAATGACTTAGGCCAAAATGTTATAGACAATTTAATATTGAGCGTGCCGCGACGATGCCAAAGTGTCATTAATAACAGAGGTGGACCTTCTGTGTACTGAAAAATATAAGTGCTTCCATATCGTATCGGAAATATTAGTTCAGGATTTTTTGTGTGTTACCAAATTTCGTCATTTTCAAATTTCAAATTGTTTTTTTTTATAATAGGTGCTTTGGAGAAGTTGAATAATATTATTTTATTTTCTTGAGAATACATTATATACAATACATCCTAACAAAAACCGAAAGATTTCTATAAATTCGAATCATCAAATTCATATTTTAAAGATATTGGTAGGTGTTCCCTAGACTTTTTTGAGGTGTTTAGGTTTGAAATACTGACTTAAGTTCTTCTTTAGTCAGTGTGAACCCCAACTTAGCCATTATAGCTATTCTTCCTGTAAGATTCTTTTCGTCTTCTCCGGACAAGGCCGGTTTTCTTCCTTGCCTCGAAACGGATTTGTTATTCAAGATCCGACTCAATTTGGATTTGTCAATTCTAAAGCGTACTGCTGCCTTTCTGATAGTAGCTTCTTTTGGTGTATTAGAGTAAGAGCTGTTCGCAAATCTTCCTCTGTATATTGTTTGGCATTTTGATGTGATATCTGAAATTCATATCAAAGGTAAGTCTCAGATTTAGTCCACAAGATATCCCAAAATTACCCCATCACTTCAATTGAGGATATCTCACCGAAGGACAGAGTCAGACTGACTAATTCAACAACACAGTGTTCTACTTAGGTATACCGATTGATCGCGATATGTGCCAAGCAACGTGCGCCCTCCAACCGCCAACAGGGTTGAAAGTGAAAAATGTGAAAAGTGAAAATATATGTGAAAAGAATTTCACATATATTTTTTAAGTCATTTACTGTATTGGAAAACGGTGAACATATTCAAGGAGTATAAGAGTACAACCACAAATTATTTTCTATTTTTTCAGCTTCATCAAGGCTTTCAGCATTTGTTAAATATCATTGTCTAATTTTTACCCATAATTTTGTATGTCTTATTTTTACACCACTTGCATGACAAAGATTTGTAGATGAAAAGGTTGAATATTCAAGTAATAAGATAAACCTCTATTTCCAATTATTGTTCTAACTGGTACCAAATACACAAATAATATAAACATACGTTTTAAGGACTGATTTTCAGAAATGAACTAAAACATACTCGGACAAAGTCATAACGAAATATTAATAACTTCAAGCTTCCACACAATGAATTCAAATCGAATTTGGCTTTAAGGAAGGTTAAAATTCAAAGCTTAAAGACGATTTCATGAAACACGAGTTTCTAGATGAGCTGTTCTTAATATACAGGGATCGTTTATTAAACGGAAACTGACAAAAGGGTAGTTCACCGCTCACCAAAGTGACATACAAACTATTTTCATTTCATCATCGGGCGAAGGCAGTTTTCATTCTATTTCTCCATGAACAAGCAATATTTGAGGTAGACTGCAATACACACAAACTTTGATGAGCCTGTGAAGAGTACAAACATCCAATTCCAGAAACTCGACAAACAAAACAACAACGAAACGTTTCCAGTCAGAATTCCGGTAGTTTCGAATGATAAACATACGTCCCAAGTTACATATGCCGATACGTTTCAACCTCTGTCACTCCCGACGTCGGGACGAAACCCGATCCCTTGTTTATCTCGGTTGAGAACGTTAACGACATCGATCAAAACGGAAACAGATCGCCGCGTCCGGTACCACAATGAGGATTGCTAAATATTCCCTTGGGCATCGGTCGGGACGCTCCCTTGTTAGCAGCTCCAAGTTCTGTTACCACTGTAATGTACTATTTAGTGCAGCAATAATAACTGCTCTGCCTAATCTTATTTAACCCGAATTACGTCGGGGTGCGGCCCAGACTCTGGAGAATTGCAAGGAGGCATCAAATTAACCAATATTCTACTACTAATTGGGGGATTGAACATCGATGGATTTAGGGTAAATTTCTAAATGGGATTCGTTTGAACCCTGTCTGCTGGATGGAATATTGTCATATGCTTCAGCGAAAATATACTTATCAATATACAGGGTGTTCCATCTCAAACGAGCCTGCTGAATGGGAACATTCACCAAAACACGCCGAATGATTTTGTTTGGGGGACATCTTCTGATGTACACACAACAAAATTTATATTTCACATTATTGGCTGTTTTTAACCATGGATCTTTGACTACTTGTGAATCATGAAGTTTTTTGTTGTAAAAAAACTGGATAGTATGATAAGAAATGTTGAATTATCACCACATGTTCGGGATATTGTACTCAGTCGTTACGGAGATTTGAAACTGTGAACTTCAAAATTTAAAAAAGTCTATAATCATATTTGATAATGCCTTATGTTGGATTGTCCGATGTGGAGAGGGGTCAAATAATTTCTCTCGTCGAAGAAGGGGTAACACAGAGGAATATAGCGGCCACAACGGGGGCATCATAGGGGGTGAGACACTAGTGCGTCGCACCCCATACTCCAAAGGCAATTTCTAGATTTGAATTTGGGAGGCTTTTACTTGGTAAAATTCCATTATCAATAATAAAAAACAAGTACTGTGTTTTACGGAATTTTACTTAATAATTGCGATTCGTAACGCGTTTCACTACACCGTAGCTTCTTCAGACGAATGAATATGCAGAAAAATATAAATGAGAATATAACTATAAATGTTCCTGAGTAATTAAAAGCTTATTGGGTTGCTTCTTCTAAGTGGTTATTTATGACAGGTATATCCAATAAAATTAAGGAATAGATTGCTCCCCGAAGATATTCAATAGAGGTGAAGGGCTTAAATCGACTTGTTCATTGATGGTGTCTACCTGAGTGTTTGTATTTATTGATTTCTAAAGTTTCCCAAAGATCTACCTTCCAATATTTATTATCTGTATGCAAAATTTCAAACTGTGGGTCGAAAGAATGATTATTTTCTAAGAGATGATTCGCGTAATTTGAATCTGATTTTTATTTGAAAACTGCGTTTATGTTCCGATATTCTAATATTAAAATTTCTATGCGTTCTACCAATGTAGAAAGTATCACAGTCATTGCAATTCAATCGATAAACACCTGATTTATTGTTTTATCTGGTTTGGTTTTATTATTTTTATATATTTGCCTAAATTATTATTAGTTTGGAAAGCTATGTAGAAATTATTTCTACTTATGGATGATTTCAGTTTTTCACTTGTAATACCAACGTAGGTTAAGGTGATGAATTTTTGTTTCAATTTATCGACAACGTAAACGATCGGTCTTTGTATTTTATTCAAAATATTGACTATTATTTTCGGATTATATCCATTACTTTTAGCTATATGTTTAATTAAATTTCATTCTGTGTTGAAATTTTCTGGTGATAACGGAATGTTATTCAATCTATGAATAAAACTATTGAATGCTGACATTTTATAACAATACGGATAACACGACGAGTTATGTATTATGAGATCCGTATATGACGGCTTACGGAAGAATGCAAAAATTGTTTTCCATTTTCATTAACTGTCTATCTGTTCCTGTGAAGCAAATAACGATATCGTCTACATAGTGATACCAGTATAAACAATATTTATTAAGTGGATGATTATGAATTAATTTCTCTTATTCATTCATGAATATTTCTGCTAACAAAGGACTTTACGTATTGCCTATAATCAAGCCGTCTTCACTAGCCAAATATTTGTTATTAAACTAGAAAACTGATAAAAGCTTAGGCAAATATATAAAAACAATAAAACCAAATCAGATAAAAATAATAAATCAGGTGTTTATAGCTTGAATTGCAATGACTGGGATAATTTATACGTTGGTAGAACACATAGAAATTTCAATATTAGAATATTGGAACATAAACGCAGTTTTGCAAATAAAATTTCAGATTCAAATTACGCGAATCATCTCCTAGAAAATAATCACTATTTCGACCAACATTTTGAAATTTTGCATACAGATATTAAATTTTGGAAAAAAGATCTCTGAGAAACTTTAGAAACCAACAAACACATACACTCATAGACTCATTAATGAACAAGTCGATTTAAACCCTTTACCTCTATTGAATCTCTCCAGGGAGCAATCTATTCCTCAATTTGATAGGATACACCTTTCATCATTAATCACTTAAGAAGAAGCAACTCAATAAGCTTTTAATTACTTAAGAAAATTTGTATTTATATTCTCAATTGTATCTATATATATTTGTCATAATTTCTGCACATTCATTCGTCCGAAGAAGCTACGGTGTAGTGGAACGCGTTACGAATCACAATTATTCAGTAAAATTCCTCAAAAAATAATCCTTGTTGTTGTAATTCATAATGGAATTCTACCAAGTAGAAACCTCCCAAATTCAAAAACTTTGTATTAACCCAAAATTAACAACTGCCAATAGTCTACTAGAATTAAATCGTTCCTCACTACTCAACTTTCAAATAGGTATACTTAGCATTTTATTTGTCATAACGGTTAGCTTCAGACTCTTGAAATTGGTATTACTATCGCAACCGGTCCAGTGTATTAAAACATTATGGAAGTCAGACAAAAGTACTTCACTTTATTTATATTAACGTTCAATCATTTTTCAGTAGCTTCAATGCGTCTGGCAGACGTTATACCCGATGGAATGTGTCTGGCAGTGTTAATATTATTTTTCAATAACATTCTACAAAACACATAACAATCAGCGATTAGAATGTGTGTTAAGTGACTCCCATTTTACTTGCCTTTTTAACCTGGTACCTATAAATCGGCATTTACTGAACTTAGTAGTTATGAATGCATTCAAAGAATATAGAAACACTACTATATCCTTAAGATATTGCCTTCCTAATATAAGTTACGTCTGGAGGCTCTGTGATCTCAGTTTATATTGAAATGAATAGATCACTAATGAAGGAAGATACCGTCATGAATAAACGTATTGTGTTGGGCCAAGGGAAAAACAAATTCATATTATACATAGCACAAATCGAAAGTATTTCTCCATTAGGCTTTTCCGTCTTGCCACAACATCAAAAAAAAAAATGATCAAGTTAAGAATGATTGAGAAGGTCCTTCCGTGCCTCGAATTCCCCAACCTTCCGGCAACTATTCTCATGTCTACCGACTACGAAATGCAAAACTTCGTCACAAATTCGAATACATTCGACGACCTTCTTCACGAAACTCCATTTGGAGACCACCCAAAATCCTCCGAGACCCTTATCGTTTCCCCATCAGCGAAGCCCTCGATTTTACTTTCAAACCAAACCGAAACGCGTCGTAAGCCAGACGGAAGTCGAACTGACCGAATCCCTACTTTAATTACCGACACGTCGGTTTTTCCTTTCCGAAATAAATTGATGGTATCGATAAGGAAAACTATTCCGGGAGACGCCTTGACGTCTCGTTTTCCGAATATCGATTGCCTGAAATTCCGAAAAGAGCGGTATTTTTGCACGCCATCTGAATGTGTTTTAGGTGTTTAATGGCGATCGGAAGGGGCCGATGGAAGAGGGAGATCTCTCCACTTAGACGTCTTAAAATTTTAATTGAAACCCAGGCAGGAAAATGTACATTGTGAAATAATGAAGTGTTTAGCATATTGCTGGATGCTTGAGGTGTTTAAATCACGTTAAAAAGAATCGAAAGTATATACAGGCTGTAAATTGAATGCTCTAATACATGCGAATAAATATTTTTTATTTCTACACGCCCTAGACCTGGAATCCCTTCGTAGTCTAATCATTTTAGTCAAAGGAAGGTCATTATCTCGGAATTCAAGATAATCAGCTGGCGGATCGTATAAGCCTTCATTATGACAACCTCAAACTTGTCTCAGACCTATCCATTGTAGGTGGTCGCGACTACGAATTCCTAAGATCGAAGGTCAAACAAATTTGAAGTTTTTTTCCCAATATCTTTGTTCCTATGGGCTTTTGCTATTTGTATTTTATCATAACTATTGTAAGTGAGTGAGTAAGTAAGTATTTATGCATTATCATACAATGAAACATATTAGAATAATGAAAAATTAAACGGAATTATCCCCATTTACGTAGTTATAACGAATTAAATAATTCTTGTGACTTGAAACCACATTCTAACTGTCAAAATTGTTGAGAAAATCAGAAAGCCAAGTTACGTTGAAATTGGTGATCTGAAATATGAAAATGAAGACTTAAATAGATCTATTCTATGAGGAACTATTCCTCCTATCTCTCACCCATAAATATTGGATATCGAAAAAAGACTCAATAATGATCTCTTGCTGCCATCATATTCTGTCTTATGAAAATCGAATAGCAAGATCTGATAAACTTCCAGTTCATAGTTTGAATTTGAAGGATCTGAAGAAGATTGAAAATATATATATTCCACAATATGAGAATAGCCCATCTACTTATATGACTTTTCATGAAATCATAAATTCTAATTTCAGTAATCATCGCCAAATCTATACTGACGCTTCAAAACAACTTGACAAAACATCCTGCGCTATCTATGACCCACATCTAGAATCTGCTGTCGAATACCGCCTTAATGGCAAACTTCATTATCTTCTCAGTAGAGCTTTTCGCGATTTGAAAGATTTTACACTATGTTTCATCTTCGTTCCAGCGATTCAAATCTAATACTCTCTGACTGCCTTAGCAGTCTCCTGAGCCTTAGTAACCTTAAATTATAAATGAACCTGACTTTCATTCATTGCGGTTTCCTCGAATCACTCGAATATTTAAGGAACTTGGGACTTAAAATCTCTTTCATGTGGACAAAGGCTCACTCCGGTAACGAAAAAATCGATTATCTGGCGGAAGAAGCTTTAGAAATACATGAAATAGACTCTTCTCCTTGCTTATATTCTGACATCAATCCCCTTCTTCTGAAAAATATAAAGGCTAAATGGATTAACTATTTTCGAAATAGTTTGAAGGCTTGTTCTTACAAATCCATTCACGCAGAGTCTATTACTGAACTTTGGTTCCCAAATGTTCACCTCCTATATTCCGATAAGGAACACGTCCCTCTCTTCCATAGGGAGTTCATTCGAGTAATATCTCGGCTAAGTATCTCCATATGATCAAAAGAAAGACAGTCCTCTGTGCGAGTGTGGAGAAATTGAATCGTTAGGCCATGTTATCCTTCAATGTGAACGTTACTATTTTTAAATAAATTCGCTCCTTTCGATATCTAGTACAGGAGGAGAACATACCATACCATCAATCAATTTGTGCAGAAATGACAGATCCAAAATTTATCTTTTATTTATTCATTTATATGCGCACATATGTTTTACATTGTGCACACTGTAATATACGGTACAACTCATTTGAAAACTTAAGGCAAACAGAGCTTAGTAAAAGTTCATAACAAAAACAATTTATCCACACTGAAATTATGAAGATGAAATATTGAGTAATATAATTTAAAATTGACCTACATATAACATGAAAGCCGGTACTGCACTCAAGAATACCACCTACACCACCAAAATAAGTATTACAACCCAAAGAAAAAGAAGAAAGCAAACAACTGAATTAGATAAACGAGAGACTAGCCCATTAAATGAACGACTTGTGGTAAAAAAAATCTACTTTGGAGCGAACATTATTTACTAGAAACATTACCCGATTTAGAAAAAAGTGATTTCGGTAATTCGTACGAGCAGTCACTGGATAGAATAACAAGGCATTTCGATAATTCAGCCTAGGTACTGAGATATTTATGTGACTAAGTAACTCTCGACTATTCACTTCGTTGTTCAAAATTTTGTATAAAAATAACATATCCGCACATGAACGCCTTGTGTGAAGACAAGAAAAAGCCAAAATACCTTTCATAAACAGGAAGTCAATCTCATTTCCCGGAAAATGCATCTTAAAGGCATCAAGTCTTAAAAATTTATTCTGTACACTCTCAAGAAAGTTAATACAGAAGTTATATGTAGGGTACCAAACCACAAAAGCATAATCCAGGATATTCCTGACTAGGGTACAGTAAACAAGTCTGAAGGTGTCTATAGAGAACAATGTACGAATCCCTCTTCCTAATATACCAGATCTGATCGCGAAACAATAACTGGGAATCAAGCTTTGCTCCTAAATCGTTAACAACACTGACTCTTTTCAAGCGATGTTCAGACAGACTATAATTGAATATGTCAGGATCCCCTCAGGAGAAAGTTATAGTATAGCATTTCTCCAAATTTAGTTCCAACCCATTGATCAAACACCAGTCACTGAGCCTGTCCAAATCAGACTGAAAACTTATAGCATCGGTTGAACAAGAGATTGATCTGAAGATTTTCAGATCGTCAGCGAAAAAAGGAAATCGACTATGAAAAACGTCAGATATGTCGTTAATGAACAGAAGAGAAAGTAGAGTATTATGTATAAGCCTGGATATTGGTCGTCTCACTTCAATTGACATAATTCGTTTGCGCTAAAGGTATATTCAGCTTATATTCAACAAACCTCAGAAATTTATTTTGGATTTTTTCCAACATTGTACTGGCTGTTATTCCCCTCGGTGACCAAACTACAGATCCATACTCTAAAATAGTTCTTACTAACGCGCAATACAAAATTCTTACCTTAGCTAAAGGAAAAGCCTGACTATTTCTCAAAATGAATCCAAGTGCCCTCAACGCCCTCTTCTTAACCATACCAATGTGAGCGTTGAATGCCATTTTAGAGTCGAGTAAGACTCCCAAATCTTTCACTTTCGAGGTACGTTTGAGGTTACAACCCTAAAGAATATAATTTGCAAGTCTTGAGGACTTTGGCCGCGAAAAAGTTAAACCTGACACATTCTGTTGAGATGGCACCAATCCTCCAGACGAGAAAGATCCTCCTGAAATAATGCAACATCCTCCATCGAACATATCGTACGAAAAAATTTTAAGTCATCGGCGAACAAGAGATACTTGCTATTCAAAATTACCGAACCTATATCGTTGACGAAGAGGACGAACAACAACGGCCCCAAGTGCGATCCTTGTGGAACCTCCGAGCTAATCAGAATCGAGTACGATGTGTAACCCTACAATCTTACTTTTTGTACTCTGTTTCTCAGAAAATCAAATAACCACCCATGCATCACTCCCCTTATACCCATTATGTACAGCCTATCTAGGAGAAAAGTTTGATTCACTTTATATACGGCTTTGTGAAACCAGTGTAAATCGCATCTACTTGCGATCTAGTATCCATGAATACTGTTATGTCACTGATGAAGAGGTGCAGGTTAGTGATAAATGATCTACTCTTGAGAAAACCATGCTGTTCGTCATTCACCACCGACATACAGTTCCAAGCAAGGTAGTTACAAACTAAACTGTCCAATAGTTTCGGAATAACAGATTGAATATAAATCACTTGATTTAAAAATAGGAACCAAGAAGGCCTCCTTCCAATATGAAGGAAATCTTCCAATACCAAGAGAAAAATTGAATATCCTCGTGAGAGGAGAAGCGAGCGAATAAATGCAACTTTTTAAAACTGTTGATGGTACACCATCTGGACCCAAAACATACTTATTTTCAATGCTTTGGACTCCTCAAAACCTCAGTGGAAATTGATGTGAGTTGACTTATGCCGTTCTGAAATATCGAATTCTGGAGGAACAAAGTGTTCTCTAATGAATACTTCTGAGAAGAAATCGGCAAACAAATTGGCCCTATCTTCCCCCTAAGAACATCTACGCGTAAATTGATATTTCTTCTTTTTGAATATTTTTGATGTTAGTTCACGATTGAACCACGGAGGATAATTGTTCTCAGGAACAAACATTTCAAATGCTGTGAAAAGTATATCATAAAATCTACCAATGGTAGAGTCAATATCATCAGATTCACAAAAATCCCAATGCACCGAGTTAAAGAAGTGATTCAAAGACGAAAAAGCAGCTTTTCTGAAATCATAATCCGGAATGAAAGGTGTAGGATCAGCATGACAATTTTTCGTCACAATTACTGAAGCTACTAGAGCAGTATGATGTTCAGAATTTTGATAAGTTGGTTGTTCAGTCACAGAAACCAACACATTTTCACAACTTGAATAAATGAGATTTAACAAAACATTATGATTATTAGGAATTGTGTTTACCTAGTTGATATTCAAAAATGTGTAAGTATCAGAAACACAGTGTCTATCATCAAACGAAGGACAAAGAATAAATTGACCATCTGACCACTTTGCACTAGGCACATTAAAATCACCACCAATAAAAAAGTGTGTACCGGGATTACCAAGCGGCAACTCCTCATTCGCTTCACACTGTGGCCTATAAATATTTTCCGGAGATCCAGGTGAAATGTACACAGCACCAAAAATAGTTTTTCCAGAACTAGAACCGATAGTTGTTCAACATCATTGAATATATGCCCAATTCTCTCTCAATAATTTGATTGAGGAGGTCGTTACTTGATGACAATCGATATACATATTTTCGATGAAATAAAACTAAATTATTCAGATTTTCATTATATTAACAAAACTATGACCGGTTTCACCACACTATGGCTTCATCAGATAGATATAAACTAATGAACACAGTTATTCCTTATATATTAGTCTTATGTCCTACTTAATATTAAAATAGGTTCAAGTACAAAGGGTATTTGGAAAACCCATCGGAGTTGCTTACTTTATGAATTGAAAAGATTGAATAAAGGAGAAGGTCATTTGGTATTTCATGCTAATTCTAAGATGTGCGACCAATACACAGAATATCTGGTTCCTATCCAGTTGTTTGAAGAACGAAGTATTTCCGAAATATATAAAACTGAAGACACATATGTTAATATCAGCCCCGCAGCCGAAATGGAGTACTACAAGGCAAAAAGAAATGGTTGAAGTTAGACATCAAGTTTCAATACAGCCAACGAGACAACTACAACTTTTTTCAAAGGTAATCCATTCGGAGTTGCTTCATAGATTGCATTCAGTAAAATTTGACATTTTAAATTCCGGAACAAGATCTAAAGTTCATTCATTAATTCACAAAAAGTATAAAATTCAGTTGCGAAAATTAAATAAATTATTGAGTAATAAAACCTGAAACTTCAAAAATTAAGTCTAAATTTTCCGATCACCAATTTTATGATAGGTTCAGTGATCTCTCAGATGCTAATTTTTCCGAAGATGAAGTTTCACTTCTAGAAAAGGGTTTTAAACACAATTTAGAGTCAAATAACGCTCGTCTCCGTTTCGATCTGCTAGAAATTGAAACCGAAATAGCCCTAAATTATTCACCGCAAGCCAAACACCTTAAAAATTCTTCATCGTTACTACTTCAAAAAGAGTTCAATAGTTTTCACCCTAAGAAATTCGAAAATATCACTTTAAAGTCCATTAAATCTAAGTCCGCATCTGAAGATATCATATTCACCAAAGCAGATAAAGGTCATACAGTCATAGCCTTAAACAAAGCAGATTATTTATTGAAAACCCAAAATTTCATTAAATCAGGTTGTTAGGAAGAAATTGTTAAAGATCCAATTAATAAATTTCAATCCATAGTAAAAAAACGCTTTAGACTATGCCAAGTCTATAATATCTACCAACCAAAAATATAAACTTTTCATTCACAACCCGCAATCACCAAAACTCCATAAAACAAAACATCCCATTAGACCAGTAGTTTCATATTTTCAAGCTCCAGCTCCAAAACTTTCACGCTTTCTCATAGACATCATTCAACAGTACGCTAATTTTGAACCTAAATTCTCAATAAAATACTCTTCAGGCCTAATAAATAAAATTCAGCACACGATACTACCACCGAACGCTAAACTTGTGTCATGGGATGTAATAAATCTCTTCCCTTGTGTTCCACCTAGTGATACAGTGAAACTCATCAACAACCCCCCTTCAAATTATTAAAATCAATCCGATAATTTAATCAGAAATCTTACACCTTTTAGAAATTTGTTCAGAACAAAATTATTTTAACTTCAATGGAGTATAATATAATAGTAAAAAAGGTTTAATCATGGGTAATCCTCTGACCCCTCTGTTCGCTGAAATTTTCATGGAAAATATTGAAAAAATTAACCAAGAACATCCGTTATTCAAACACTCTATTTATTGGTTTAGATATGTAGACGATATCATTTGTTGTTACACTGGCACAAACAGATAATTAGAGTCATTCAAAACATTCATTAACAAAACTCACGATAATATTAAATTCACGTTAGAAGCAGAGAACACTATTAATTTTCTGAATTTAACTATTACAAAATCAACGGCAAACATGATTTTTCTATTTTCATAAGCCATCGCATACAGATATTACTATTCACAGCTCATCCACACATCCTTATCCACATAAATTAGCAGCTTACAATAGTATGATACATAGACTCATTATTATCCTAATGTCACAAAATAATTTCATAAAAGAGCTAAATATAATTTAACAAATAGCAGTCAATAATGGTTACAGTCCAACTATGATTGAGAACATGCTTTCACGAAAAATATTTCAAAAAGCAATTCAGGAAGTATTTCCAAGTGTAAAAAGTTCTAACACAAAATACAATAGCTTAACTTATATTGGTAATCCTAGTCTAAAATAAAATCATTCCTCTCGCATTATAATTTCAATATAGCATTCCGAAATGATAATTCTTTAGGCCGACATATCAAAAAGTGCAAATCTAAATTTGATAAAGTTAATAAATCTGGTGTTTATAAACTGTCTGGTGGGGATTGTAATAAAATTTATATTGGTAGAACTTTCAGAAAGTTAGATTATCCGAGCACAAAAGTAGTTTTTATTATCATAAATCAGATTCCCATTATTCTAATCACTTACTCGAAGAAAACCATAACTTTAAAATGATAATTTCAAAATGAAAATAATAGACAAAAACTCAATCTATTGGAAATTTCAGAGATCAATAAAGAAAAGAATTCAGGTAGGCTACTTAATAGTCAATTAGATCTAAATCCTTCTCCTTTACTCCATCTTTTCAATTCATAAAGTGAGCAACTCCGATGGGTTTTGCAGCATACCCCTTGTACTTGTACCTATTGTAATATTAAGTAGGAAATAAGACTAATATATAAGGAATAACTCTGTTCATTAGTTTGTATCTATCTGATGAAGCCACAGTGTGGTGAAACCGGTCATAGTTTTGTTAATATAGTGAAAATCTGAATAGTTTAGTTTTATTTCATTGAAAATATGACTAAATTCTCTCCAATTTCAGTTTCAAAACTTTTATCTATCTTAAACTGTTCTAACCTAACCTAACCAAATTCTCTGAGACGTCGTATCGTTTCAGTGCTAATTTGAACACCATTGTCCTGTAGAAGCTATATTTGAATTGATGAACCGTTGTCTCATTGAGGAAATTGTTAAATAACAGTCTTGCATCGCCATTAATGCTCGAGGTCGTCCTTGCTCACTTCTCCTTTCATGACTACCAGTCCTTTCCTAAGCCTATAGTCTATTCTTGTATAAGTCCAACCTAGGTCATCTAACACCACTACTTCAACACATTCTGCAAGGGTCAAATTTCGTGATTCGAGTTGCAATTTTTGCGTAAAATTCTTTGGTCTAATGAATCTTCTTTCACTAGACGTGAAGTAACGAATTACTAAAATATCCATGTTAGGGCACATGAAAATCCTCGGAAAATTCGACTGAAATAATTTCAAAATGTATGTTCTGTAAATGTTTGCTTAGGAGTTTCTGATAATAATGTGTGGTCGTCCACATTTTCTATCCCCAAGATTAATATCAGAATTATTGCTTGACTTTCCTATGAATAACTTTCAGGACTAGATCGAAGGTTCATCTATTGATTTAAGATATGAATGTGAGATAAAAATGGTTGGAGCCCGCCTGCACTTTGTAGTACACTGTGACAAAAAAGTAATCGGAAATTCTCATTTGAATTGATCGCGTTGGATATTTTTAAGTATTTCAAGTTTCTGTATGTTGGTAGCACTGTCCTCAATCACTATACCAAACATGAGCGCGATCTGTCAACTGGTTTGTTCACGACAGCTGTTGAAACCAGTGAAACCCTGCGAATTTCACAAAAAATATTGAACAAAGAGTTTGTCTCAAATTTTGTGTTTTGAACGAAACTCCGTGTGTTGAATCGTTACGAATGCTGGAAAAGGCTTATGGAGACTGTTTTATCGAAGGTAGGGAGATCGTCGAAGATTTGCCTCATTCTGGACAACATCCGACCTCTTCAACCGACGATAACGTCCAAAAAATCTAAGTAAGGGTATTCGAAAATCGTCATGCCGTTGTTTAAGACATGGCTCGTGTTCTCAACATCTCTCGTGAAACCGTTCGTTTGATTTTGGTAAACCAATTGGGCATGCGACGCGTCGCCGATCGGCTCGTTCTGATAGAGCTGAATTTTCTTCAAAACCAGTACCTGATGCAGGTAGCTGCAAAAATGCTGGATCGTTTGAATTCTGATCCCATGTTCATGGGTCGGATCATAACTAGTGACGAGATATGATTGTTTATGAATACGACGCACTAACGAGCCAACAATCATCGGAATAGGTGAGGAAAAATTAGCCAAAACCGAAAATACCTCGTCCTACGGAAGTCAAGACGATGCTCATTGTTGCCGTCGATATTCGTGGTATGGTTCATCATGAATTCGCTCCGCAAAGTCAAATGGTGAGTAAGGACTTCTGTTTATTCGTTTTGAGACGTTTGCATGAAAATATTCGCTTTTCTTTCATTCAGACTGAAGTTGCCGCTCCGGGGAACCAGATTTTCTTTCCATAAACGTCATATAATGGCACATATGTATCGCTTGAAATGAAGCATATTTTGAAGGAAATCCAATAAATATTGAAGAAGATTAAGAATTTTGCGTTTTATTTCAAATTTCCGGATACTTTTTGTCACAGTTGTAGATGTGGGGAAATGGCTAAATACTAATTATCAGCAACGTTGGATTGGTCGACTGAGAGAAAATGATATGCATCGTTGAGTGATTATTGGCATTGAACCAGTGGCTTGGGCACCCAGATCACCGGATCTGAATCTACTGGACTTTTATGTTTGGGAAAATATAAAAGAAAAAATCTCCGCTTGTCTATTACGTACAAGAGACGACTTAGTGTTAAAGATTCAGCATTAAATATGCCGCTAATCTATTACCCCTGTAGCGTGCTTATTGGCCGCTACTACTTTAACGGAATAACCTTTGGATTAACACGGTCCGAGTTTAACACAGTGCAAATCACTTTGATTCTATGACCATTCATTCCGTGAAGAATCCCCTCCACCATGGGCGACTATCGAAGAATGACAACTGAGGGAACACCGGAGTTCATTCATTTCCTTTGAAGACTTCGTTGAAACCACTCGAAATTGATTAATCATACTAATTTGTGAATTGTTTAATAACCATTTGAAATGAAAGGGGTAAGTTATAATCCGTTTTCATCCGCTTTATTTCTTTATTTTCTTTTAATATTGAGCAAACATTGAATTAAAACCTAGAACCCTCGCACAACTAAGTAATCATTTTCAATTTCCATCTTCAAATTAATATTCTCAACATGTGCATAGATTTCTGAATATCCATCCTCAATAATCTTATATTCTCTTCAGGTCACATTTACTTACAGTATGTATATATGGTTTCTACGTTCTTAATTCTTAATTTTCATCATAGGAATATTTTACTGATTTGTTCATTTCCTTACAGCATTACCCAACATAGCTTTTTCATTATTATTTCATTTCTTTCATATTCATCTTATATTTCTTTTGCTTATTAACTTCATTCATTACTTGCTGACCTCTCTCCATCTAGAAAATAAGAGATATTTTTTATCATGATATCTAGATTTTCTTTTCATAATTGATTTACAAGTATGGTGTGTTCAATCACCATTCTATTTGCTTATTATATGCATATCTATATATTTATCTAGGCTATTTTTCATTTTTAATTTGTTAAAATCATTCAAAATTCAAATAAATGCAGAGGAGAGGTCACTTGTACTTATCACGAGCACATTGCGATATATGAAAACTTTTACAGCTTTTGGAGACGACAAAATACCACCTATATTTTTTTGGAGGGGACAAAATACAAGCCATATTTTTTTGGAGAGTACAATATAACAGTCATATTTATTTTGAAGAGAACAAAAAACCAGCTATATTTTTTTGGAGTCGACAAAATACCAGCCATTTTTTTGGAGAGGACAAAATACCAGCTTCATCATTTTGAAGAGGACAAAACAACTGCCATATTTTCTTGGAGACGAGAAATTCAACACCTTTATCTTTGGCAGGACAAAAGTGCAGCTTTATTTTTGGAGGGGACAAATTCAATACCTGTATTTTGGGCAGGATAAAGGGGTTCACTCATTTTCTTGGATAGCCACCAACATCCATTATTTTTAAAGGAGATCAATCTTTTTTTTGGATAGCCACCAACCTCCATTATTTTTAGAGGAGATCAATCTTCTTCTTGGATAGCCACCAACCTGCTGAGAATGGGTGAACCATTTCCAATTAAAGTCATTATTATTAGTTTACATCTTATCAGTAATTGGGGAGGTTATACCACATGTCAAGACACTTGAATTGAACAAAAAGTTATGGCAGGTAATCGAATAGTTAAACAATCATTAGTATTTACGACACAAATGTCTCAATGAGATTTTTCATCGTTTAGCTCTTTAGAAGATTAGGTGATGGATAATGTAGGTATATGGCTTTCGATTGTTCGATTGATAACCCTTGCAAGGAACATGATGTATGGAATGTAGATAAATAAGGAAAATAAATAAAATATTTAACAATACTGTGAAATATGGATCTTTGTTCAAATTTGGCAAAAATATGTAAAAATATATAACAATATCCTGAAATATGGATCAAGTTTGGTAA
This sequence comes from Cryptolaemus montrouzieri, assembly GCA_013387265.2. NCBI lineage: Eukaryota > Metazoa > Arthropoda > Insecta > Coleoptera > Coccinellidae > Cryptolaemus > Cryptolaemus montrouzieri. The sequence goes on from JABFTP020000185.1 coordinate 20,896,137, forward strand.
AAATATAAAATAAAACGAAATGAGACACTTTTGTCACTTTTCCACAATTTATTCAATAATCACGACCGGTTTCGACCCTACGGTCATTTTCAAGTGAATAACAATATAATACATGAGTAGGCAAGTACAAGTAGAGATGAAATTTATCCTAAATATTGAGTAGTGGGAATTCATAATGCTCTAGTTGGCTGTTGGGGATAGTAAATTGTGGGTTTTTACATAGTTTGTTAATCTCCAAACTTTCCAAGAAATTCATCTCTCTCCCTTTGTTACATTTATGAAGGATTTTAAGATTGTTCAATGGTATCGAGTGGTTAGTTGATTTTATGTGTTTATATATTGGCGAATTTTTATCTGAGGAAATATGTTCCTTGAATCTAGCTTCAAAACTTCTTCCTGTTTATCCGACATAGGCTACCTGACATTCATTGCATTCGATTTGATAAATTCCTGATTGCTTGAATTTATCGTTCTTTTGTTTGGCATTGAATAATAATCTGCTTAAGTTGGGGCCGCTTGAGAAAGAAGTAGTTTAATTTAATTAAGAAAAGTAGTTACTGATTTTGTTAGAGAGTTCGCCGGAGTATTTGAGACTAGTGTATCTTTTTCTGGGGTTTCTACGATGCTATATAGTAATTGGTAGGTAATACGTTGTTCTTTGCGTTTAATGATTGTATTTAGAAAATGTTGTGGTATGTTGTTATTTGAGGCAATTTTTCTGATGATATTAAGTTCAGTTTGAAAATTTTCTTTCGAAAGGGGAACAGAGTAAGCTCTATGAATCATGGAGTTATATGCAGCTAGTTTGTGACTTAAATGACTGAACGAGTCCATTGGAATCGATGCGTCTGTGAATTTTTCCTTTCTGTAAATAAATAAGTGAGTTGGTTATTTGAATTTGTAATGGTTAAGTCGAGGAAATTAATTGAGTTATTGTTTTTTAATTCAGAAGCGAAGCTGATGCAGCAATATATTTTATTCAGGAAATTTAAAAATTGCTGGATTTGTCTGTTTGAACCACGAAAACCAACTAAAATGTCATCTACATATCTGTACCAGAAAGTAATGTGTTTTTAGCGAAATCTGTGTTTAATATTGAGTTTTTCCTTAAACTATTCATGAAAATATCAGCTGGTGGAGGGCTAAGTGGTGAACCCATTGGAAGACTTGATTTTTGTTTGAAGAATTTAGATTGAAATTGAAAGTAACTTTGATATTTAAGAAGATTGCTAACAACAAGGGAAGGACACTCATTCGTTGACATCGAAAGAGACTCACTTAATATCTTGGGAGATTGTGAGATTTGAAAATTTATGTATGAGATCTACAAAATTGGAGATAGTGTATTGTGCTTGAAAATTCGAGAAGTTTAGAAATTTTTGATTCAAGAATTTTGCTAGTTTATCTGATGGTGTGTTTATATATGACACTACAGGTCTTGCAGATTTTTCTTCCTTATGTAGTTTAATCAAAACGTACATTTTTGGAGCTTGAACATTCATTGGAATCAGTTTCCTCTTCTCCCATTCTGTGTGTGCTAGGTTTTCTGACAAACTTAGCTCTTCTTTGTTTTCTTTCGTGAAAAGATTGGTTGGATCTTTTGGTGTTTCGGTGATATCCCTGTTTTCAGTACATCCTGTATCTTTTCTTCGTATAGGTTTTTATTGAGGCATACTATACTTTTGCCTTTGTCAGCTTTAGTCATTATGAGATCAATGCTAACAATGGTAAAAATATATTAAATATGTAATTTACACATAATCCGTTCTTTAGTGACAAGCAAACTTGATCATCTTGTAGACTCTACCTTTCCTAGTTTTTATTCAATTTTTTCTATAAAAACGCTCAGCTTTATGACTTTTTAAGTAAAAATGGTGGAGTATTAATTATACTCATTATGGCTTCGTGTTTTCATGTTTATCACGTGGAATGTAATAAATGTTTCTGCATAGTCGAACGTTAAAGAAGATAAATCTCGACGAAGCGTTGGCACGTTTCGAGCAAGCAACAACCGTAGAAAAACATGCTACATCTCATCTCAACACGCACCAGAGTGTGAGCTAATAAAAGTCCAATTAGCTAATACAAACAACACCATCGATATGCCAGAAAATTAAATCCGCAGACAATAAATAATTAGACTATACGCACCGAAACGCCACGCCGGTATTTACTCATCCTGAATTTTAATTCTCCCACAGACCAGAGCATCCAAAATATGAAGTTAAACAAAATAGGGAGCTCGACGTTAGCGTCGAGACGACGATGGCAAACCGAGGGTTCGGCGTAGATAAACAAGCTTTAAGCCACTTGAAAATCTTATCTTAATGATGGCTGGATTGTTCAAATAGGATCGTGATCGTTTATTGTTTCGCGCTGCTCTTCTCCGGATAACATCGTAGGAGGCGGAGCAGATTTTCGTGTATTTTGTTTGATCATGTTCAAGTGCCGAAAGATGCTGTATTTCATGCCTTTGGTCGGGGAAGTATCGAAAAGTGGAAGTGGGAATTGGGGGAGAATAAATTGATACTACATGAATTTTTCGAGTGGCGTTTGAGAGATCATTTATTTGTTTCATTTCCAAATAAGAATGAGAGACATTTTGAATATACAGGTGGAACTTTTGAGAAAACAAATGTTGGCTTGAACGAGAGGATAATTAAACAAATAGTTTGGAATTTACTTTATGTACTTATGGGATTAATATACAGTCTCAAGGAAATAGTTTTCCCTATCTTTCAGTTGCTCACCCTGTATCTTTTACAGTTTTCAATTAAAAATGGAAATTCGTTCAAGGCAATGTAGACAAAGATACCACCTTCCTTTTGAGTCATCACTCGACTCATCTTCCCTATTCAAAATGTTCAAGGATTGCAACCCCCGCTTAGGGGGTTGATATTTCAGGCAAGTATTGTACCCTAAAAGATGTCCTCCTTGAAATAAAAATTGAACTGTTTTTGTGTTTTGATCAGAAATGAATATCTTGGTAGATATAGCCTCAGTTTAGTTTTCGTTGAAGCATCCTGTATGGGACATTGGATCGACTAACGTAATATTTAATATTCTGGGGCACATGAATATGTATTATTGGATGCAATCTGGTGGATAAGCCAAGTCATTCACTTCGAAAAGGCAAACAATGGAATAAAATTTTTCTATCGATAATCGAGCTATATGATACAATAAAGTTGTTAATTTGTTTCAACTTCGACTGATAGTTTCCGATTGCTTTCAAACAAACAAACTCTATCGTTTCATCAAATTAGTAATTCATGAAGTTTATTGATCATGGTAATATCCTTCATTATACTGATGCAATATGGCGAATACGCTAGACTATTTACAAAAGAAAATTGGCCAGCGAATTTAATTATTTATAATATTTTGAACATAATCGGCACATTGTTCCTTAGGGAATGAGCTATCTGTTACAGAAATATTCTTTTAATTCTGAAAGTTTCAGAGGCTATCGCTTCCAAACTAACTTTTGCTTCATTATACATTTTTACAAGAGATATCCGATTTAAAGCGAAAAGTCACAAATTTCAAGAATTTATTTTAATCTTGCATAACATCGGAGGTAAGCCAAAAATAAAATCAAAATTAGAGAAGCGGAAATCTAACGAAATGAAAATTTTTGAAATTCACTGTCCACTTTCACGCTCCGGGAGAACTCGAGATACACTCGAAAAATCATTGATTTTGCACATTTATTTTGAATTTTTGGGGACACTCTATAATAATTATCATTCCAGTCCAAAATAGAGAGCAGGTGTGTATCCTGGCGATACACTCGTGAAATGAAATGAACATGTTGAGAAAATGTTCATGATGACCCACAAAAAAAACATTTGATTTTAGTAGCGAGTATGACCCCCCCGAGCTCTTATTACAGCGCGCATACGATTTCGCATACTCCCAATGATATTGTCTATCATCTGTTGAGGTATGTTGTCCCACTCTTCCACCAAAGCCAATGTCAGCTCTTCAACGTTGCCTGGATTCCGTTGTCGAACCCTTCTTCCAAGAATGTCCCAAACGTGTTCGATCGGGTTTAAATCCGGTGACCGCGACGGCCAGTCCATTCGTGTGATCCCAACTTCATTGAGATATTCTATCACTAAGCGAGCAGTATGAGGGCGCGCGTTATCGTGCATAAAAGGAAATTTTCCCCCATGTAAGGAGCAAAGGGCACAACATGGGGCTCCAAGATTCTGTTATATACCGATGGACATTAAGTGATCCATTGCCAATAATTTCCAGTTCTGCTCGTACTCCCAAGCATATGCCACCCCATATCATTACTGACCCTCCACCGTATTGCTCAGTTCCTGCGAAGTTCGCTTGATTGTACCGTTTCCCTCGATGCCTCCATATTCTATCTCTACCATCCACGAAAAATTCACAATATCGGCTCTCATAACTAAATAAAACTCGTCTCCACTGATTGATTGTCCATGCTACATGCTATCTAGCAAACACCAATCTTGCTACCTGATGGGCTCTATCGAGTTTTGGTGCTCTTATTCGCGCGTATGATCTCAGACCAACGTCATTTAATCGTCTTCTGACTGTCCTCACACTGACGTTAATGTTATCCACTGCTTGTAAAGGTTACGTGCCTGAACAGCAGTAAGACGAGGATTTCTTATGGTATGATTGACGATGAAACGGTCATGTATAGCGCGGGTTGCCTGATTTCTTCCTTGTCCTCGCCTCCTCACGTACAATCCAGTCTCCTGTAACGTCGGTAGATTCGATGGATAACCGACGTCGAGACACCCAACATTGTACCGACTGAGCGGTAGGTGCGCCCTTCCTCGATCAATGTAACTGCCCTTGCTACTGAGGTTGGTGGTAAATCTTTCATTCTGAATGAAAAATACCGTTTCGAATCGTAAACAGTAAAGGAATCACAAAACACCGCAACCGATCGAATTTGTATCAAATCAAAGAATGGAAAACTCTCATTCTTTAAACAAGTGCAAATGTGGTCATATACTAGTATACAGAATGTTTCTAAATATCAAGCAATAACAGAGTGGGGTAATTCTTCGGTTAATTTCATGACTAAGAGTGTAATTTATTTAGAATCTGATTTTCTATAGTTCTCGCGTTTTTAGTGTCTCCGACCCCATCGAGAAATTTGAAAATATTACCTATAATTAGGTAGATTAAACTTGATAAATTACAAAAGTTTTCTTGTGAGCTGTAACAGTATATTGATTCTTATTAGTTTTAACATTCTTAATGCAATAATTGAACAACTGAAGAAGAAACACTAGGCGTAAGTTTCACGAAATATAATGAAAAAGAATATGTTTCACATTTATTTCTAATTTGAAATAATTTCCAAAAACTTTAAGCAAGTTGAAATATTACAATGTCAATTATATTTGACCAACAGGTGGGAGAAGTAGAAACAAATGGAAATCAAGTTGGTCACTATTGTAGATCATGTTCGCCAGCTTATGAAATTTCTACAAATTTCAATGAATCTAATCTCTTGCTTTTGTTACATAAATGTGAAATTTGGGTTATTGTCAAATTCAAGAAATGATTTTCGTTCATACAGGGTGATTCAGGAGGAGAGGGGGATATTTTCGGTGGCGGTAGACATTCGTGGTGTGTTGGAATGATACATCTTATATATGGCTGTTTAGAGTGAAATAGCCGATAGTGAATCGGTATTATAATTACTTGAGTTATTTCTCACTATTAATTTGTCTATAATATTATTGTTGTACCCGTTATTTGACGCTGATGTTTTCAGATATCTAATTTCTTCTTCAAAGTTTTTACATCTTGCTTATATCGGATGGAAATTACTACTATGGTTTAAGGTATCAGTGAACGTTCGTTTTCGATAAATATCAAATGCAAAAAAGTTCTGGTTCTCATATTGAATATCTAAGAGATTAAGTGGGTTTTTATATTTTCAATTTCCATAGAGAATCATGTCATATTTCTGCCTATTACACTTTGTGAAACATAAGCAGAGTGTTTTTCTAGAATTTCTTGATTATTTTGTGGAAATATTTCATAAAATATATCTAAAACATATACACTCACCGATAGAAAAATTTGATTGAGGGTCGTTACTTGATGAAAATCGATTCATATACTTTCAATGAAGTAAAACTATGGTATTTAGATTTTCACTATATTAACAAAACTATGACCGGTATTACCACATTGTGGCTCCATCAGATAGACACAAACTAATGAACAGAGTTATTCTTTTTATATTAGTCTTATTTCCTACTTAATATTATAATAGGTACAAGGGTATGTTTTTCATGAATAATATTGAAAAACTATCCGAGAACATCCGTTATTCAAACACTATATTCATTGGTTTAGATTTGTCGACGATACCATTCGTTCTTTCACTGGCACAAACAGACAATTAGAGACATACAAAACATTCATTAACAAAATTCACGATAATATTAAATTCAAGTTAGAGATAGAAACAGAAAACTCCATTAACTTTCTGGATTCAACTATTACTTAAATTAACGGCAAACATGACTTTTCTATTTTTCATAAGCCATCGCATACAGATATTACTATTCACAGGTCATCTACACATCCTCATCCACATGAATTAGCTGCTTAGAATAGTATGGTATATAGACTCAATAATATTCCAATGTCACAAAATAATTATATGAAAGAGCCCAATATAATTGAACAAATAGCAGTCAATAACGGTTACAGTCCAACTATGATTGAGAACACGATTTCACGCAAAAAATTTGTAAAAGCAATTCAGCAAGTATTTCCAAGTAAAAAAGCTCTAACACAGCTTAACTTATATATATATATATATATATATATATATATATATATATATATATATATATATATATATATATATATAATTGATAAGACACTTCGTCATTTTCTTGAATTCGTAATGAAAAATTGGAGAACCAGTCTTCATTTAAATATTTCAAAACAATCGTTAAAATCCGAAGTAATTCCAATCAAAAGAGGCATTTTTCAAGGTGATTCTTTAAGTGCTCTTTGGTTTTGTCTTTGCCTCAATCCATTATCTCATGAATTAAATGCTACTAGTTTCGGCTTCAAAATAAAGAGTTTATTAACTGAATTCAAATTAAGTCACTTAATTTATTTAGATGATATTAAATTATATGCCGGAACCAGATCTCATTTAAAAAGTCTACTTGAGATTACTTTCAACTATTCCAATGATATTCATATGAAATTTGGGCTTCCAAAATGTAAAAATCTTTCTATTGAAAAAGGAAAGATCACCTCTGATTATATAAAGATTTCCAATATCGAAATCGAGCCAATGCATCAAGGAGATACATATAAATATCTTGGATTTTGCCAGAGAAGACAATTAACCATAGCAGCACTAGAGAAATTATTAGAAGTTCATATTACAAAAGACTAAGAATTATCATCAAGAGTTATTTAACTAGTAAAAACCTTTTCAGAGCTATCAACTCCTATGCTGTTCCTATTCTTACATCTTCTTTTGGAATTATTAAATGGTCTAAAACTGATCTAAATGAATTACAATGTCAAACGAGGAAAATGCTCTGTAAATATCATAAGCACCACCCAAAGTCAGCTGTTCAGAGAGTTACACTACCTAGACATCTTGGAGGTCGTGGATTAATTGATTTGAATAATCTTCATAGTAAACAGATTTTTCATCTACGTTCCCATTTTCATGATAAACAGAGAACGTCTAAATTACATGATATTGTTGTTGCTTCCGATTATAATCTTACACCTCTGAACTTGACAATGCAAAAGGTAGATTTTGATATATTTGATGATAATTCTAAAAGAGAAAGTTGGATGCAGAAGGAATTACACGGAAAGCACCTAAAGAATTGAAAAATGATTATATTGATGAAATTGCATCGAATAAATGGTTAGTATCTGGAGAATTGTTTGCTGAAACAGAAGGCTTGGCAATTGCGATCCAGGACCAGGTTGTTTTCACAAGGAATTATAGAAAACATATCATCAAACAAAATATAGATGATTCTTGCCGTAGATGTTTCTGTTCTTCAGAAACAGTTTTTCATATATTATCATCTTGCTCAGTCCTTGCTTCAACAGATTATTTAGAAAGACATAATGCCGTCGCTAATATTATTCACTTCAATCTAGGAATTAAACATGACCTAATTCCCAAAAGAAAAAATTTCAAAAATATGAACCTGAGATTATTTGTGAAAATGACAAATATAAACTTTATTTTGATAAAACAATTCTGTGCAACAGAGCTGTAAAACACAATAGACCAGATATCGTTCTTAATGATAAACAGAATCAAATAACATATATAATTGATATTGCTATACCCGACACACATAATATACAAAATAAATACAATGAAAAATTTCTAAATATATGATGCTTGGCGACGAGATTAAAAGAATGTGGAAAATGAAGAAAATATTTATTCTACCGATTATTATTTCTACAACAGGCGTTATTCCTAGAAATCTTCACAAAAGTATTGAGATTTTGGGTCTGAAGAAAAATTTGTTTGAACAGTTACAAAAGATAACAGTCATCAAATCTTGTAATATTCTTCGTAGGTTTCTTTCCGAAAATAATAATGAGGTAGAGTCATAGGTTTTATCTTTAGTTTATACTGCTCAGAATCTCATTTCATATTTTATTCATTTGTTTATATAAATGTAATATAATTAACTGACAATTTTGTCATATTTATATTCAGAGCAGTATTCTATTCGAACGTTCACCACTTCACACAAAGGAAACTATTAATGAGTAACATTCAGTGTTACTTGACTAAGGTCCGTACACTGGATTTTTCCGGGGAGAAAGCCTCTGACACTACTCGTTGGTACATTGATATCATTGTCTGATGATGCTATAGTATGTATATATTCTGGTAGATTGATATATTCTCATAACATTTAACGTTATCCTAATATATAATTACTCCAGGATATGTTTTGATTATAATCATTGCCTGGCAATGGTATTAATTACCGGGTGGTGGATTTATATTTTTCATGAAATCAGTTTGATTGCATGAACAGATATATGGGCAACTCGTCGGGGTAAAATATATATATATATATATATATATATATATATATATATATATATATATATATATATATATATATATATATATATATATATATATATATATATATATATATATATATATATATATATATATATATGGTAATCTAGTCTAAAAATAAAATCATTCTTCTTGCATTATAATTTCAATATAGCATTCCGAACTGATAATTCTTTAGGCCGACATATCAAAAACTAAAAATGATAAAGGTAATAAATCCGGTGTTTATAACTTATTACTTAAAGACACTATAGCAACAAGAAAGTGGTCTTCCAATCTGAAAAAACCACCCAAGATTTTTTATAGAAAATTGGGACACCCTGTTTACTGAAAAATAAATTGATGAAGTAGATTCTTACTTTCTAAATACAATACCGTTAGACCAAAAATAATATCTTCAAGAGTGTAGGAGCTACAGAGCACCACGCCACTGGTGAATCACCCAGTATACGCGAAAAACAAATCGAGCATCAAAACGAAGAGCCTGAAAATCACTCAAACTCCTACAATTATATTGATCGATTCGATAAGTTGTATATTCAAGATACGAAGATGAGCATGAGAATAACTGGTAAGCACCAGTAAGTAAGCTTCTGCTGAATGAACACACTTGTAAGTGCCGTAATGTTCGCCGAAATCCGGACATTGATGCATTGGATGCCTTTCAGTGGTGAGCGGAATGGCAGTGTAATTTTCCATTAGTCTGTTGATAATAGTTGTTTCACCTAATCTTATTTAACCCGAATTGAGTTTATGCTCCGCCTGCTCGATCATTAGAGAATAGAGACCCGGTTTTGGGCGTCAAATGTACCGATATATTAATAGTGGACCTGCGTTACTTGGCCGATTAAATTTGAATGGGATGATATTGATGACGTGAGTACAATGGTTCCTAAAATGTGTACGAGGGGAAACTTGGGTATAATGAGGAATTATTATCTCATTATCCCTTATCTTTTTTTCAAGAAATTGAGTAATTGTGTTTTTTATCTGGATGGAAAAATTTACTTGATAAACAAAATACAGGTTCGTCTGGTGAGTAATGCAAATATATCTGTTCATGCTCATTCAATAAGGACGAAACTGCTATCTGCCGCTTCGTTTCTCGGCATCCTGCTTAGTTGCACTCTTGGGGGTTGAGTGCATGGTGGGCAGATTTGGGAAATACCTCTTGTCAGGAAGGATTATTTGATTTTCCGGTTTTAAAATGAAAATATAGAAAATCGCTTGAATCCGTCTATTTCTGATTCTTTTCCGATTTTTTCATCCGCATAATTTCAAAACATATTGCAATACTTAATTTTGAAGATCTCATCAAGTACTTTCTGATCCAAAAAAGGCTGCTTTAAAATTTTCATCGTTAACGAAATGGCAGCTAAAAAAGTGAAAGACAACTCACTTTTGTGATTAGATCATTAAGTTCTGAAAATGTTTGCCATTCACTTCCATGCAGTAAAATGAGTTTTGCTCGAATCGTTTGCGTATATTACTCAACATTTCTGGTTCAATTAATTAATTCAATTAATTATCCGAATTCGCTACTCAGATTGAGTAGCGTAACTCTTAGATTTCAGGTGACCCCATAGAAAAGAGTCCAGTGGCGCCAGATCAGGTGATCTGGGTGGCCACTCAGTATGTTCCCTTCTTCCAATCCTGGTCTGAGGAAAATTTCTATCTAAGAACTGACGCACAGGTTGAACGAACTGAGGTGGTGCTCCGTCTAGTTAAAAACTGATCGTTTTATGGTCTTCTTCATTCTACAATACTTGAACGAGGGCTGGATAAACAGCGAACTGTAATAGTTCTAAATAAATTTGGCCAGTGATATTACCGGGTATGAAAAAGAACCGATGATATGATTTTCATAAATACCGGCTCAAACATTTAACTTTTTTGGGATGCTGAGTATGATCTTCTCGAAATAATCATGGATTTTCATCTAACCAGTACAGACAGTTATGCTTGTTTACAGTGCCGGTAAGGTAGAATGAACACTCATCCGAAAGCAGATATTGAACATGTAGTTTGGATTATTGTAAATAATTTCACTAACCACTTCACTGAGTCGACGATCAAAATTATCCTCATTCAGTTCCTGAACCTATCGTATCTTAAAATGATGAAACTTATGTTTCCTTAAAATTCTCATGATTTTTGTGCGTGAAATAACAGACCAGACACATTGGACAATTTCCTAGGACTAAGGGTCGGATCCATCGCTGTGTGACCTAAGATAGCCACTTCCCACGCTTCGTAACCTTCATACACCCTCTCTTTGTTGCCGACTGAACCAGTAGCGTCTAATTTAAAAAAATAATTTTATCATTTCCACCCTTTCTTCTACGGAATACACCATTTTAATCCTTCTACAAATTTACAATCGCTTTGACACAGTTTCAACTTTCCTGAAAATTCACGATAGACTAACGAGAGACTAAGTTAAACCAAACACATGGTCTGCCTACATTTTCGAACAGAAAAGTAATAAATGAATAATAATATCATTGCATACCTCGAGGTAAATTCAACATAAGCTAGCCATACACCAGCGTTCTTTACCGAATGGAAGTGAATGGTGCCCATTTTCAGCACTTAATAAACTAATCACAAAATTAAGTAGTCTTCCACTTGTTTAGCTGCCTTTTCGGTAACGATGTGAATTTTGAAGCGGAAATATAGGATCAGATAGTACTCGATGAGATCTTCAAAATGGGGTATCTCAACACCACCCATCCCCATTAAAAATCAGGGGGTTGTGCTCACAAGTAGGAGTGAGACAGATGTCGAACGAAATCTAACCGAACGCGGAGGCCGATTGTGCCTCTTTGTCGCTCGTTCCGCGCTCTCGCTTGCACTTCAAGCCTTAAATGGAACACCTCAGAGTGAGGTAACGCCGCATGAGTCATGTTTTTCGTGTGTGCAGCCGGCTCCATCGACTTATAAGACGTTGTCACGTCAAAAACGTATGGAATAATTTCGTTTGGCTTGTTCACAACTTTTTGGAAAATAAGAAAATTTCTTTTTCCACACGTTGAACAAATAATGACTCAATTTTAATTACTTGTATGTAACATAAGCATCAAGTTACACTTTATTCACAGCCACCTGGACTATTTACCTGCTAATTTTGGCAATTTAAGTAAAGAACAAGGCGAATAATTCCAACAGGGCCTACGGACTATGGATGACTATTGTTGGAGCATTCAGAAAAGCAACATCTGCAAGAAAATCCTACAAAAGAAAGTTTTTTTTCAAATTATTTAAAAAATTGGATTAGTTATAAGGATATTGTGATTTATTGCAAAATGGGCCATGTTACATATTTTTTAAACTAGAACTGATTAAGAAGTTTTAACATGGATTTGAAATCGTCGTCGGCTTAAATCATGTCCAATAACTCAATCAACAGAATTGCTGTTATGCTGTGTAATCTATCTGAATTGTCATTACTGAAATTAATTTTCAAACTGTTATAATGAGAGTACAGAACATACGTAATCTATTCCGTGTGAATTCTGTGATTAGACATAGAGTTACCAGATGAACCAGCCATTGGGAAAAAGTTATACAATTCTCGATTTTTCATGAAAACATATCCTGGATAAAGAATTGAGTGCACATATGATATATTCTTGAAAGGAAAATAAACTATACTCACCGGAATGAAAGGTACTCAGTACATACAGGGTGTCCGTGAATTGCGTGTACAACGTTATACCACAGATTGTTCAGCTCGAAATAAGTCGATGTAGGCCAACTTACCTATATGAAAAGTTTCTTCGTCTGGCCGCGAGAAGTCGCCAAATCCAAAGAATTTTTCTTATTTTTCAAATAATTCGTGAACGACTCGAACGATATGAACTTCATTTGGTATGCGTATTCGGGTGCGTTTTTCCCGTTTTTTAGTGATCCATTCAGTTTTTGTACCCCGAAAGATGTCCCCCTTGAAACGAAAATTGACCTGTTTTTGCGTTTTGATCAGAAATGAATATCTCGGTAGATAAAGCCTCTGTTTAGTTTTCGTTGAAGCACTCTGTATATCAGCGAGAATGGTTATCATAATCCTTGCCTTGAATTTATGATTTAATCTTGAATATTGGATATTCAGATCTTTCACAGCCTGGTGTATTCGCTATATTGCATCATTATAATTTTACACTGATCAATGTACTTCATGAATTTCTAATTCAATAAAATCATGAAATTTGTTTATTTTACAGCACTCAGAAACTATCAGTTGAATTTGAAACAATTTAACAATATTAATGTAGTATATAGCTTGATGATCGAAAAAAATTAATTTCAATGTTTGGATTCTTGAAGTGAGTGACCTGGCGCATTCGCCATATTGCTCCCAGTAAAACGTATACATGTGCCCGAGAAATAGACGGTGATATCTAGGAATCTGATAAAACTCGTCAAAATAATGCGAAACCATGATATGAATATTTTCGTATGGCCTACCCCTGGCAATTCCATACTAACGATATTAGACCCAACATTGAAGAAAAATTACAGATTACAACAGCGACGCTGATGATATTTGGGTATTATATTGAATGTTGGTAACATCCAAACTGTTCTGTGCTGCGTATATCTTCCATCAGAAGATGAGATTGCTGTGTCGTAATTTTCCAATAAATTAGAACAAAATGGGAACGAAATAAGATATTGTGACCCAATTCCTATTGCCCAGGCGTTAGATGGAAAAGAAAATAATGGATTACACATGGAACCAACCCTCCTTGAAAACATATATGTCGATGTTATCGATGAACTGTTTTATAATGAGTTGATGCAATTTGATGTCATAGGTTATACTGACAATAATATTTTATCGAATAAATTGAATATTTTCAACATTAGACGATCTAATGTCCCATTTGTCTACGAGGATGGTTATGATCCTTGTCTTGAATTTATTTTCTATTCAAACGAACAGCAGTACTTAAGGGTTGGTTTCGATTCATTCTGCTTTGGTTAAAAAAAATCTAATCATAAAATCATGAACAAAAAAAATTCAGAAATAAATATTTGATTAGGTCCTAAAACAAAACAGAAAGTAACGAAAATTTTCCTGTTTAATGCCATAAAAAGTATAAAACTATTAATTCAAAAAAATTGATTTACTTTAACGAGTTTTAAAAATTAAGATCTTTTCTAATAGTTTAAAGCAAGAGATCATATAAATCACCTTAGTAAAATTGAACAGGAGTTTGCAGTTGATAATAAACAATTTTTCAGATGTATGACACATAGGAAAGAGCAGCTTCCTAATTTTAGGAATTGTAATGATGAGACTGGTTTTGATGATGAGATTTTCAATCTGTTTGACAAATATTTTGAAAGCGTATTCGAGAATATTTCAAATCAACGTTTAAATTTAGGTGATATAGATAATAAGCACAATAGTGTGTATTTGAATAACATTTGTTCATTTCGTGATGAGATTATTGAAACTTTAAATGCGTTACATTCTTCAGAGGGTGGCTGGCCAGATAAAATACTTCCTTTATTTTTGAAAGGTTGTGCCTAATCTGTGAGTGATCCATTGCTATTATTATTTAATCAGTCTTTGAAAGGATCCGTGCTTCCTGAAAACTGGAAGGTATCTTCCATAATCCCGGTCTTTAAAAACGGTCAAAAAACCTCAGTAAATAATTATCGCCGATAAGTATTTTGTCAGCAATTCCGAGGTTAGTCGAATCAATTGTATGTAAATATTTATCATTTTCTATATATAATATAATGATTGAATAACAGCATGGATCTTAGAAGGGTTGAAATGTGGAGATGAATTTGATCTCCTCCCACTCCATACATAATGACCGTGCACAGACTGTTTTTATTTTGGATATGAGATATTCAGATCCTTGAGTAGCCTGGCGTATTCCCATATTGCGTCAGTATAATAATAATACACTGATCAATAAAACTCATTTAATAAAATGATAGAGTTTGTTTGTTCACTCGGAACATATCAGTCGAATCAACTTAATAACTTCATTGTAGTATATAGCTCGATAATCGAACAAATAAGTAATTTTATTACCTAGCTTTTTGAAGTAAATGACCTGGCGCATTCGCCATATTGTTTCCACCAATACATACATATATGTACATGTGAAAAAGAAGGCAATCTCTTGGAATCTGATAGAACTCGTCATAATAATGTTAAAACATGTACCCGTGATGAGATATTATCCTCAACATTGAAGAAAAATTACGGATTACAATAGCGACGCTGAATGTTTCGGTATTAGTGGGTGTTGATAACATAAAATTTCACCTATGCTGTGTATATCTCCCACCAGTTGATGAGAATGCTGTGACGTCATTTGTTAATAAATTTGAACTAATTAGGAACAAAATGAGCGATATTGATTTAATTCTTATGTGTGGGGATATCAGTTGTCAGGGTGTCGGATGGGAAACTCAAATAAAAGGTTTCACATTGGAACCAACCCTCGTCGAAAACATATATGTTGATGTTCTCGATGCGTTTCTTTATAATGAGCTGATGCAATTTGATGACAGGTTATGCTGACAATAAAATAGTGGATCTCATTTTATCGAATAAATTAAATATTTTTAACATTAGTCGATTCAACGTCCCATTTCCGACGAAGATGGTTATCATCCCTGCCTTGAATTTATATGAATTAACGTACCGCAGTGATCAAGCGTTGGTTTCGATTCATCTATCTCTTAAGGTTCAAAAAATCCATATATAATATCATCACCAATGAAACATCAGAAATAAACTGGGAGCTCTTACTAAGTAATTCAGATGGTAATGAAAATGTTGATATATTGACAATATAATGTCCCTGGGACAAGAATGAACAGAAAGTTTCCAGTGTGTTATTCATAACAAACCTTAAAAATATTAATTCATGAAAATAGATTTCAAAATGGAAAATGTATCGTAATCTAGGCGACTTTACGAAATTTAAACAATTATCCTTTCCAATTACATAATAGCAAGAGCTCATATAAATAACTTCAATAAACTTGAACAGGAGCTTACAGTCAATACCTAACATTTGTTAAATATGCGTCACGTACAAAGAAACATGGTAAGTTTCCCAATTTTATGAATTAAAATGAAGACACTGATTCTTATAATCAGATTTGTAATCTATTTGCCGCGTATTTTATGAGTGTATTTGGGAATAGTTCAAACCATAGTCTAAAGTTGGGTGATATAGGTAGTAAGTATAATAGTGTGTGTTTGAACAACATTTTTTCAACTCGTGATGAGGATAACACAGGAAAGAAATTCCTTAGATTATTCAAAGAGAACGTGGTCAGATAAAATATCTCCATTAGTTTCAAAGGGTTGTGTCGAATCTGTAAGTATTTCATTGCTTTTTTTCTTCAGTCAATCTTCAAAAGGATCTGTGTTTCCTGAAAATTTGGAGGTATCTTCCAAAATTCCGGTCTTTGAAAAACGACCAAAATCCTCAGTAAACAATTATCGCCCGATAAGTATTTTGTCAGAAATATCGAAGTGATTCAAATCGATTGAATATAAATATCAATTATTTCATATACAAAATATAATAATTGAACAACAGCATGGAATTCAGAGCGGTAGAAATGTGAAGACTAGCTTAGTCTTCTTCTCGGAATCCATACGTGGTGCTTAGGATAACGACGCACATACTGATATTGGATATTCAGATTCTTCAGTAAATAACCTGGCGTGTTCGCCATGATCATCAATATTACCCTGATCAAAATCAACTTCATGAATTAATAATTTGATAAAACGGAACAGCTTGTCTGTTCTAAAGTAGTCAGGAAGTAAGAGTCGAATTTTAAATAACTTAACAACTTTAATATAGTATATAGCGCGACGATTCAAAAGAAAGATTTCATTGTTTTGCTTCTTGAAGTAAAAGACCTGGCGCATTCGCCATATTGCATCAAGTAAAAACAGATGCCCTAGAAAAAGACGGTAATCTTACGGAATCTGATAGAACTCGTTGAAATAATGCGAGACCATGATATAAATATTTTCCTATGACCTTTTCTTGATGAGATATTATTCACAACATTGAAAAAAATTACGGATTACAACAGATATTTGGGTGTTAGAGAGTGTTGGTAACATCCAAATTTAGCTGTACTTCGTATATCTCCTACCAGAGGATGAGATTTCTGTGTCGTCATTTGTTCACTAAATAGAAATCAGGTAAGCGATTGTGACTCAATTCCTATGTGTGGGGACTTCAATTGCCAAGCGTCAGATGGGAAAGTCAAATGAAAGGTTTCACATTGGAACCAACCCTCGTTGAAAACAAATACGTGGATATTATCGATGCGCTCTTTCATAATAAATTGATGCAATTTAATGACATAGGTTATGCTAACAATGAAATATTGGATTTCATTTTATCGAATAAATTGAATATCTTTAACATTAGGTCGATCCAATGTACGAATTGTCGGCATCCCTGCCTGGAATTTATATTCGATACTACCAAACCGCAATACCCAAGAGTTATTTTCGATTAATTCATCTCAGATTTCAAAAACTATATCATCAACACATAAATTTCAGAAGCAAACTTGGCGCTCCTACTAAATAATTCAGATGTTTATAAAAATAAAAATTAATTGACAATATAATATAAAAGATATAAAATAATATTCGATAATGGCCCCAGGAAAAAATAATCCATCTGTATATAATTTCCATAAACATAATAAATCATAAAAATGAATTTCAAAGTGAGAATTTGTCGTGATCTAGGCGACTTCACGGAATTTGAATAAGTGACATCCATTTCCAAACACTCAATAGCAAGAGATCGTATAAATAACCTCAATAAAATTGATCATATAGAAAGAAACATGGTAAGCTTCCTAATTTTATGAACTATAAGGTTGATATTGATTTAGGTAATCTGATTGCCAAATATTTCAAGAACTTAATTGAGAATATTTCAGACCATAGTCTGAATTGAGGTAATGTAGATAATAAGTATAATATTGTGTAATTGCATATTATTCTTTCAACTCGTGATGTGGTTATGACAGCTTCAAATTACTTAGGTTTTTGGAAGGGTACCGGTCCATAGAAAATACCTCCCTTAGTTTAAAACGACTGTGACGAATCAGTAAGTGTTCTATTACTATTAGTACTTAACCAATTCTTGAAATAATTTGTGTTCCCGAAAACAGGAAGGTATCTTTCATAATCCCGGTCTTCAAAAACGGCCAAGAAACCTCAGAATCTATTGAATGTAAATATTTATCATTTCCCATACATAATGTGGTCATTGAACAACAGCATGGACTTTCAGAGGTAGAAATGTGGAGACAAACTCTGTCTCCCTCATGGAATTCATAGATGGTGCATTGGAGGACAGGGGCAGATCCCAATTTGTAACAATACGTACCATCTTATGAAAAATATGCTGAGGATATGCAGTGCCACGCTTCAACATCAAAAGTCACTCTTTAGTTAAGTTTAACAACATATGCTATTCGCAATTTTGAATAACTATAAGTTTTTCCATTGATACTATAGAGAAGAACTTAACTAAACCTAGCCCAAACCTTCACTTAAATATTGGGCGGAAAGCTAATATCTAAATATGCTACGGTACACCTTACCTAGGTGGGTAGGTCGGTAGGGTGTATCGTGTATGTACAACAACCCTGCATCACAGATACTTGCAGCCTCTCAGAGTCGATCGTGAGTAGTCTAAAAATATTGAGGTAGATCGCCAGCAGTTCTAATCTGAGCAACCTGGCCGTAGCCTTTTGAATGACTCTCACGTCGTCGCATTCCGCCGCAATATCGTGAACAATGAAAGTGGCATTTGTTTCAGCGCCATCTCATCGATTGCGCTAATTCTTTTTGTTCAGGAAACTTTATTTGTCAATGAAAAAAATGCGTTTTGCTGACATTCCGGCCTTCCAGAAGTCGTGTACTAACATTATCCGGCCAAGGACCTCAAACACTTATTTGAAATATTATTTAACCATGCAAAACAGTGTATCGAAGCGAAAGGAAACTATTTTTAATCAAGTTAAAGAATTCTGCCAAAAAAACGATTTGCTTTTCCTATTTCTGAAAAGTCCTATTGACTTTGAGACAGACTGTGTATTTGAATTGTAGAGGCCGTTACTTAATGTAGATCAATAATGATATAAATGAGATGAAAAAGGTTTAACTTTAATCTACACTTTATTTGAAGAAATTCGACGACGTTTCGCTGACACAGCAGCTTTATCAAGAATGTAAGTATGGTATTATAAACAAATCGTTGAACAAGTTGGATGAATAACAGGAAAATCCACACCGAGCAATTGTACAGTTAGTATGAAAGGTAATAAAACTAATTAAACAAGTTAAGTATTAGGAATAATTCACATCTACCTGCTCATTCAAAAGATTGTCCGAATGTTTGTATCTATTTATTTCTGATGCTTCTAGGAATCTAATTTGAAACTTCAAAATTAGATTCTTTCATACTAACTGTACAATGGCTCGTGTGGATTTTCCTGTTATTCATCCAACTTGTTCTACGATTTGTTTATAATACCATACTCTTCATTCTGTTTGTCATTCTTGATAAAGCTGCTGTGTCAGCGAAACGTCGTCGAATTTTTTCAAATAAAGTGTAGATTGAAGTTAAAACTTGTGTATTTTATCTCATTTACAGACTGTGTAGCTGAAATTTCATTTAACTTGTATTGGCCTACCTTTCGAACATGAAAATGAAACTATTATTCATGATATAGGTGATTTTAGCTAAATTTTGAAGAAAGGTAATAACAGTATTAATATAGTTGCCAATTACTATGATAATTTTATGAGCGATTATACTCTATATTATACTATACTTAATATTTAATGTAGGGAGTCAAATTATAGAATTGAGTTCTTTAGGAAAAATTAGAAAAATGACCTCGACAAAAAAATTCTTAAGTAGACAATAACTATTTTCTTTACCTATTTGAGAAATTATTCGACTTTACTGATAATTGTTAATTAGTTCCATACATATTTCCGATT
Source organism: Cryptolaemus montrouzieri (assembly GCA_013387265.2). NCBI lineage: Eukaryota > Metazoa > Arthropoda > Insecta > Coleoptera > Coccinellidae > Cryptolaemus > Cryptolaemus montrouzieri. The sequence continues at coordinate 20,916,287 of JABFTP020000185.1, forward strand.
ATATTATTTATTCTAATATATACGACTGAGAATTTGCAGCCCATTTCTAAGTAACTAAGGTTACATTGGACGATTATGTTGCCTGCATACTTTATCAACGAGTAAAAATTCTATTCAATTTCCTCAGGCACGATACAAAATGTTACCTACTTCATATAGGGTTTGCTGATTTCCTCGATCTATGAAATGTTCTTAAACTCTATAGCTTCGATATCATGTTATGTATGGTGGAAAACGTTGAGCTCTTCAAAACAGCTCATCAAAAACAAACTATAGCTCTAACCTTACTATCTTCGTGTGTTATGTTTATGAAAATATGTGAAGGGTATTCAAGCTAAATTAGGAATAGAGGTAATAACTGTGACAGCATGGGTCCAAATACTATCACAGATCTGTCAATATTTGTATATTTCATTATCCCTGAAAAATTTTGTTCTTATTTTGGTATTGGACAAATTCCCTAATATATCAAGAGTACCTCAGGGATCTCAATTGGGTCCCTTGCTTTTTATACGACATATAAATAATATAGTGATCTTTAATGGTGATGATTGCCTTAGGATTCAGAAGAACTCACAGAGATTGCACTATTATGGTATCGAGATGGGTCTTTTTTAAAATAGACGAATGCTTTTTTCAAATAATTTTACTAGGAAGATAAATTTCATACGTTTATAAATTTAATTATGTAATAGATGATCAACTACCCGAACAACTAAATCATATTACTGATTTGGGTATCACGTTTGACGGCGAACTTCTTTTTAACCGCCGTATTGAGTTAACCATTGATTAAGAGTAGTGAATATTTTAGACGGGATAAGACACTTTCAATTCTATATTTTGCTTTTGTATTTAGTAAACTAAGTTATGCATCAACAATATGGAATCCTTGATGCAACTATTAGAGAAAATATTGAAAAGTGTACAAAACAGATTTGTAAAATACTCAGCATTCAGGAATGGCATGAGAACAATCATGATCATACGCGGGCCCGTAAAATTTTTGGGTAGGGTATTCTGGAAAGTAAGAGAAAAGTTACCGATATTTCTATCTCGTCTAGAATAATTAATAGTTTATTGTTTTGCCTTGTATCTTGCAAATGCTACCTGTGAGATTGCTTGATATGATTCTGCGAATTCGAAATATGTATGAAATTCCACGTAACAAGAAATTTTTTTTCAAGAATCGAATATCTGCCGGATATTGAGCACTTTCGATATAATTTATCCGGACGTTGCTTTATCGTTTGTAAAGCAGCATATAAAGTCGGATTTCTTATAGTAGGTTGGTTTTAATTTTTAAATTTTTGTTTTTTGTGAGTTGAATAACATTGACAAATGGTTTAGTATTATTATTTCCATGTATTGGATAATCTTTGTTGTTTAATATCGTTACCTTAGTGAATACTGTGGTTGTGTTTTCGTACCTGTTTGAAATCCTATATCGAAAAATGAAGGAAATAAATAGTAAAAAGCAAATAACCTGGTCATTCAACGAATTTTAATTAAATATCAATGAAATAATGCTCATTTTCTTGTAATTCCCATATCCATCGTGAAGGAACTATTACTATAGATCTTATTTAGAAATAAGTAAAATTTCCGAATTTTCTAACAAAAAAAGGCATGAAGACACGGATGGCCGGAAGTGGAAAGTGATCTTCATCAGATATCATTTTTCTAAACATTTATTTTATAAAGATTGCTCCTAGGACAAAATAGAGAAGAATCATGGATGTTACGATCCAAATTTCTTCACCAGAATAAATGAATTTTGATTTTCGAGAATGGGGGACTAATTTCATCATCGTGAATTATGTAGATGACGGTTGAACTTACAAGACCTCTCGGAAACGCACGCTTGGCTCATTTACTTATTCGAAAATTCGCTCGAAAGAGCGGAATATCATTTTCCGCCATGCCAGCTGAAACCTCCTCTATTTTCCTCCCGTTGACTTCGAGTTCGCGATCGGTCCCGCGAAATTGTTCCCGAGTTCAATACCAAGACGATCGGAACTGACTCGTCAGTGAAGATATAAAAATTTAAATTCGGTTACATTATTTAAATGAACCGGATCCCCCCGGGACGGATCTTGTATATTCAACGTTTCGAACAAGCGACTGCTGAAGGCAGCGCTATCCTGAATTTTCTGCAAGTTAAAATAACTGTTGCCTGCGAATGCGAAACTGCAGATTCGTAGAAAAAGTTTTAATTTTCACATTTCTCCTTTATAGCGTGTTCGGTTTCTCGACTATGATCATCGCAAGAATAAAAATATAAACGTACGGGGGGTGATGAAAAAATTATATGCTTTGACTCAGGGATTTTACTAGAAGGTGTTATTAATGTGAGAATTTCTTTCGGAATGAGTTTCAAAGAACCTTCAGCAGGATCACTACGTTTTTCGTCTGTATATTTACGTCTACAGTATCTCTGCGCTAAAGGCCCTATTAGAAGTATATGTGGAACGAGTTCATCGATGAATTTCAAATTTTGGGATTGAAGTAATTGGAAACTAATCAGAGTGATACTACATCCGGTTATACTGAACATCGACTACAACTTTGCTATTTCAAATAGCATAATGCACTTTTATTTTTTTCTTATTTGTGATCATCTAATAATAAGAATATTATACATTCGGACGTTCAAGTGAAATGTCACTCATTATCCATACCTGTGTATAATGAACTCATTATACACGACCTTTTCCCATTATAAACGGGCTGAGCATAGAATTCATACTATCCGAGAACGAATTGATCGATAAACACAATAATTATTTCGAGACAATTCAATACTATTCTATGATCCGCTTCTTTCATAACTTTTTTTGTTCCGAAACGTCACATTCAATTTTCCTTCAAAACAAATCATTGATTTGAATACTATCGATATTTTGAAATTTACTCTATAAAAATAGACTGTTATAGAGATTTCGATCCCACTTGATGTTAAAGAAGCTGCACAGATTGCTTCTTTAAATTTAGTACCAAAAAAATTGCGATTGCTGTATCAAAAGTGTTCCAAATCTTTTATGGGATTGGAGAGCCTCAAATAAAATAAATAAATAAAGAATGAAATCGTTCTTGGAATCAGTTATATTGATTTATTTTATGGAATTATCATCGAAATATAAATCTTGTACACTCTGGCCACAATACTCCATGATCAGAAGTACGGTGAATACTTTTCATGGGATCAATATTGAAAGCTACAACAAATTGCTGGCTTTATTCATCAATGATCTTTATTCAATCAATGAATTCCTCAACAATGCATGCGACGAAAAATATCTTGTGACAAATGTATGAAAGGTTAATTTTCAATATGGCATATATGCTAGAACTATTATGTTCTTGTGCATTTTTAAGGTTGCTTTGATAATGGAAGTAATGGGAGCTTACCGTTTAGATGAAATGTATAATATGAAAATCGATGATTCGCAAGATTTGGGATTCGGTTTTCTGGTGGAAGTACCAACAACAAAAACGAAGACATAGCGTTAATTCGCTATCACAGGTAGTCTCTATCTACAGGGGTGCTCAAACTTGAACTGCTGGCCATCTATTTCAATATTTTTAAACTTCTTACGATCGACTCTGAGAGGCTGCAAGTATGTGTGATGCAGGGTTGTCGTACATATACGATACACTCTACCAAACTACCTACGTAGGTAGGATGTACCGTAGCATGTATAGATATTAGCTTTCCGTACAATATATATTCTTTTAGTCAAGGTTTGGATTACGTTTAGTAAGGTTCTTCTCTACAATATCTATGAAAAAACTCATACTTATTCGAAATTGGGAGTTTATTGATTGTTACGAAACAAAAGAGTTACATATGGTGTTAAACTTAACTAAGGAGTGACTTTGGATGTTGAAGCGTAGCACTGCATGTCCTCAGCATACTTTTCATAAGATGGCACATAACCACTGAGTGCTAATCGCAATCATGATGATATATGATCGTCAAATAGTCGATTGCAATATTTTGACTCAATTATCTACATTTCAGAAAATGCAGACTCGCACAAGCAAGCTGACCCAAACATTGCCGTCAGTTGAAGGGCGATCTGCTTCAGATTCAGATATTTATCTTTAGATATAACACACCAGAAATTTGTATCAGATGCTGCAACTTTGAGATGTATATATGATATAATCTGTACGAACTCATCTTCAACAGAACATGAGTTCACATCAAAGTGATTTGATATTTCAGTAGCTAATTCCTCAATGTTTTTACATGAAAAAGGATAACTTATAAATGATGCTATATTTGCCAATTTACTGCAATTATGAAAACGTTTTTTGATTTGTCCCAAAATATTTGATAATTCAGCCTCATACGTATCATAATTCAATTGAAGAATCCTTGCTTTCAAAGACGGAAAATGTTTCAAATCCTTTCTTTTCAGTTGATTTATCATAAAATGAAATTTACTTTTGAATGCGTTTACTGCGCTAATCATCTCAATAATAGTTTATCCTTCACCTTGAAGCTCCAAGTTAATGGTGTTTAAGATGTCAGTCAAAAATGCCAAATCAGTCAGCCATTTTTCGTTTTTCAACATCTGAGTCTCATCACCTCTTTCGTCTAGAAAAGCTGTTATTTCGGGTAATAATTCTTGGAACCTTTCTAGGAATTTTCCGTGACTCATCCACCTGTCGTCCGTGTGAAGAACTAAATCAGTGGGTTCAGCTGACTCCCTATCTTCCAACTGCAACTTAGAGAGCTGCCGTTGCAAGCTACGTGCACGGATGGAATTTACAATTTTTGTTGCAATGCCCATAATTTCCTCCGTGTTCAAAACTTTTGAACACAAAACTTGTTGGTGTATAATGCAATGGAATGAAAAAATGAAGGGAAATCTTCATTAGCTCGACACAATGCTACAAAATCGTTTTTGTTTCCTGTTAATGCTGGTGCGCCATCGGTTGTAATGCACACTAATTTATATATTGGTAGCTTGTAGTTTTTACGATATTGAAGAAAACGTCATATATATCTTCGCCACGGGTCTTCCCCTTCAGAGGAATGATTGTCAAATATTCTTCCCTAGCCAACATGTCATTGAATACTATCCGAATAAAAATACACAGTTGGGCAGTGTCTGTCATAATGCTTCCTTCACAATCGATTCATCTTCGAATGGTCTCGTGTGTTTGGCCAATATATGAGATATTTCAAATGACGTGATCGTAGCAGCTTTCGATTGTTTGGCTGGTCTGGTGAACAGTTCTTCTTGTTCTTTTTCAAACAAGATATCAAATCACGTACTTTTCGTGGTGATTTCACTCTGTGGCGGAAAATCTTTTTCATAGTTTTTATGAACCGTTTTATGATACCTGTCTAAGTTACCACGCTTAGGTATTGCAACTGACACACGACAAATAAGACAAATGCAATTATCCTCCACCATACAAATGAAAAATTCTTCCTCCCAATCGTTATTGAAATGATACGTTTTAGATTTTTTCGCTGCACTCATTTTATACTATTTAATAATAAACTTTGTATCGACGTAGTATTGCTTTCAAGTTGCAATTCAGAATGTCTCAAACGTCTGCAGGCGCAACATTTATATCGGCGTGAACGAAAGTCTCGAATGTTCCCGCCAAACGTGCCTCCCGAAATTCCTAGAAAAGTTGCAGGAATAAAAAACGCGGCTTTTATTTGACAGGTACCGCGCGTTACTTTGATAATGCCGCCTTTTGCCCCTAGCAGAGTGTTATTTTATTACGCAATAAATTTTTGTAGTTTAGTTCCTACTTATTAAACATTTTCTTCTTCTAGAGATCAACTCAAAAAGCACTCGCGATCGACCGCTTGTGCGCCCCGGTTTTATCATATTTGTAAGAAATACATGAGAGCTCGGCCGCCTCACACGCCTCACACGCCTCATAATTCATTTTCTGAGAATTATTAAAATGGGAAAAGTACAGTTCAAATAATTGGGATCAATAAATTTTCCCAAAATGAAAAAAAAATATTGCCTTATTTATTTGACGTTGCCAAACCCAGATTAATATTTTCGAAGCAGTTTTCGCAGAACCTCTTTGACTATACTTGTCGATTCAGGTGGAGATATAACTGCTTTAAAATAGCATGAAGGATGGAGATCAAAAACTGTAGCTGAAGATTACATAGGTGACTCTATAAAAAAACAGGTACTGTTTATCAGATAGCCCATTCCATAGAAATGAATGCTAAGAACACTTCAAGTAGTACAAACATTTTCAATAACCTGTCCCTAACTGCACCTACAAGCACCAATTCCTATGTCAATAATCCATGCATTAACTTCTCTAATTGTTCACATTTCACCATTATCATAAATAATTAAAAATTTCGTTTGTTATGTGAATTATGAATATTATTATTATATTATATTATATTGAGATTCGTAACGTATCGAACTATACTGTAGTTTCTCCAGACAGAATGTACAGAAATTATGACAAATGTACAGGGATATCCACCGGGACCGTCGCATTTCATTGAGGTTATTGATTTCCAAGATAAATTCAGAGTGAACGTTTTTGCAATTTTAATGAATGATTTGTTGGCTTATCACATTTATGAGGAAAATCCTAATGAACAAAGATACCTGGAAATTTTGAGGGGAACAATAGCAAATTTTTTAGATGGATTACCCCTTAACATTCTGAGGGATTGCTATTACCAAATGGATGGTGCACTAGCACATAAAACACGAGCTGTAGATCGGCAGATAACAGAAATGTTCGAGGATAGATGGTGGAGTAATTAAGGACTAAATTTATGGCCTCCGCGTTTTCCGGACCTGACGCCCCTTGATTTTCAGTTATGGGGCAAAATCGAGAGTGAAGTGTATCTTATTCCTGTAAGAAGTAAAGAAGAGTTACTAGAGCGCATTCATAATGCTGTTCGTAATATTGGTCCTGAGGAAACTACGAGGGCAACTCATCATGTTCGTATACAAGCTGTCAAGTGTATCGATCAAAATGGGGCTCATATTGAACATTTATTCAGATCGTAAATTAGTTTTCTCCTATGATGTTTGCTATCATTTACTCGTATTAATGTAATTATCTTCGATGATTGGTTTTCGCTTAGTTTCTACAATTTTTATTCATCCGAATTGTAGAAAATTGCTTCTAATGATTCCAAATTTTATTTTACTCATAGACGGTAAAAATGAATTGGAAATTGGTAAAATGAATTGAATAGCCTGCAATTTCTAACCAGTGGTCTTATTCCAAATTCTAAAATGAATTAAAAAGGAATTAAATATATTTTCGTTTGAATAACCAGTGGTTTCATTTTAAAAACCTGTCAGGTGAGCGTAGCCAGTTCAGCTACTTGATTCAAATATTTCAAAGCATTCTCTGTTAGTTCTTGCAAAATCATCAAAATTCAATATATTCCTAAATTATTTCGAAACAATAAGTGATGGGTATAGTACATGCTGCTACAATTCCATCTGAAATTTGAGTTATTGCTGTTTGGAAAAAGCCAAATTGAAAAAATCATACAAAATAACGCAATAAACATTTGACATGTGTGGACTGCCAAAAAAATTTCTTGATCCTTCTTCTATCCACACAAGCAAAAATTGTGTCTGCAGTGCAAAAGATCTACGAGCTAAAATATTTTTAAATGATCCTCAAAAATGGAGTTTATAACAAAAATAATTAAATCTGTCAAAAGTTTTGACAGATAAGTGCCAACAACTTGGTCGGTTCTAGATGTATAATGAAAAAGGTAGATCGAAATTGAAATAACAAAGTGATGACCCACTGCCGGTATAACCGGAAATGGTATCACTTCGAAAAAATTTCACTCCAATTGGAAATCGCTAATTATGACCGCGTATAAAATTTCAGCTTGATATTGTAATTGGAGCTTAAAAAGTTTCTAACGGACGGTCCCGGTGGTTATTCCTGTATATAGATAAAAATGAGATTATAAATACAAATGGTTTCAAGTAATTAAAAGCTCGTCGTGTCATCCGTATCAACATAAAATGTTAGCATTCAACAGTTTTAGTCATAGATTGATTAACATCCCATTATCTACAGAAATTTCTACAAAGTATTGAATTTAATTGAACAAGTAGCTAAAAATAATGATTATAATCCCAAAATAATGAATAATTTTTGGATAAAAACATAGTAGAATCGCATTCAATGAAGTTAACTCTGTCGATAAATTGAAACAAAAATTCAACATCTTAACCTACGTTGGTATTACAAGTGAGAAACTGAAATTTTTCTTGGGTAGAAATAATTTGAACATAGCTTTCAAACTAATAACAGCTTAGGCAAATATATAAAAACAATAAAACCAAATCAGATGAAAATAATGAATAAGGTGTTTATAGATTGAATTGCAATGACTATAATAATTTCTACATTGGTAGAACACATAGAAATTTTAATATTAAAATATCGAAACATAAACGCAGTTTTTCAAATAAAAGATCAGATTCAAATTACGCGAATCATCTCATCATCACTCTTTCAACTCAGAGTTTGAAATTTTGCATACAGATTATAAATTTTGGAAAATAGATCTCTGGGAAACTTCAGAAATCAACAAACACAAACACTTAGGTAGACTCATTAATGAATAAGTCGATTTAAGGCCTTCACTTTTTTTGAATCTCTTCAGGGAGCAATCTATTCCTTAATTTGATTGGATACACCTTTCATCAATAACCACTTAAGAAGAAGAAAATCAATAAGCTTTTAAATACTTAAGAGCATGAGTATTTATATTGTCATATTTATCTATATATAGTTGTCATAATTTCCGTTCATTCGTCGTAAGAAGCTACGGCGTAGTGAAACGCGTTCCAAATCACAATTAATTAGTAAAATTCCTCAAAAAACATTACTTGTTTTTATTATTGATAATGGAATTCTACCAAGTAAAAGCCAGCCAAATTCAAATGAAAACAATTTAGAAAATTACACTTAAAATTTGTCACTTATAGAAAACAGACAACGGAAAGGGGTAAACTTAGTTTCACTACCAACGATATTTTACCTTCTAGAGTTATTATTACACCAACCCGTATGAGTCTGTACGTGTTGCTATTGCAGATTTGGTGATAGCACATACATCAATTAATAACATTTCGGATAAAAATAACTCACAAATTCACATCAATATCGTCGAAGCATCCAGGAGACGTGATAGAATTAATTTCTGCGAAATGTTGTTGTTGTTGTTGTTCACAGTCAAGAAATTCCAAGATTCTTACGAAACATTTTATGCATTGATAAGTTCAAACTTTCTAGAGAAGGTTTCCTTAATCGGTATAATTTTCATATCTGTCGAAAATCCACATCAAAAATGGGAGCGAAATTTTCAACGTCGTTTCAGCTTTAAAGTACAAAAATATTTGTTGACATTGGTCAATATTTAATTTATGAAAAACATTCAAATAGTGTAAAATATTTGGAGATTTTAATTACATTTGTTTCGGTATTCTTGGACGATCTTCCGTTCAATGTACGCGTTTCATATTGATACCAATTAGATGGTCCTAAGGCCCATTGCACACCTCAGGTTAACTGGCTTGTGTGGGAACAGATGGATAAAAAGTCCACGGAATTGGCCTGAAAGTTCTCCGGATCTTACCCCTATAGATTCTTATCTATGAAGGTACCTTAAGATCAAAAAGCGCTCGCGTATTGGTAAAAGTGCAGAAAACATTGGTGAACAATTAGAAATTGTATTTATTTTTATTTTATTTATACTTAATTGTTCATGTTACGGTTTTTCATAACTGTTTGGAGTTTTGTTCAATGAGTCAAATGGCCAAAAAGACATCTCCATCATTTGAATTGAGGAAAAGCTGCTAATTTTAGTTTACTGTATTTCATAAGTGATACAATTTGATTATAATTTTCTTAATTGTTATCTGCAAATTGGTCGTCAATTCGGGTACTTTTCGTTAAATGCAGTGCAAGTTGATATTGACCATGAAAGATAAATAAATTCGTAATATCCTCGTTTGAGTATTTATTCGCCATTTTATTTAACAAGAGACTATACACAAATAAAATTAGTGTTAATTAATTTATCAATTAATTAATAATTTACGAACATCAAAGTGAGGCCGAAATTCATAAAACCTTACACAGAATATTGTGGAACATGGAAACTGGCATCGGAATTGAATTCACTTTGTTTGTATGTTCCACCGGCTAATGATTTAATTTTCAGTAGGAACAACAGGTTCTTGATGGAATCGCAAATACAATGAAATCGAGTCTTTTTATCTACAGGGAAACCTCACATCAATAAATAATAAATAAAATAGAGTTCAATTCAGGTAAAAAATTGGTACTCGTATTTGACAATATAGTTTTATTGAGTTAACAAGTAATTTTGAAAACTTTGTATATAAAATAGTATCGTGAAGTAGGTTGCCTTTGAAAATAACACTTCTCTCTTTAAACTGAAGAAGTTATAGTCCTACTCAAATCTAAGTCAATTTTTTGGGAAAAAGATGACATTTTAATTTCGAAAATTTTCATGAAAAATATAGATTAATAGTGGTTAGTTTTAGATAGGATAATTCTCTCATCTCTGACTGATCTAGAAAACGCAATACAGGCGGTCGGACTGAGGATAAATTTCGAAAAAACAAATATGAGGAGCAATCTGGTCCCCAATAACCTATTAAGTGTTGACAACAATCAGATGGTCCATAGCTACATATAACTGTGGCATGAAGTGAGGATCGATAGAGACAACCAAACAGCAGAACTGCTCAGAAGAACAACAGTAGGATGGGCAACATATGGCAAACTTCGTGATGTCTTCAAGAGCGATATTCTGATCGAACTGAAGATATAGGTGTTTTAGCCGTTCTAACCTACGGTGCAGAGACCTTAACCCTGACCAAAGCATTGGCACGAAAACTACAAAAAACACAACGCAGGATGGAACGATCAATGCTGGGAATAAGTCTAAGAGACAAAATTCGAATAGAGGAGATGTGGAGTTGGGCAGGACATATTGCAAGATCGAACGACGGAACGTGGACGAGGAAAATTCTGGAATGGCGACCAAGAGTAGATAAGCCAAGCTGAGGCCGACCTCCAACCAGATGGACGGATAAACCGAAAAGAATCCACACCAATTGGATGGCAACCGCACAGAATAGAGAAATATGAAAATGCCTTAGGAAGGCGTATGTTCAGCTGAATGATGATGCCTTTTGCATTGATACACAAATTTGTACGCGCCAACAGGTTGTGAAACGACTTCTCTTTTGGAATGGTCTTTAGTGTTTCAGTCACCACAATTTCAATGGCTCAATCAGATAGTGCTGTTTTCTCTTCATCTTCAAATGCAGCTAAGAGAACATATAGTTGTCGCATGAAGCCAGATCAATTGAATAGGGTGAAAACTGCAAGACAATAATGTGATTTTTGATCAAAAATTAAGTTGACACTCTTGAACGATGTGATGCGACATTATCGTGCAAAGCAGTTCAACTGCCGTTTTATCGATATTTTGGCCGAATACGACGAATTCTTGCCAACAATCGCTTTATGACCCCCATACAAAAACTCCTGTGACTGTCTGGAAACGTGAAACAATGTTTTTTGTGGATAATTCCTCACAATCGTAAAAACAAATCAGCATAATCTTCACTTTTGATTTCTTCGAGCCACTGGTTTCGAGTTTTTCTCAACCATTCCGCATTTTGCAGCTTTGCTTCGGGCTCATACTGAAAACACCAAGTCTCGTCACAATCGTTATTAAGAATTTTGCATCTTTCAGAGCATTTACAATGTCATTTCTATGTTCAATTTGATTCAATTTCTGGTAGTCGGTAAGTTTGTTTGGTACAAACTTCGAATCAACCTTCGTAAGGACCAATACAAATTCATTCAAAATGCGGTATAAGTTGTTTAAGGAATGCCTAATTCCATTTCAATATATTTCACCCATGCTTTTTCATTATTTTTGATTCCGATAATTCAGTTTTGGGACGGCCTGATTTTTCGTCATCATTCAGGGTCTTTTTACCCGATTCGAATTGCTTGAACCATTCGTACACTTGCGTACGGTATAGAAAATCTTTACCATATGCAGTTTGAAGAATTAGGAGCGTTTCGGTAAGAAATTTTCAATCCCACAAACGTAGCAAACATTGTCGCGAATATTGGGAGTATGACCAAATACAAACAGAGAAACTATTCGGAATGAGGGAGATAGAAATAACGCTTAGCTCGAAGATCGGCTAAGTACAATCCGCATTAAGATTTTCAGGTATAAATTTGAACGGATAACGATGGACACGAATTGAGATAGGAAATTTCTCAGACCAGTTGAGATTTCTTTATTGAATGTGAGTTAATACTACTTACCTGATCTGTGAATGAATGAATGATATTAAATGAGGCTCATCAAGTTGTTTAAGTGCAATTGCGGACTCGGCGGCCAAGGTTTCTCTCATTTTTTTGTGCCCTTTCTCTATCAGACTACGTTCAGAAGTTGATAAATGATCATCTGAATTATTTATAATTCTACTACGGAATGATCTTACGGCCGCGGTATTCTGAATATTATCTGGATATTTCGTAAAACGGGAATTTTGTGCTTCTACGGATTTAAATTTCTTGCATTGATTTTAAAACTTTTCGTGAATAAGTTTGCTAATGTCATCATACAAATCAAATTCTATTGGATGGAGTATGAAAGATAATTCTGAATGAAATACCTTAATATAATGTTGTATGACGTCTCGTTTGATGAAATGAAATTTCGCCTCTTCTTTCATCCAGGTTGTTTCTGTTGTTTATACTGTTTTCTTCGAAGATATTGATTTAGATTTCATTTTGATGTTGATATATTTTGGGGTTATTTTTGTTTTGATGCACCGCAACGACGGTATAAAGTAACTATTTGAAGTGTGCTAGTACAGCAAAACAAACCGCCTCTACAGAAAGTTAAAAATTAAATATAGTGTGTGCAGCCAAATTATATGGTTCAACCATATATATATTTTTCTTTGAAAATAGGTGTTCAAACGAAGATCGAGACAACTTACTCGTGAATAAAATACATACACCACAAAAATGGTCGCATCACCTGGTATTCTGAATTCCTCAATCGATTAAGCAGCTCGATGTTAGTTTCTTTGTCAACATATGTTTTTGGACATATGGGGGGAAAAATCTTATCTATGTAAAAACATTTGTTTCCTTATAATCTCAAACACGTCTGAAACAAGAATGAGTTTATTTGACTATCAGAATTCATTAAATTTCTCTTCAGTTTTCACGCTAAATTAATGCAAGTTTTCTGTGTTTCTTGTTAATTTCCGAAGCTTTGAATTTATTGTAATGGCTACTGAACGTCCTGGGCGCTATTTGAGTAATCGTAAAATGGTAAAAATTGTAACACTTCTAGAGGAAGGGCGATGCCAACGTTATGTGGATAACCAAAAACTATTTCAAGAGAAATTAATCGGTACCACGAAACAGAGGAATATGGAAGAAGGGCCGGACAGGGAAGAAATCGGATAACAACACCAGTTGATGATCGTTGGCTTCATTTAACTGCACCAAGAGTTCGACGACTCTGTACGGCTACAATGCTACAAAATGAACTTGCTCTTTCCAGAAATGTGCATATCTCATTGCAAACTGTCAGGAACAGGATCAGAAAAGACGATATCAGACCAAGGGCGACTTCAACCGGCCCGCGTCTTATCAGAGAGCATCGAGTTGCGAGACTTCAGTTTGCTAGGAAACATGCAAATTGGGGTATTCCAGAATGGTTGAATGTTCTCTTTTCCGACGAGTTCAGGTTCTGTCTCGAATCAAATGATGGAGGCATGCCTGTATATAGACGACCTGGGGAACGGTATCAGCAATGCAATGTCCAGCAAACCGAAAACTTCGGAGGGGACTCTGTGATGGTGTGGGGAGGCATTTCTTTCCACGGTCGAACTGAGTTAGTCCTAGTGAATTATGGAAGAAAGGCAGCGGTCAGATACATCGCAGATATCCTTGAACCCCATGTTGTACCCTTTGGCCCATTGATTGGCGAAAACTTCATTTATATGCATGATAATGATCGGCCTAAAGTAGCTAGAATAGTTACAGAATTTCTGCAAAATGCCGAAACTGATATTGTAAGATGGCCAGCCAGAAGTCCCGACTTGAATCCCATAGAACATGTTTGGGACAACATGGTGTGGCAAATTCAGCAACGTAGGATGCCTCGTAGAACATTCTAACAACTAGGAAATCTGCTTCCTGAAATTTGAAACTCAGTGACTCAAGAGTACATCCAAAATTTGTTTGAGGGGCTTCCGAGACGTATACTGACAGTAATTGGGGCCCGGGGAGGAAACAATCAATTTTGAAAAGGATTAGTAACCATTCGATGCTAGTTCATTGGTCTCTTCGCGAATGTTTGAAAATTGTTGATATTTTCCATCATAAACTCATCTCTTTTGAATGATATCTTCTTACTTTACACTTCTGGAAGTTACCAAGCGACTCTTGAAAGACTAACCCAAAAGTTTATATAGTATTGTCGTAAAAGTACGTTGATGCGACAATTTTTGTGGGGAGTGTATTTGAAGTGTGCTAGTACAGCAAAACAAACCGCCTTCATAGCAAGTTAACAACTAAATATAGTGTGTGCAGCCAAAATATATGGATCAACCAAGATTGCATTAGAAGAAGAGTAACCCCAAAATATATCAACATCAAAACAAAATCTAAATCAATATCTTCGAAGAAAGCAGTGAAACAGTAGAAACAACCTGAATAAAAGAAGAGGCAAAATTCCATTTTATCAAACGAGACGTCATACAACATTATATTAAGGTAATTCATTGTCATTTCAAAACAGAATAAAAAAAGAGATTTCAAGACCCACATGAAACTCTCCCAGGAATATTTTGATAACTGATAGATTAGAAAATACTGGAGTTTATAAGTTGTCCTGCATGGATTGTGAAATCTTTAAATAATACCTGATTTTATTATAATTATTTTATTGCCTTTTGTTTGCAACCTCATTAATTTTGTACCTACCGATTTATATATGTATGTATTTTCAACTTTAGTTCAATACTTGTTGTCAGCTGAAAATGGTCGCTAGACCGAAATTGCAATCCAGATTTGCAATAAAATCTCTTGTGATAGTATAATACATAGTTTTAATTTCTTATCATCATCATGATTAACTATCACGTGGTAACGGCGGAATCAATTAACTATTTGTTTTAAAATAAGGTAATGTATTAACTCTTTAGTTCCATAACCCGAAAATTTTCATTTTTCAAGGCATAAGAAAAATCAGATTAGCCTCAATGTCAAAACCATTCATTCTGATATATTATCAGGATCTCCTGTGAATTAAGAAGGTATTATCGTGAGCCACAATATTCTGCAAATATGTACTGGAAGGATGGTAATGGTTAACCTACAATTCAACAAATCTAACCTAACCTAACCCATTGATGGGTTTATTTCCTTTGAAAAAAGGTATTAAAACGAAGACCGACATACCTTACTCGTGAATAAAATACACACACCAGAAAAATTGTCGCATCACCTAGTATTCTGAATTCTACAATCGATTAAGCAGCTCGATCTTAGTTTCTTTGTCAACATAAGTTTTTGGACATATGAGGGGAAAAATCTTACCTATGTAGTAACATTCGTTTCCATATGATCTCAAAAACGTCTAAAACAAGAATAGGTTTATTTGACTATCAGTATTCATTCAATTTCTCTTCAGTTTTCACGCTAAATGCAAGTTTTCTGTGTTTCTTGTTAATTTCCGAATCCTTGAATTAATTGTAATGGCTGCTGAACGTCCTGGACGCTATTTGAGTGATCATGAAGTGGTAAGAATTGTAACACTTCTACAGGAGGGGCGAAGCCAACGTTAAGTGGCTAACTTGTTGAATGTTAACCAAAGCACTATTTCAAGAGCAATTAATCGGTACCACGAAACAGGGGAATGTGGAAGAAGGGCCGGACAGGGAAGGAATCGGACAACAACACCAGTAGATGATCGTTGGCTTCGTTTATCTGCACTAAGAGTTCGGCACTATACGGCTAGAATGTTACAAAATGAACACTTTTCAGAAATGTGCATATTTCATTGCAAACTGTTAGGAACAGGCTCAGAGAAGACGATATCAAACCAAGGGTGGCTTCTACCCGCCCGCGTCTCACCAGAGAGCATTGAATTGCAAGAGTTGAGTTTGCAAATTGGGGTAATCCAGAATGGTAGAATGTTCTCTTTTTCGACGAGTCCAGGTTCTGTCTAGTATCAAATGATAGACGGATACATGTATAACGGCGACCTGGGGAACGGTATCAGCAATGCAATATCCGGCAAACCGAAAACTTGGGAGGGGACTCAGTAATGGTGTGGGGAGGCATTTCTTTCCATGGTTGAACTGAGTTAGTCCTTTTGAATAATGGAATGACAGCGGCCAGATACATCGCAGATATCCTTGAACCACATGTTGTACTCTTGGCCCATTGATTGGCAAAAACTTCTTTTATATGCATAATAATGCTCGTCCTCATGCAGCTAGAGTGATTACAGAAATTCTGCAAAATACCGAAATTGATATTTTAAGATGGCCAGCCAGAAGTCCTGACTTGAATTCCATAGAACATGTTTGGGACAACATGGGGTGGCAAATTCAGCAACGCAGGATGCTTTTTTGATCACTCCAACAACTAGAAAATCTGCTTCCTGAAATTTGGAACTCAGTGACTCAAGAGTACATCCAAAATTTGTGTGAGGGGATTCCGAGACCTATACTGGCAGTAATTAGGGCCCAGCGAGGAAACACTCGATTTTGAAAATGATAAGTAACCATTCGATGCTAGTTGATTGGTATCTTCGCGAATGTTTGAAGATGCTAGAATTTCTAATTTGTCATTAACTCGAAAATGGTTGACATTTTCCTTCATAAACCCATCTCTTTTGATATCTTCTTATTTTACACTTCTGAAAGTTACCAAGCGACTCATGAATGACCAACCTAAAGGTTTACATGGTATTGTCGTGATACGACAATTTTTGTGGGGAGTGTATTATCTGCATATGGATCGATGGAATACTGTCAGCTGTATGGCAATGAATAATGTTAATGTATAAATTCATCCACACGAATTGCTCGTTTGAAGTATGTACCTAAGAATAACTCCGGATAAATTCCATTCGCTTCCCAAGAATGAGTTCATTTTCATTTCTTTCCAAGACAGGATCACGAATTTACTCCTTAAACATGGCAGTTATCCTTCGCCGTGTCTACATTTCGTTCATCCTGACAGATAGTCGTAAATTTGGAATGACAAATAGCGTGTCGAATCGGTAGGAGGAACAGATACATTCGACTAATGCATGTTTACGGGTGCTGCGTATACCCTTTCCTAGAAAATTATTACTCTGAGGGAACCTTATTCTGTGGATCTGTTTACAAACATTTAAATGTGCCGTTTCGGTGTTTCAGACGCATATTTCATCCAGAACATCCCTAAAGCTCTGATACATCGGAAGGTGTGACTAATGTTGTTTTTGTATCCAATGATGGATTTTCTAATAGAAACCGGGTTTGGAATTGTGACGATGCATGCATTTAGAAATTCAATCAGGAGTATTGTTGGTTGCATCATAATAGATTATACAAGAAAACAGTGTAGCTATACATCATAGAAAACAGTAAGATTGATTGGCGATGTATAAATCATCAGGAATTATTCAAAGAATTATTGTACAGTTATTTTGCCTTGATTTATGAATAAAAAAATATATTCGAAGATCGATTCTACCCAATTTCTTGAACTGCCCAAGGTAAATGGACCATCTATATTTTAAATCAAGCAGAGAATTGAGTTTTCCGACCTCACTCAGCAGGTTAACAATGAAAATAAGTTAAACTTTTCGAATTTCTTCGTTTAGAAAAAGTGTAACTTAATGCAATAAGTATTCACTATTATTCCAAATTATCTTTGTTTCTATTATATTTTGGAAAGTTTTCCGAAATGGAATATATTCAATCAAGAATTAACACCGATTTGAATTTGTGAACTAGACCACTATTTGACCGTTTGACAGAGAAACATTAATGATTTATTCTATGAAATAGATAAACATTATCATCAATTCGACAATAATGAAATGAATATAAAGGGTGTTTAAAAAAGACAATATTTAAGAAGGTGATTGCTGAAGTCATTTCATGACATGCGGACAATGGTCCGCAAATATGTTACCAATTTACAGGATGTTAAAGTTACATCGTAAGGTGCAGTTAAATTTGAATTTTTCGCGATATTGAAGATATCATGTACAATTCCTCCAAATCAAAGTTATTATATTTCAGGTATAGATATGTAGATGATATATTAGCATGTTTAATAGGAAACGCTGAATAACTAGATCAATTTTTAACCTACATCAATATCATTCATCCCGAAATTAAATTCAAGATAGAGTGACAAGTGATAACCAGAATCACTTTTAGATATAACACACTAAGTTTTGATATTTATCGAAAACTCATAAAACGCTGCATTTGATTCAATGATTCATAAGACGTTCTCTCTGTCATTATCCGACGAAAATATGTCCAGGAAAGTATCAACTATTAAAGAAATACCTAAGAACAATGGTTTTTCCTCAAATATAATAAACGGAATGATTCGAAAGAATCGAAGACAAATAGCATACCATGATATTTACCCAAGTATAGAATCAACTAATACAGATAAATATATTTCATTAACATATTTTGGCCTTATCAGCGAGAAGATTGCAAATGTCATTTCAAAACAGCATATAAAAATAGCTTTCAAAACCCACATGAATTTCTCCCAAGAATTTTTCAATAGTAAAGATGAAACTGATAAATTTGAGAATACTGTAGTTTACAGGTTTTTTTTTTATCCTTTTACGTGCTCTATTTCTGCCTTTCGGATAATTACACGCCGGGAAATTTTCCTAAACCCTCTCGTGTCGATGGAAGGAATATTTAATGTCCAACATATCTCTGTTAGACAGGACCAACGGCTTCACATCTCCGAAAGATGAACACTCAAGCGATTCTGAATCTTAAAAATCGCACCGACTTTGGTGGGATTGAACCCAGATAATTCTGCCCAGAGAAGGAGCGTCATATTCTCCACGTCACCGAGCCGGCTGAGTTCACAACATGTCCTGTTGAGGCGTTTATATAGGTCAAAGTGGCCGTTCATTCAAAACTAGATACAAAGAGCATACATCAGATTATAATAACCAGAGAATATACGATTCTACTTTCGCTTCACATTGCATCGAAAATGGCCATCATTTTCCATGCATATATCACATTGAAATCATTCACAGAATACTCATACGACGAAAGTTAGATTACTTAGAATCCATCGAAATTTCTGAACTCCAACAAAATCCCCATGGGGATAATCTTCTGATCGACCAGAATAGACCGGATTATTCGTCCAGATTTGATATCTTTAAATAATTTTTGTTTTTAACATAATTCGTTTATACAGGGTGTCACATAGTAGTATGTCACAACTTGAAGAGATAAATCTCAGTGTAATTTCGAGAAAAAAAAGTTTAAATAAACATAGATCCGCAAACAGCTACAGAGTGTTGAAATTTCTGTAATTTTTGAGATATTAAGCCCAAATTTGAAATGCAAGCTATTTTTACAGCCTCCATCAATACACGACCTAAATTTCAACTAGAATCTACAAGTTTTCTTTTCCGGAGCCATGTATCATTCTGCCCTTTCAAACTTTCTTGCAGTACGCCACTGAACAGCGTTCAATCAATTTTCGTCATCTTCGTTCAATTTAGAAACTTTTTTGACACCAGTAATTTTTTCGTATCTCCGACCGTCCTCGAGCAAAAAGTTATTAAGCGATTGTATGCATTCGCTGAATTGAAAGCACTTCTAATAAAAAAATGATCAGTAGGCTTCGATTTTTTTCATTTATTTATTTATTTTGACAATTGCTAAAATTGAACCAGTGTTTGCTCAAATTGTTTATCAAATTAACGTTTAGTTTTAAGACTTTTGAAGTTATTGCTGAAAGAAAAAATGGCTAATTTTACTAAAGCCGAATTGGCTGATATCCATTACATGTACGGTCTGGCTGACGGAAACACAACAGAAGCTAGGCGATTATATCAGGTGCGCTTTCCAATCGAGTAGCACCAGAAAGGCGAACTTTTTTAAATATCCACAGAAAGTTGAGGGAAACTGGTACTTCTACTGCAAATAATCATTTAAAAGGTGCAACTCAAACTATGAGAACTCCAGATATTGAGGAAGCAGTTTTGAATTGTATTGATTTGAATCCTCATGTGAGAAAAACTTGAAATCAATTGAATATTTCCCATGTTCTAGATTGGAGGATTCTCCAATACTTTCATAGTACCCGTTTCATATTCAACGCATTCAAACTCTACTTCCTCGAGATTTTCCTTCAAGACTGAATTTCTACCGATGATTCTTAGATGAAATTAGAGAAAATGCTCATTTTGATAGTGATATCATGTTCACAGACGAAGCTAACTTTTCGAGAACTGCTATCACAAATTTTTACAATAATCATTATTGAACTGAGGAAAACCCCCATTTGGTACGAATCGCAATTATTAAGTAAAATTCCTTAAAACACAGTACTTGTTTTTTATTATTAGTTTTTTTATGTTAATTTCTGTCATTGAATTGATTCGTTAGTTGGTTTTTTTCGTCGAATTAATTCTTCTACTAAAATCTTTATCCATTGAAGAATTCCCTAACAAACATTTCAATCCCTGAAAACTCCTAGGATCGAATCATTTCCAATTTTCGCCCGAAACTGTAAATACCTAATCTTGAAAAATCTTCTGCCAGATAGAAATGACATCGAAATATAATAAAGGCGGGCCCGAGGCAATCCGTTGGTGTAAGAAGTGAAAAATGTATATGCTTTTTCCGCGATTGTTGAGATCGAATGAAAGAACCAAGCACGGTGGAATGACAATAGGCTGTGAATAATGGGGCCGAATTGAAAAGAGTACGGGACTAGGGGAAAGAAAAGCGGGCCAGAAGTTAGGCATTAAAATACCTTGAATCCGAGTTGTTTTCCCCGAGTTTTCGTCTATATTCACCTGCGGGATCTTTTCCGATTCATCGAAGGAGAATGGGAAAAGTTTCCATTCAAGTAGATTCGAGGTAATCCATCAGTGTTTGCGGAAGTTTATAACATAATCGCGGCAAATTAGGCACACAAGATTGCGGAAAGAAGGATTATCCCAATATTAGCCTTACGACAATATCCAATTAGCTCTCCCATTCTTCAGCTTAATGAGATATTAACTAGGAAGAAATTACCCTTTCAAATAAAGAAATAGATCTAAGCAGATAGGTTAAAAAGAAATTGGAAAATCGGATTTTAATGGCTAACATCTGAAAAGCGACATACAGAAAGAGTTATCAATAATTCGGAATCTGAAAGATCTCATGATAAGGCCACAACCTATCTTTTCGTTGGGTCTTGCCCAGTTAGGATATTTACCTCTGAAATTGTGGGAAAAAATTTATTCTATTTGATAGAATCTGTTCAGATTTCAGTGACAAATAAAGCCTATAATAGAGCGTTTATCGTTCTTTTAGTTTCAAATAAGCAAGGTAAACTATCCCAATCATTTCTTAGCTCCTAATTTTGAATCGGCTGAAATTTTAAATCTGATTTCTCTAAACGTAATACTAGTGTTGTTAGAATTTACCATCTCCCCAAAAAAGGGGATTTTGGTATCTTTGTGGGTAGACTACGGGATGTTCTTTGCTTTCTTGAAAAAAATAATCGAGGCATAATACACACATCACAAAAATTGTCGCATCACCTGGTATTCTGAATTCCACAATAGATTAAGCAGCTCAATCGCAGTTTCTTTGTCAAAATATGTTTTGGACATATGAGGCGAAAAAATCTTATCTATGTAGTAACATTTGTTTCCATATGATCTCAAACACGTGTGAAACAAGAATGAGTTTATTTGACTATCAGTATTCATTCAATTTCTCTTAATTTTTACGTTAAATTAATGCAAGTTTTCTATGTTTCTTGTTGATTTTCGAATCTTTGAATTTATTGTAATGGCTGCTGAACGTCCTGGACGCTGTTTGAGTGATCATGAAGTGGTAAGAATTGTAACATTTCTAGAGGAGGGGCGAAGCCAACGTGGCTAACTTGTTTAATGTTAACCAAAGCACTATTTCAAGAGCAATCAATCGGTACCATGAAGCAGGGGAATACGGAAGAATGGCCGGACAGGGAAGAAATCGGATAACAATACCAGTTGATGTGTCTTTTTAACTTTCACTAACATAATTTCGATACTACCAACATCTAGATTATCGTTCTCTCTCTTCTGAATAACAATATGAGATGGAATGAAATATCTATGACATCTAATCGAATCTAACCTTATTTTATTTGGTCTTATTCTTATATGCCATCTGTCAGATTAAATAATTCCTAATTTTATTTCAATGAAAAGTTCAACGAAATTTGAAATAAACTTTTAAAGGTAAGTGAACGTAGTGAGATGTTTATTTTGTCCATTCATTTTCTTTGAGGAAAGAGATGACTTACTTCCAAAATTTATAAATTCAACATTTTGAGGTTATTCGAATTCAAATAATGTGATTCAAACGGAATGACATCATAAAAAGAAGGTAAGAAGACTCATTATATTTAAAAAGTAATTTAAGGTTTCTTTGTGTATTTCAATGAATATTTTTTAGCATTCTCAAGAAATATACTCAAAATGTACATATTCCATATTTTTATTCAATGTTATTCTAACCTCTATGCGTTGAAATACTATGATTGTTTAACAAATCAATTGAGATATCTTACAAAATGATGGAATATCCTTCAAGTTGCTATTAATTAGGTATTGCACTCTTAGTCTCTCTGTAGGACTGTTCATTTTAAATTGAATATTCGTTTCAGTTTACTCAAGAGGAAGTACATTTCTATTCTACAATTATCCAAATGTGAAAGTAAATGAGACTCAATAAGTTTGACAACGTTCAAGTTTGAACCAAAAAAAGTAAGATTTCAATTTGAGTGGTTATGAATCTATAAAAGCTAACTACGATAATATTTGGGAAATATGGAAGAGATGCACCTAAAGTGTGATTAATGTATCTTTCAAGTGAATGATCATTTTGTCAGTGGTTTAAAGGTGAGCTGTTATATTCACTACAAATTTAGTAGTTATTATTTTTCAACTACTTATTTGTAGGTAACAATCCACAAGATGAAGAGGAAATAAAAATAGATCCACTGTAGAAAGGTTGGAAAATAAAATGAAATATGTAGAAGTTGCATACGAAGTTTTATTTTTACAGCCAGAACTTTCAATCTAAGATTTATGAAAGTCACAACATTACGCTTTATATATGCATCTTTTTTAAATGTGTCAAAATAATTGTGAAACATTTTAATGCATGAATAAACCTTATTTTATCTTATATAATATTGAAATTGAATTGAAAATATCTTAAATCAAAAGTTAGTTTGACCTTAAGAAGCGTCGTGTATACGGAGAGGTTCATTTACCCAATATCGGAGAGGAACGTAGATTCTCAAAATCAGTTAATTAATAGGGCGCCACACAACTTATATCTAACTTACATTCCGCACAATAATATTCATCAGGCATGTCATGTCAAGAACCATACACGGAAAATAAAAATATATACAGGGTTAGGCAAACGTATGGAAACGGCTAATTATCTCTGTTATTTACCGAGCGATTTTTCTGAAAATTGGTACTCCTACATTGTGAAGCATAAAGAATTTTTATTAATATTTTGTGCTCAATAATGTTTCTGGTGTAGCCGGAAATGACCACACCATGGGAATTTCAAATATTACACCCTATATGTCTATTCATTTTTAGATTCAGAGGAAAAACTTCCCTAGAAATAATCAAGACAAATCCTTTTCCTCCAATGTCGTGTTCATAAAAAAATCAAAATGACAATAATTATTATCACCTTAATCAAATTACTCTCGAATTCATAATCAACGTGACAAGTTGGCCAATATTGTCAAGTATTTGTTGATGTTTTGATTTTTGCACGAACGAGAGAAATTTTTTATTGAAACTATAGCAAGTGTTGAAAATGAGTTCCATTCACCTCCTGACAATTAGCAGGTCGTTCTCTATAAACTCGGCATTTCAAGAGGCCCCATAGAAAGATGTCCAGAGGTGGTAGATCAGGTAACCGCGGGGGCCACTCGATAGTACCTCTTCTACCGATGCATCTTTCTGGAAACACTTAATCCAGATAATTTCGAACATCTACCGCAAAGTGTGGAAAAGCTCCCTCTTGTAAGAACCATACAATATCAGCTGGCATTAACGGATTATTTGAATTTGGAAATAAAGCTGTTATGGCTGGCACAATTTCATTTCTTAATAATTCCAAATATCGCTTTCCATTTGAATTCCCTTCTATAAAAAATGGACCAATTATGTGGTCACCGATAATACCGGCCTAACATTCAATTTTTGTGGATGTTGTGTATGAACCTCTCTAATCCAATGTGGGTTGTCTCGCGACCAAATACGGCAACTATGCCTATTTACTGTACCTTCGAGGCAGAACGTAGCTTCATATGAGAATACGATTCTATTCAAAAATTTAGATTCGCCATTATAATTTCCATGATGGTCTCTGAAAATTGTACTCTATGGTCAGGATCGTCTTCAGTAAGCTCA
The DNA here is from genome assembly GCA_013387265.2 of Cryptolaemus montrouzieri. Lineage (NCBI taxonomy): Eukaryota > Metazoa > Arthropoda > Insecta > Coleoptera > Coccinellidae > Cryptolaemus > Cryptolaemus montrouzieri. Next base: position 20,941,089 of record JABFTP020000185.1, read on the forward strand.
TGAACGAAACGTATTTTGTATGGTTTCATTTTTTCCTGTTTTCAATTTCCTACAAACTGACCTTTGGAAAATATCATGATTCAAGGCTAGTTTATTTGTAGAAACTTGAGGATTTTCCACAATTGTTCAACTTAAATGTTCAACTCTGTTTCTTCGTCAGTGGTGTCCTGCTCTGGGAATATCTTTCACTTGCCGACTTGCTTTATATCGCTGAATAGTTCTTCATACCGTAGATTTACTTGTTTGATGATCTGGGTGAACAGTATTGAACAGACTGCGAACTTCTTGGTAAGATCGTTGTCTCTTACCATATTCGCGCATCATCAAAACCTCGATCTGTTCTGCTTCACTGAGCTTGTATACCATTATTAGGAATTGAAGTGCAAAAATCTAGACTTCAACAACTTCACATTATTTGTCAACTTGTCCCGTTGATTACACAGTGCGTGAAAATGACACTTCAAAATTCTAATACGCAGGAGACATATCTACTAAACCTATATCGGGTACGCTGAATACAGTGGTAACCACAGTTTTCGAAAGTTAGCTCTTGTTTAGGAGATATTCGCCTTTGAAGTTAGCTGATTTCAGTAGGGTTCGTCGCTTATGACTTCAGTACATTATATGCTTGTAATTCGGAAAAGTTTCAGCTATTGTCATGGCCAACAACTTTTCTGAATATACCAACATAAAAACCTCATTCAAACACCGTTTCTTAACAAAATGTCCAAAAACTCCATTTCTTTGCCATTTCTTCGTTAATTTCGTCTAAATAATAGAAAAATCAAGGGAATTTTGCTTTAAAATCTTAAAATAAGAAAAGAAAACACATTTCCTATAGTTAAATCAAAGAATTTAAACGCACAATCATGATTTTAACTCAAATCTCTCACAGATGTCACTGTTAATACGTATTTATTAGTATTGTCACTGATGTTACTTCGTATTTTGCTATGTATTTGTGTGCCATTTTTCATAGTCTTAGTTCTGATATTTCTTATTTGACATTTCTTGTTGAAGTTTCTTTGTTTACACAAGTTATATATTTGGTAAAAATATCAAAAATGAATTCGCGCAGTAAATTTAATAAATTTTGCTACATTCGTGGAAAGTTTACTATGATGACAAGCAAGTGTTCAATTTCTGAAGAAATTGCTGAATCGTACACACAATATTTTAACCAAACTGTAATCAAAGATGTGAACTGGGCTCCAAAAATCATTTGTACTGGTTGTATCATAAGATTGAGTGGATGGAAAAGAGGTAAAATGAAATGATTTATCATTTATTTCAAAATTATATAAATTGAAGCTATTTTTATTACAGGTGGATTCCAATCTATGCCTTTTGGCATTCCAGCAATTTGGACAAATCCTCAAGAACATAACCTAGATGACTGTTCTGCTTGTGTTAATGAAATTGTCAGATCGAACAGAGCTAAAAAACGTAATTTTGAGCTCAGAGGAATTCGGTTTGTTCAGTTGCCGTTACCACATACCACCATATTCGTCGATTGAAATTATCGCAGCCTCAGTCAATTATTTTGACTCAGGAATTGAAAGAAAAGAATGTCTTAGCACCTGATGTGAAAGTATATGGAGCAATCGGGCGTCATAGACAGTTCACTGCTTCATTAAAATCCATCGAAGACAATACATTCGCGTACTGCACTGATATCAAGGAATTGGTATTAAAAATGGTATAAACCAGAAGACTGGCGTCTTGGTGTCCATATTGCCATCAGCACAAAAACGAAAGAAAGTTACGAATCATTGAGAAAAATACTTGATTTTGTGAAATAAGAAGACCATCGTTGGAAGATTTGTGCAGATTTGAAGTTGATAACTCTTTTGAGAGGAATGCAGGCGGGATATACGAAAAATATGTGTTTTATATGTTTATGGGATACTCGATATGGCGACCAAAATGCCAATAAAAGCTGGCCTATGAGACAAGGGTTCTGATTGCGTCGAGAAAACGTCGTTGAAATTCCACTTGTGCCAATCGAAAAAGTGTTGCTTCCACCTCTGTATATCAAGCTTGGTATTGTTAAAAATTTCATCAAGGCCCTAGATCCTGAAGGCAATGCATTCAATGAGTTGAAGCGAATTTTCCCAAAATGACTGGAATGAAAATAAAAGAAGGTTTGTGTGAAACTATATACGTACCAATCAACCTAACTTTTCAATATTTAACACATATTTTTCGAATTATTTCATTACAGGAATTTACAATTTAAAAACAGTTTGTCGAATTTGCAGCTCGTTGTTTGGGATTGCGTCAAAGGAGTCATCGAAAATGTACTTGGAATTCATCGTGACGAAAACTGGTGCATACACGTTGAAAATATGCTCGTTGCTTTCCGTAACATCGGTGTAAAAATGTCTCTGAAAATTCATTTTTTACATTACCATGCAGACAAGTTTGCCGAACAATCACCATGTGAATCAGATGAGCATGGTGAACGGTTTCATCAGGTGACGGCTAGGCTTGAGCACTGGTATAGTGGAAAAAACTTGATTCTCTATTAGGAGACATTTGCTGGAATTCACAGCAAGATGAAGATGGAGAAGAAGAAGAATGAACATGAATTTATATGTTTATTTGTTGAAAATTGTTGGAATTGGAATAAAAATTTGAGTTAAAATCATGATTGTGCGTTTAAATTTTTTGATTTAACTATAGGAAATGTGTTTTCTTTTCTTATTTTGAGATTTTAAAGCGAAATTCCCTTGATTTCTCTATTATTTAGACGAAAATTAACGAAAAAATGGCAAAGAAATGGAGTTTTTTGGACATTTCATTAAGAAACGGTGTTTGAATGAGGTTTTTCTATGTTGGTATATTCAGAAAAGTTGTTGGCCATGACAATAGCTAAAACTTTGCCGAAGACAGTAAAGCGATATTCCGAACGGTTTGGGAATTACAAGCATATAATGTACTGAAGTCATAAGCGACGAACCCTACTAAAATCAGCTAACTTCAAAGGCGAATATCTCCTAAACAAGAGCTAACTTTCAAAAACGGTGGTTACCACTGGATTCAGCGTACCCGATATGGGTTTACTAGGTATGACTCCCGCGTGTTAGAATTTTGAACTAGCACAGTGTTATTAATGCGAAATTAATTTGATTTAGGTGATATAATTTTTGTTATTTTAAATTTTTATGAACCCGACGTTGAAAAGAAATGTTTTCTGTTGATTGTTTCTGAGAAAGTTTTTTCTCTGAATCTAAAAATAAACAAACAGTTAGAGTGTTACATTTGAAATTCACATTTTTTGGTCATTTCCGGCTACACCGGTCACTACCGAGCACAAAATATCAACACAGAGTTTTTTATGTTTAGCAATGTAGGAATACCAATTTTCAATAAAATCGCTCGGTAAATAACTGAGATGATTAACCGTTCCGGTACTTTTGCCTAACCCCGTATACATATAATACAAAAACGCCTGCAGTATAATCATCAAAAAAATTTTATTATAATAAATTCACAAGTAGGTACTTACCGACTAACTCCTCATCCCTATCGTTCGGAATAATATCGAGGCATACTAATTAATCAACTATTACTATTTTGAACTGTACAGAAGACAAATACATAATTCCTAATACGGGATATTCGAGAATCTACTACGCTCCTTTGTATTTATTCCAGCAGAGATAAATTTTTCAGATGAAAATAATTCCCTAAAAATCCAAAGCATAAATGATTGATTGAGTTTTCACCGAGCCTATTCTCTAGCGAATTGCTGGTCGTTCTAGATGCGGAATTCGATTTTCCCCATAAAAAATGCAAATTAATTCGTTCCGCCCCCAGACGTGACGATCCATGTCTTCATTATGCGCCGTAAAACAAGACCCGGGTTCTGTCAATTAAGAAGACTTTGTTTACCTATTGCCGAAAGTGGTTTTGGAAAATATAATAGAAGCACTCAGGAAAAGGACCAGGTTGATTATTTTATTTTCCGGTTTGGTGATCCCTTTAGAAGATTGAGGGGACGTGGTGTCATTTATGATGATAACTAACAACTTTAAGGGCATCTATCCACTTTATATTCTAATTTTAATAACGTCATTGATGAACGAATACTCGACCATTAGATGGTTGATGTAGCTTATATAACTTTGAACAAGTAATTGTTTTCTACAGGGTAATCCAATTCAAACGAGCCACCCGTTGTGATTCGAAAAATTTGTCGGAATGACAAATGACTCTATTTGAGGGACATCTGTTGACGTATATTTGACGCTTCAACAAGCAACCTCCTGAAAGGAGGAGCTTTATTACCTCATAATTGAGTAGGGCTAAGGGGTCGGGTGAAACCTCATTTGAAAGCATTTAGAAACCTCTTCACAACGGTGTATGAAAAAAGCAATAGAGCAAATCTATTTTGCGAAAAGTTGTTCTTAATCTCAAGCGAGTTAACTTGAATATTTCTACTATTTTTTTTAAGATTGTTGAAGTGAGGGGAGACGAATCAATTTATGTATTGAAGAGAAACCTTCGGAGAGTAGTTAGCATGCTTTAAACAGTAAATTCACTCACCTCGAGGATTTAGATGAGGAAATCAGTATCTGCTATAATGTTTTTTTGAGAGCATTTTTTACAAACTACAATAATTTTTGGAATATATTTTTACTTTATCATGTTTCCAGTAGAGAAACTTGAACCCAATTGTTCTTAATCAAATATTCTGATTGTCTTCCAGATATTCCCTTACAATAATAAAATCTTGGCTTGAAACCGTCTTTAACATGGTCCAGGATTCATTAATTTTATTAGTTATTTTGAACAAGAGTTGAGGAAATTTCTATAAACTCGAAAAAATTTATAAAACTAAGCTATACAATATGGTCGTAAAAAGCTTGCACTTGACATAAAGTAATATATCCCAATCACTGAGTCATTTTTCAAGCGTCGAATCTACTTCTGAACTGATTGACTATGTTTGCACTCACCACCGAACTAGGTAGACGATTCCACAAGTCGAAAATTCTGTTCGAAAAGAAATTCTGGAGTAGATTTGTCTTGACCGCGTAAATTGCCAGTGTTCAAAGAAAAAAGGTTCTTGACTTCAGTACCGAGAACTCCCTGTGTAGACAAGTAGGTTAATATCTTGTCCCATCTGATCCGCCGGTCTGAGAACGTAGGAATTCCAAACATGCATAGCCTAGCAGGGTAATCAGGACGATGCCAACCAAAAAGGAACCTTGTATTCCATCGTTGCCCTGACTCCAAAATAGCTTCGTCGTTCCGCAGGGATGGCCACTAGGCTGTTCCAGCGTACTCCATGATTGGACGAACATAAGTTTGATAAAGCAGTCTGGCTGTCTTCACGCTACAGGTACCAAAACTTTTCTGCAACATGTTCTGGCTTTCGAGGTGACAATTGCAACATGGTCTGACCAGCTAAGGTTATTTGTGACTGTTAGTTGTAGGTCAACATGACTTGAAACAGTTTTTAGAGTGTGGCCTTCAATGGTGTAGATAAAGTTTGGATTAGTCCTACCTATGTGTAGAACGACACACTTCTCCAAATTTAGTGGAAGTATCCATTCACGTGACCATTGTTCTATTTTAGACGAGTCCTCCTGTAGAGTGGATCTGATAGCAGGAAATTTCAGAGCTTAGTATCATCGGTGAAGAGTGCCCATTTTGACCTGATCAAGGAAGGCAGATCGGAGGTATATAGAAGAAAAGTATGGGCCCAAGGACAGAACCTTGGGGAGCACCACATACAACAAACCACTCCTTCGAGGAATACACACCAACGACCCTCACACGGAAAGATTTTTGACAAGAACGAGCTAATCCATGAGAGTAAATCACCCCTAATCCCCAGATGTTCGAGTTTATGCAGCAAACGGCGATGTGGTACACGATCAAACGCTTTTGCAGAGTCAAGGTATATCACATCTATAGGATTTCCAGCATACTAAGCTTTCGTCCAGTCGTTGATTGATAGAATTAAGTTTGTGAGGGTTGATCGACCAGGAAGAAAACCGTGCTGTTGATCAAGGATAATATTGTAGGATAGAGTGAATCTGATGATCTGGTAGCATATAGTTCTCTCAAGAACCTTGCTAACCGCAGATACGAAGCTTATAGGGCGATAATCAGTGGCAGAAAGTTTATCACCTTCTTTGAAGATCGATGTGATTGAAGCAGTACGCCAATAGCGGGAAAGTAAAGAAGTGCTAAGTGACTGTGAGAAGATTATGAAGACAGGCTTGGCAAGCGCATCTGCGCAACGTTGTAAGAAATATTGTGAAACGTTATCAAGTCCAGGAGAACTGTTCGTTTTAAGCTTGGTTAGATATTCTCTGACTGTTTCCTCTGTTATTTTGATACAATCAAGCGTTATTGACCCAAGCAGTGTTTGAGGTACAGGAATGGGGCCACCAGGTTCTGTAGTGTAAGACGAAGAGAATGCTTGAGCAAGAATGTCTGCGGTTTCAGTTGCGTTGTTACAGATTTGGCCTGAGTTATTCCTAACCAAAGGGACAGTAACTTACTATTCAGAGTCGATCGTGAGTAATTATAAAACTTCTTTCTGTTCTTGGACTTGGCCAACTTGGTTTCAAAACTTTCCTTCGCATGTCGAATAGTTGAGGTCAGTAGGTTCGAGTGAGTACGATGATTTTGGCGGATCTTCTTCTGAGGTAACGCTGCCACAGTGATTTATTGATTTTTGACATGTTAAGATTACGATTAGTTATCCAGGGTTTGACTGGATTCTCAGTGACTGTCTTCTCAAAGGTGTTGGTGAAAATGATATCTTCGATAGTGTGTAGCACTTTCGTCCAATTAGTTTCAATATCATCTTCTTGTCGAATGATCGAATCTCAGTTGCATGAACGCAGATTTTCAGACACTTTGTCGTAGTTTACTCTCGAAACTTTTCTATTTTGTCTTTTACTAGGGCACTATAGTTAAGTTGAAGTTCAGTTAGCAGAACTGAGTGATCGAACTTGCCGAAAGGAGGAAGATGTTGAATGTCTGAGAGCAACTGCGAGTCGTTCGTTATAAATAAATCAAGTGTAGATGGCTTCTGTCCCTGTCGAAATCTCGTTGGCTTCTCTATCAGCTGGCATAAACCAGAATCAAACAATAATTCGTCATATGGATAAGTGAGTCCGTTGAAGGTAGGATGGTCAAGGTCTATTTAATATCGGTACAATTGAAATCGACAGTGATGAGTATGTTCTTGTGGGTTAGGTGGAGATCCGACAAGAAACTTACTATTGCGTTGTCAGCTGTACAGGGGCGTGGTCGATAAATACAGCCGATAAATATGGAAAAATCTGTATTAGAGAGATTCAGAAATTATCAGTCCAGTCATTCTGAGAAACTTCCACTTTGCGATTATCCGTAATCATTGAATTCATAAATATATATATATATATATATATATATATATATATATATATATATATATATATATATATATATATATATATATATATATATATATACGCCTCGATGACCAACTCTATCAGTGCTGTCTGCGCGGTAAAGGGTATAATTAGGAATTGAGGATGTTTGGAGTTATTTGACGATACTCATCTATAATTTGCTGGCGTAGATCTCATATATTCTAAGACTAAGTCACCAAAATTCAGGACTTGGTTCCACTGTTCTCTAATGAGGGCACTTTATAAATAATACACACAACCAAATTTATATGGAATCACCCGATATTTTGAATTGTATGTCATGGATTGCGGAAATTTTGAAGGATTGTTAGAATTGATCCTTTTTGAAATATTTCAATTGGAAAATTTTAAGGAAGAAACGAATAAATGAAAATAAGAGACTCTCCGCATGTAGTAAAAAAATTGAAAATTGTCTTCGCACAGAGTAGGTGTTTTTTTTCTCGACCTCAGTAGCTTGTATTACCGCCTTTTGCCCTGATAGAAGCCTGAGTCCGTCTAAGCATGCTTTGGATTAGGTTTTCGACCTCGTCTGGGATGATATTCTGCCACTCTTCTGTGGTGGCTCAGATGAGCTGTTTTGGGGTTCTTGGATTATCCTGGCGCGATCTAATTTTCTTTCTGAGATTATCCGATGAATGTTCAATAGGATTTAGGTCTGGAGAGCAAGCTGGCCAGTCCGAAATAGCGATTCCCCCTGTTTCAAGAAAATGTCGCGCGAGGTTGTTGGTATGCGGAGAAGCATTATCTTGCATAAAAGTGAAATTCTCACAGTGGGCACCTCGACAGAGTCTCACTATGGGCTCCAGCACTAGGTCCACGTAATTTCTAGCCGTTGCACTCGGAAGAAATGAAACCAAATCTGTTTTGCTTCCCAGCATAATGCCACCCCAGAACATCACACTGCCCCCTTGGTATTTCGGAATTTGTCTTGCTGCTCGGAGTCTAGCTTGTCTTCCACGACCCCTTAAAACCCCATCTGATCGAACACCAATTATTCTGGTCTCATCCGAAGAAAGAACATTTCGCCAATTCTAATTGTCCAATTTTGGTGCTTGATACACCAGTTAAGTCTGTTAATTTTTTGTTAACTGGTTAGCTCTGGAACTCTTAAGGGCCTTCTGCTGTATAAACCCTTGAACGAAGTCTTTGAGGTATCAATTCGACTGATATACTGATGCTTGTTACTTCCAGAAATTGCCTTTGGAGTATGGGGTGCGACGCACTAGGGTCTCTTCTTGCAATTTGGCACAGAAAGCAGTCTTGTTTTTCAGAAGTGATATTCCTACGACTTCTTCTAGGCCTATTTTGCAGATATTGTAGCTCCACGTATCGGGCGTAGGTTTTTAAAATCATCCCCTGTGATACTCCCATTGTGGCTGCTATATCCCTTTGTGTCATCCTTCTTCAACGAGAGCAATTATTCGACCCCTCAGCACACCGGACAATCAATCCAACATAAGGCATTTTCAATTGAGATTATAGGCTTATTTAAAGTTTTACTTTCACAGTTTCGAATCTCAGTGACCATTGAGTATATTATCCCGAACATATGGTGACAATTCAACATTTCTTATCATACTATCCAGTTTTTTTTACAACAACAAACTTCAATCTTCACAAGTAGTCAAAGATCCATGGTTAAAAACAATCAATAATGTGAAATAACGAGTGAGTCCATATAGATTTGGTTGTGTGTATTACTAGAGATATCTACTAGTGAAATTTGATACCAAGTCAATATAAAGGATTTCTATGATACATACTATAACTATAAGATAATTTGTGCGTTTTTGGTTCTGAGGTTGTGAAAATTTTCTCAAGTATGTAGTTAAAAAATATAAATAAACCCTTGTATTTTTTATAATGTTTTTTGTTCATAATTAGCTGCTGTCCTCGTTTGAGAACAATGGGTTTTTGTAGGGTCAAACTGTTACTGGAATTCAATTTATTGTAGACTCAGTTTATAATGGATACTGGAAAGCTTTTCAAAGAGCTTGACACAGCACTTGATAATATTAGTAATCACAATTATCATAACGTAGATATTGTTATAATACCTCCCGAAGTACATGAACTGACGGATGAAGACGATACAGATGAAAATGAATACGGCCTTCCGACCTACCCCAAGATGTACAAGGTGGAATGGAGTTTTTTTTCATAATGGATATAACAAAACAAAAAATTTGAAATCTAAAAAGGAGAAAATCACTCTGAAAGTCCAACCAATCTGTAGCAGGATACTATTAACGGTAGTATGAATGAAACGCATGGTAATAACAACCGTCGAGATATTATGAAAACAAAATTGAAAAATGATACTCTGGAAAGATGAAGATATTTCAAAACTTATAGCAGAACAATCATAATTATTTGCAAATCAGAAAAGAATAATTCGTTTCGTGCCTACTGCATAAGATATCAAGATTATTAAGGAAATATTACTCTTTAGTGGATACCACAGACTACTTAGGAAATGTTTGTTTTGGAGTGTTCAGAGCTATGTCAAGAAGTCGCTTTCAGGAAATGAGAAAATTCTTGCATTTTGCTGATAATTGAAAACTTGATAGAAATAACAAAATGTTCATTGTTAGACCACTTATGGAAATTCTGAACAGAAACTTTCAATAGTGGGGAATTCTACATTCTCGGTTATCTATTCATGAAGCTATGATCAAATGTTTGGGTCATCATTCTGCAAAACAATTTAATAGAGGGAACCCTGTATGATTTGGCTTTGAAGACTGAATGATCTACAGCTCCACTGGATATTGTTATGAATGTGAAACCTACTGTGGTGCAAAACTATCTACTGTTAGCGAAGTCGTTACCTCTTGAGTCGTTTTGGAACTATTGGAATGTGTATTGGATCCGTCAGATCAAATTTTATTTTTAATAATTATTTTACCTGCCCTGACCTTTTGAAAACATTAAGAGAAAGAGATTTTAGGATAACAGGGACCATAAGGGATAATCGCCACAAAATCGACTCTGATCATCAGCTCCCCAAATGAACAAGGAAGGACGTGGGTGTTTCCAATAAATTGACGTATCAACAAATTAATTATTGACAACAACGTATTGTATGTATCATTGACAACAATCGTCATAACGATAGGAACAAATTACCGTTGAACCACTGGCGAAAAGATGGTCTCCATTAAAAACAAAGGATTGATGTTCCACAGCCTCTCCTCTTTTCCAAATATAATACTTTCATGGGGAGTGTTGATCTCCTGGATCAAAGTATTAACAACTGCAGAATATCTATTCGGGGAAAAAGTGGTGGTCCCTTTTCACAAATGTGGTCAAAGTGGCTGCCGTTAATGCTCGGAAAATTCATAGAGTCGTTTATGAGGTAAAGTCGATTTGGTAACTTGTTCGGGGCGTTACCCGTTATTATCTGCCGAGCTTTCCTAAATCATCACACTCCGAGGCCGACCTTCTGTTTCTATAGCCATGAGTATCATTCAAGAAGAAGGCGGTCATACTCCAGTCAAAATTGAAAAACAATCACGGTGTAAAGTTTGTATTGTCAAAGCACGTTGGAGATGTTTCAAATGTAATGCCATTTTATACTTTAAACGAAAATGTTTTGAAAAGTATCAAACATCCTCTTAGGAGGGCTTTTGGTTGACCTTCAATAAACTGAGTCCAACAATTTTTGTTAAAATGTCTCGAAAAAAAATTTGGTTTTTTTTAAGTTTACGAATAGGTAAACCCACAGTACTCTACGAAGTTTTTTCATGCAAGCCATGGCATGTCTAGTAGCGAATCTGGTGAAAATAGTAGCCGAGTATCTTTAAGAGAAAATAAAACAAAGACAATTTCAACGTCAATATCGTGGAAAGTACTGAACAAAATCTCATTAGCTTTTGATATGTTTCTCTTAAAGGTAGGTACTACCTGAAAGAAACTCAGATATTTCTGGTTCCATCTTTTTGTTAATACCGTTCGTTTGACATACAGTGTGTTCCAACGAAAATTTGACCCCCCCTATAACTCCGAAATGAGTAACATTAGCGAAAAACACCAAGACACGTCGATTTTTGTTTCGAGGGGGAGCATTTTTCGAAATAATTCGAAACTTGTCAGATCAACCCCCTACCCCCAGCAACCCTAATTTCGAAATTCATCATAGGGAATAAGGGTCGAGTGGCACCTTACTGTAAAGGTCTGTCAATTCTCCATTCTGATTTGTCATTTTAGAATTTTAAATTAACATACAGGGTGTCCCAACCGAGGGTAAAGTTGAATTCCTGCAAATCCCAAATACTAAATGAAATCGATTTATTTTGGCATAATGCAAGCGCAGGTTTATGCTCGGTCTAGAAAAACGACCTACACTTGTGAATTTGGAGTTGGTGCAATCAACCCCTATTTCCAGCATCCCCAACTCAAAAATCATTCGATCGAAAATAGGTCAAGTGGCACCTCGTTGGAAAGGTATTTCAATTTTCTCTTCGAATTTGGTATTTTCGAAATTCAGAATCAGCATACAGGGTGTCCCGGAGCAGGAACACTGAAAACCCAAATAACTTTTTGAAACTGGTTCATTTCGGTATAATACGAGAACATGTTTATGTTTGATTCGAGAATAAGACTCTCTTGCGTGAATATGGAATTTTGCAATCAATCTCTTCCATTCAGCATCCCCAACTCAAAAAATCATACAAGTGATTACAGGTTGAGTGGCAAAGTTCCAGAAAGATTTTTCTATTTTCTGAATCACTGAGGCATTGGTTTCAGTTTGGCAATCGAGGTTTTCTGGCGTGAGGATCAGGATGAGGGGATGATGGAGAAACTGATTGGATGCTCATCTAAACAGGAAAACGAGATTTATTGAACTTGTATTCAATTGAAAACAAAAAACTAACTTGATTATTACAACAATTGTTCAAAATGACCTCCGCCCACCTCCATACAGTTATACAGACGATTTTCGAACTCTCTTCTCACATTAGCGAAAACTTCAGGAGTCAAAAGTCGGCATTCTGTGATAATCCTCATCCGCAGCTCCTCCAGGTTTTCTGGTCTTGTGGCATAAACTTTAGATTTTAGATGGCCCCACAAAAAAAATCTAGGGATTTAAATCTGGTGACCTGGCTGGCCACTCAACAGGTCCTCTTCTACCAATCCACCTTCCTGGGAAATTTTCGTCTAAATATTGGCGCACCCGAGCATCATAATGCGGAGGAGCACCGTCTTGTTGAAAACGCATTTCGTCCTCAGAAAGAGTTGGATCGTTCTGTAAAATTTCTGTCAATCTAGGATGTATGTGTTCCTCTAACAACTGTAGGTAGCCATTTCCATTCAGATTACCCTCAATAAAGAAAGGCCCAACTAGATGATTGCCAAAATTCCTGCCCAAACGTTCAACTTCTGAGGCCTTTGCGTGTGGGCCTCTCTAAACCAATGAGGATTCTGTGTGTCCCAATATCGACAATTATGTCTATTCACTTCACCACTGAGCATAAAGGTGCTTTCATCAGAAAAACAGATGTTATTCAGAAAATTTGGATTAGCGTTTAGGTTTTCACTTAGATTTTCACAAAACTGTAAACGACGATCTGGATCATCTTCGTTTATTTCATGCACTAATTTTACCTTGTAGGGGTGAAATTTGTGATGTTTCATGATTCTATGGACAGTTGTAGCTGATACACCAGTCAGACGAGATAGTTTTCTGATCGAAGTAGTATTCTCCATTTGTAGATGACCCACTACTGCCACTTCCGTTGCCTCATTTCTGACAGGACATGCCACTTCATGTTTTTGTTTGCCACCGAACCCGTAGCTAGGAATTTGTCAACCAAATATTTAACGTACTGGTGACTGACTCCCTTTCTCTTTCAGGATGGTTCCTATCGAATATCCTTGCCGTTTCTTTGGCACAACTGTTATTTCGAAAATACGTCGATACAATTTCGACCCTTTCCTCAGTGGAATAAACCATTTTCAGATTAATTTCAACTGACGAACAACAACAATAATGAGGAACTGATCTGAATAATAATAATATTTCATTGCAAAATGAGAAATAACAGATGACTGCACGCCAGATGGAAATGAAAAAATGTGAACATTTTCAATGCAGAAATCAGCTTTATTTCTTCGTAATTGATGCTCAACACATCGTACCCCAATACTTTTAACAGTTTCGAATTAATTTTAGTTGATAATTTCAAATGACGATATTGAATTTTTCGAAAGCGACATCCTGTATGGAGAGCCGAACTGAATGAAATGCTTTAATCATTCTGGAATTCAAAAACCTTTCTGAAGATATGCCACTTGAATTATTTGTATGATTTTCAAGTTGGGGATGCTGAATGGAAGGGGTTGATTGCAAAAATTCTATAACCACACAAGAAAGTCCTATTCTCGGATCAAACATGTTCTCGTATACCGAAATGAACCAGTTTCAAAAAGTTATTTGGATTTTCAATGTTTCTGCTTCAGGACACCCTGTATGATTATTCTGAATTTCGAAAATACCAAATTCGAAGAGAAAATTGCAGTACCTTTCCAACGAGGTGCCACTTGACCTATTATCGATCGAATGATTTTTGAGTTGGGGATGCTGGAAATAGGGGGTTGATTGCACCAACTCCAAATTCACAAGTGTAGGTCGTTTTTCTAGACCGAGCATAAACCTGCGCTTGCATTATGCCAAAATAAATCTATTTCATTTAGTATTTGGGATTTCCAGGAATTCAACTTCACCCTTGGTTGGGACACCCTGTATGTTAATTTAAAATTCTAAAAATGACAAATCAAGGTGGAGAATTGACAGACCTTTTCAGTAAGGTGCCACTCGACCCTTATTCCCTATGATGAATTTCAAAGTTAGGGTTGCTGGGGGTAGGGGGTTGATCTGAGAAGTTTCGAATTATTTCGAAAAATGCTCCCCCTCGAAACAAAAATCGACGTGTCTTGGTGTTTTTCGCTAATGTTACTCATTTCGGAGTTATAGGGGGGGTCAAATTTTCGTTGGAACACACTGTATACGTTATATCCCTAATTTTCATGGATCAGATTATATCTAGAGTTGAAAGTTGTTGAGAATATCTTGGAAATTTTAAATGCATAGTTAAAACTCATTAACTTTTTTCACTGTTAATATCCGCCTGCCTTAATGGAAAACTCTCTAAAATCTCCCAATGCATTTTTCTTCTCTTGCAATATTAATATATCGGCCTGCGTTCATCGTAGCATCATAGAACAGTAAGTATGATTCATTATTCCTCGCGAAACGAAAATCCAAATGGAAATTGCCTCGCAAGATCGCATTTACGACTTCAATCAATTCGAAAAATTCCGCATTTGATGTTTCCGAATGTTGGTTTTTTTTCCACAATTAATAGCGTACAAGCGGAACATGCGCCAGCTTTCGCCTTCCCAGGAAATATCGGCGGCGTTGTTCGACGAAAAATGCGCTCCCGGAAATGAAATTAATAATCCCGACCGAAGTCTTCAACTTTGAGCATCGATGAATTATTGATGTCGTACGAAATGGTCGACGACACCATTTGCGAAAGATTCTCAGAGAGTCGTATTCCTTCTTTTACAGACTTATAAAACTGAGATTTAATAAAAAATATTGGTTCTGTCGAGCGAGTTTTTATTATGGTCCGTTATTGAGGGAGGAGAACGGAATCATTTGCACTGTAGGAGAAAAGTTTCATAGTTATGTTGGGAAAGTTTAACACGAAGAATGTCGGATATTATTTCCGCAACAGATTGTTGTTTGAATTTCGTAAAACAACTGTCATAGCAAGTGTGTTTCAGGTATGCTGTCAGGGTACTCAGTATTATTTGCAGATGATACCAACTTCCTGAGTATAGGATGACAAAAATGAACTTGAAAAACATGACAGATTTCTGCAGACCAAGCACAAACTTGGTTTGATTCGAACAAACTTGTTTTTGGAGACTAAGCCATCGTCTGCTGCCTACCTCAGAATGCTAGGGGAAACAGTAGAACCAGATCTCAGATTCTCCCATCACATGAACATTCTCTTGAAAAAGCTGCCACGAGCAGTTTTTGTGAATCGGAGGCTGCCAAAACTACCTACTATGGCCATTTCCACAGTTTAATTTCTTATGGCTTGATTTTTTGGGGTGATTCACCAGAATCGGAGAGAGTCTTCGACAAACAAAAGTTGGCACTCAGAATTTTTTGTGGAGACAACAGAACCCATTCCTACCAAATCCTTTTCTCGCAACAGGGTATACTCACACTGCTATCCGCCTTCATTTGGCTTGTGTACTTTTGTGTTTGGTCATCAGGACGACTAACAAAGAATCAACTTTCATCATGAATATTCTACGAGAGGAGCAAACAACCTCACCTTCTCCTATTACAGGTTCAAAAAATCACAACTAAGTTTAAATCATGTAGCCATCAAAGTAAACTACAAAATTCTAGAAAGATACACACAAAAACCTCAAAACAGAATTAGAAAACAAATGTTTCTACAGTGTGGAAGAATTCTTTATTGATAGTCTCCTTGAAATATTTATAAAAAGTATTTAGAATAATGTGTTACAATTATTTTGTAAATTTGGTAATGTTAATGTAATCTAGAATTTTATCAATCTACCTATTCAGATTACCTTGACTACCTCATGTAAGCTTAATGGGCTAACTTCACCTTAGTTCATCTAGATTATTGTTTTGTTAGTTCAAAAAACTGAAAATTGTTTTCGCACGGAGTAGGTTTTTTCTCGACCTCAGTAGCTTGTATCACCTCCTCTTGCCCTGATACAAGCCTGAATCATTTTAGGCATGCTTTGGAATAGGTTCTCGACCTCCTCTGAGGTGATATTCTACCACTCCTCTGTGGCGGCTTGGATGAGCTATTGTGGGGTTCTTGGATTATCTAATTTTCCTTCAGAGATTATTCCATGAATGTTCAATAGGAATGAGGTCTGAAAGAACAAGCTGGTCAGTCCAAAAAGCGATTCCCCTGTTTCAAGATCATGTCGCGCCAGGTTACTGGTATACGGAGAAACATTATCTTGCATAAAACAGAGGGCAGCTCGCCAGAGTCTCACTATGGGCCCCATCACTAGGTCTATAAAATTTACAGCAGTTACACTCACAGGAAACGAAATCAAATCTGTTTTGCTTCCGAGCATAATGCCACCACAAAACATCACAATGCCCCCTTGTTATTTTGGAGTCTTGCTTGTCTTCCACGACCCTTTAAAACACGAATCCGGCGATCATCTGATCGAACACCAATTCTAGTCTCTTCCGAAAAAAGAACATGGAAGAACATTCCAATTCTAAATTTTACAATTTTGATGTTGCCTGGTTAGCTCTGGAACTTTTACTGACCTTCTGCTGTATAAACCCCTTGAACCAAGCCTTTGACGTATCGTTTCGAGTGATACACTGATGCCTGTTGCTTCTAAAAATTGCCTTTGGAGTATGGGGTGCAACGCACTAGGTTCTCTTCTAGCAATTTGGCCCAAAAAGAGATCTTGTTCTTCAGAAATGATCTTGCTACGACTTCTTCTAGGCTTATTTTGCAGAGATTGTAGTTCCACGTATCGGGCGTAGGTTTTGAAATCACCCCCTATGATACTCCCATTGTGGCCGCTATATCCCTATGTGTGACCTTTTCTTCGACGGGAGCAATTATTTGACCCCTCTGCAGATCGGACAATCCAACGTAAAGCATTTTCAATAATGATTATAGGCTTTTTTAAATTTTGAAATTCACAGTTTCAAATATCATTGACGACTGAGTACAATGTCCGAAACATGTGGTGACAATTCAACTTTTCTTATCATACTATCCAGTTTTTTCACAACAAAAAACTTTATTCTTCTCAAGTAGTCAAAGATCCATGGTTAAAAACAATCGATAATGTGAAATACCGAGTGATTCCATATAAATTTGGTTGTGTGTATAAAACAATATGATATAATCTCTTCTTCAATTGAAAGTGGAGGCAATGGTTCAGATGCTGGTAATCTTTATCTTAAAGAATATGTGTTCCCGATTCTTGCAAGAACTGCAGAATAATGAAATGAATAATGTTTCGAGAACATTCACTATTAGTTGCGAAAAACTGAAACCTACGCATTTTTCGAAAATGTTTAAGAACGTTGGAAATTAAAAACGCAATTTCGAGATGGTTTTAGTCAGGATATAGCAAAATTGCAGCTTTCTCATTCCAACTGTTAATCTATTGAAATCCTATCATATGAAAAATTCAGGCTAAAATATATGGCTTTTCAGTGTTGAAATATTGTATGAATGATGAAAATTGAAAAAATAGTAACGCTACTTTCAAAGGCGATTCTCGAATTGTCCTTTCAAATTCTCTACATATCAACTTCATCTTCTTCCGACCGAATTCATATCATCCAGTAAATGAATTCCACGAATTAGGTCAACCAACGATTATCCAAATCCTCCCTACTTTCCGGCCGCGTGGGGTAAATTTTGTTCTTGACAAAACCCCCAGATGAAAAGTCTATCGGTCTGACATCAGAGGATATCGCAGGCCATAAAACGAAACTCTTCTTTGCTATCCTGTGATCTCCAAGAATGAAGAATGCTCAAATTTTTCGAATATAGCCCAACAAATCCGGTCAAAATGTTGAAATATGGGTTAGCGTTTACAGATCAAACTTCCCGAAAAATTGCGTGGTTGGATTAGTAGCTTTCTCTTCGGTGCATAGATTCAGGTGATAGTTGATGGCGTAACAAGTGAATCTTTTCAAGTTAATGCAGGAGTACTCCGTACTCTCGCCAACTCTTCTTCTGCTGCAAATTAATGATTTGCTATACTTCACCGAAAACAGAATATTTCGGTTTACGTACTCTGGTGTCCTCTTTTTCTTGTTAGTGTGCTATAACTGATGAGGAGACACACCGACAAAGACATTAAAAGATCATGTCACTGAGTTCAGACTTGGAGAAGTTATCAGAGCTGAATTTGGTCAATTTCAACTCGAAGAAGAAGGAATCCATAACTTTCGCTAGAAAAGCTGAAGAACTTTCTGTGATAATGCGAGGACATGGAATTTCCTCAGAAACTCAGTTTTCTTTCAGGGCTAAGCAGTAATTGAAGCCATCACATATGATGATTTTATAAAAGGCACAGGTTCGACCTACTCTGGAATACTATTCCCAGGTGTGGGGCTCCAAACCCAGATATTCATTACAATTATTGGATAGTGTTCAGAAGAGGATAGTGCGTCTCATTGACCACCCAGAAGATCACTCGCAATCTGCAACCGCTCGTTCAAAAGCGTCAGGTTGCTGATCTTTCTTGTTTTTACAGATATTTCCATGGTGAATGCTCTGAGCAACTGAAAGATTGGTCCCTGAAATAATCCAGTTCCAAAGAAGAACTATGCTCACGGAAAACTTTTATCAGTGGAAGGTTCAACTAGCATATCCACGTACCTCACTCTATGAAAGTTATTTTGTTTTCAGGGCTAGTGATACGTGTTCACTATGCTTTCTAACTGTAGATCACCTGTACCATAGTAGTTCAGAACGTACTCTGTGCTTACCTGAACCGAGGGTTTAATTATCCGTGCATTTCTAAATCATCCACCGACATCATTGAGGTCCCGTCGTCTCCGTAAATCGTCTGAAGCACGCGTTGCCACGAGTCAATTCTACAGATAACCCACGCCGACCGCCATATTGCCAAACCGCCGTTCTCTACCAGCGAATCTCGTGTTTTATTTTATCTTAAATTTAAGCTTACAACGGGTAAGTTAGTAAATTGTTCTTTACTCCAGCGATTTCTTCTTTTTAGGCGTAATGTAACTAACAAATAAAGATACAAAGTAGATGCGTTTCACATCCCCCAATTTAGGTTTTGTACGTATCTTATACGTACGTTAGACCATACGATTCACCTACGTACGATAACTGTGGATTCTCTTGTCATCATCGCGTTGATGCCAAATGGTACGTAAGATAGTAAGACGGCCACAGACGCACTGCACACAGGTTGAAGTAGGATAACCAGATGAAACTCTTTTTCTTCTTCTTTTTTTGATTTTCAATGGTATGATTTATACGTATGCACATGTCTTGAATAAAAACACAACATGATTTTATTAACCGGTATGGTAATATGGAGGAGCCTAACTGCGATCTTTGGAATATGGCCATGTTACTGTGTTCACTAATACTTTCTAACTATAGATCGCTCAGTAGACCCCTTCGATTAAGCGAAGCACAGAACGTACACTGTGCCTATCTGGTCCGGGGGTTCAAATATCCGTGCATTTCTGAGACTTGCGCTCTTTTCCTCGCCGACCTCATTTGGATGGCATCGTCTCCGTAGATCGTCTGCAGCACGCGTGGCCATGAGTCATTTCTGCGGAAAACCCACGCTGTCCGCCATATTGTCAATCCTCCGTTGTTTACAATCACGTGTTTTATTCAATCTAATATTTACGTTTACAACGAATCTTCGTGTGGACCATCGACGTTTTTCTTCGTGCGTGTGACGCTATCCCGGTAGCACTAGTGCGCTGTGGGACTCGTTTCCATCACCATCTTTACGATAACCTAAACGCAGTCTAACCTAACCTAAATTCGATACTAATACTAAATCTCATCAGTTCCTAATAGGAGCCACATCATAAGGCACATCATCCTTTGAATGCACTACTTATCCGATGTAGCTAGAGTGATAAAACGCGTCATTTGTGAATGAAGCGAAATTTTGAACATCAATGCTTTATTTAATTAAAAAATGCAGATCAATCATCATCAAGTAGCGACGTCCTAGATCCAATAATTATGATTAGGCCGTTACCTATTGAACTGACCATAATAGGACCACTTAAATGTCGTTTACCCTTAATTTTGAAGATCTTTGGTGACTATTTCGTAAATACTCTCACTGAGTACTCATCGCATATTGAAATATTATTATCTGGAGGCGGCATAGCAAAGGAAATAGTGTAGACCTTAGATTTAATTTATATTTGAAGCCACTCTAGAGATGCGTTAACGTCATCAAAGAATTTACACGGTATTAGGCGATTGATACGCGTCGGATTCACGCGAACACAACCCATTTGTCGCTTCGATAATCGACAGGACAATTCGGTTTCAATTTAATCATGGAATTGAATTTGTCACAAAACAAGTATATTTAGAACGTGAAAAACTATGTAACGGTGAACATCGAAATCGGGAAGGTTAGTGGGGTTTTGCGCTAACTTCGCCTAGTTTCCGTACTGCAACCGATACGCATTGCAATCAAATCGATTGCGGTTGAAAGGTCACTGACAATACACAAATAACCCGGCCTCGATGTACGCAATATAAATTTGTCGTTGGGGGCGGCATGGTCGTCCATGCCGCCGGCAGTAGCGGTCAGAGACGGATTAGTATTTCAGTATTTAACCTCAATAAAGAAGATAACATACAAGCAAGACATATTGGAACCGGACGTAATATGCGTTTACACAAATGGCTTTGGAACCGGTTCAAAAATCTTTGAAGATACGAGGAGTACGCTGGTTGATTTGAAATACAAGAAATACACGAGGCGTATGATGCAAACTGGTTTATCTATATTCAAAGTAATTCCCACCTATATTGATGCAGTTTTGTAACCGAAGCTTCAACTACATCTCTAGGAAAGCTTTCGAAAGTGATGAACCAGAAATCGCAAAAGCATAAATCAGGAGAGAATGACGGATATGGAAGGACTTTCATCCTACGTTCACAAGAAAAGTCAACATCGTTGCCAAAGCAACTGTAATTATTTATGTCGGATTACATTTTTTTCTTTCAGTGTCAAATAGATCATCGTACGTCTTTCATTTATTGTCAAAAGATTCAAACAAACTTCAAACTTATCACCTCAACGTTCTTTCTTAGGTCATGATTGCTGGCTTGACTAATTTTGATGTTTTTTTTGTGAGGTAGGAGAGGGAAAGGGAGGCAGTCGCATCGACAGAACAGCGTCTGTCGGGTCCACTTGTTAAATATATACTCTCCGTGCAATTTTTCGGCAAACTGATTTATTAAATCATTTAAAACTGATGATGACTTTAGTTTTCTTAAAGTTTCTGTCTCTATGGACAATAGTGACAAGCCGACAAGCGTTCCTGTCGAAGTTCTTAGGTAATGTTTTATCAGAAAAACTTCTTTCAGGAATTGCGGTTGTAACTGGGAGGGTCAAGAATGAAAGGCATGCTGTTATTACTTCAAGAAAACTAGATGCAAGGCTATTGAATTTTATTAGCAATAATTCAATGACTTCCTTAATGGAATGAATGTCTTGAATTTCAGTTTTCAAGCATGTTTTTAGAGCCTTTAATTGGCCATAAAGTTTAACTGAGATGTCTTTACTGTATTTAGCCGACAGTTTTCCGGAAGCGTTTAATATCTCTTCCTTTGAAGAAGACAGGAGTTTCTCCGGTTGTAATATTTCGAATATACTACTCAGGTCGCAAAGAAAAAATAAATTTTTGTTTAGTTTGAGAAACTAATATATCTAAACGGCAATAGTATACATTGACTTTGAAATAGGATTCGGGGTATGAAATTCTCTCATCTTGTGATAACTCATCAAAAAAACGCTTCGTTACCTTTCGCCTTCTGTTTTTAAAAACAATTGTTACCCTCCACTCGTTTGCTAAATCTTTGGACTCATTTAGCAAACTGAATTAAGATTTCTTGATTCGCAGAGTCTATTCAAAAGATTGCTTAATAAAATACTAGTTTTCTGTAAGTCATTATTTTCATGCTGGAGAGCTTTAGAAACAGGATTAATGATTTCAAATACTGAAGAAAAAAAATGTAACAAGCACGAAGAAATCATAACTCTCTGAAATGTTAATTAAATTTACACATTTCAAAATTAAATTTAGTTGGTATAAACTTCACATTATTATTTAATAATTTTTCTTTACCGCTAATAGAGGTGTCGTTCCTTGAAGATCATCTGGTAGGACATATCGTTTTGAGGGTAGCTAAATATTTATGTAAAAGTATATATTTTTTCTAAATCATCGAAAAAGGTGGACACTTCACGAACATGTTTCGCAGCATACTTTAAAATTAAATTTAATGCGTGTGCAGCATAATGAACATAATCGACATTCGGAGCATGCTCTTTTATTAGGGTTTGTAATCCTCCACAAACACCCAAAATAACATTAGCTCCATCGTAACCCTGTCTACTACATTTAGTGAAATCAATTTCATATTGTTTAATCGTATTTAAAATTTCAGTTTCAAGTCCTTCAGCTCTGCAATCGTATACTGCTCTAAACCCCAAAAAAACCTCACAGATTTTTAATTCTTTAGGGGCATTATTATCATTTTCTGTATTCGAGATGTATCTAAAAACTACAGAAAGTTCGTCAATTTTTGACAAGTCTTGTATTATATCTAGAATTATTGTCATAAATGGAGCTTTTCTTATTTTCTGAGATAATATTTTTCTAACTGCGGTACCAAGCAAATTAATAATTTCATTTTTAATCGTAGGGCCCAATTAATTTATTTTATTTTTGGTTTTGGAAGAAGTTCTTTTAAAGTTGCATCATAATTAGTTAGCAAACGTTGAATGGCAATAAAATTTCCAGAATCAGAATCATGGCCTCTTAAATGTAGATTTCAAGATGCTAAAGTAATTATAACATTATGAATAATAAAATAAAACAAGTTACTATGTTTTAAGTATCACTAATTTATTGATGTAAACAATGACAAAATTTTACATTGCTTGAACCGGTTTCGGACATACGACCATTATCAACAAGAAGCTAATGAAAACTGAATACTCATGTACAATACAGGAATTACCATTAATAAAATCTTAGCTCGTTAAGGACCTCAATCCTTTCTACCCTAGATGCCTTGAAAATTTCCATCCATCCACAGGAATGAAGAATTTTTAGCCGTTGAAGTTCTGGAAAAGGATGACATTCGTTTAGACAATGTGGAGTTAAAGCTGAATCATATTTCTGATGCAGAAATGACCGGAAACGTTCTTTGTATCTAGCCTTGAAAGAGCGTCCTGTTTGACCTATATAAAATGAATTGCACTCAGAACATGTTAATTGGTATACTCCTGATTCTTCGAATTTATCGGTTTCATCTTTTGTGTTGAAAAGCAGGCCTGACAATTTACTAACTGGTTTGAATACAATATGAACTTTTTTACTATCAGACAAAACTCTAGCAACCTGTTCTGACGTCTTCCCAAAATATGTTAGAGATATAAATTTTTCGGGCTTTTCCCTCTTGGATTGGGGATATATAATGTTGAATATGTTGTTGCGTAATTTTCGATTAATTAAACTCTCTATTGCTTTTATATCGAAGCCGTTGCTCTCAGCTATTAAGATAATGGTGTTAAATTCTGATTTTCGATCCATGTCCGATAAAGGCAAATAAATCGCTTTGTGAGTCATGGATTTGAAGGCTGCTATTTTTTGAGAATACGGGTGAAATGAATCTATGGGTATGACATTATGCGTGTACGATGGTTTTCTGAAGATATTAATTGATAAACGGTTATTATTCCCCCGGGTAATTCTTAGATCTAAGAAATTGATTTTACTATCGACTTCTGCTTCTACTTTGAACTTAATTTTAGGATGAATGTTATTAATGAAATTCGGGAAGATTTCTAGTTGTCTATTCGTTCCAATGAAATAGGCTGAAATGTCATCAACATATCGGTACCAAAATAGAATATGCCTTTTCGTCAAAGGTGACGTCATAATTTTAGTGTTTTCCAAATTAGACATGAAAATTTCAGATAGAAGGGGACTGAGGGGTGAACTCATAGCTTAACCATTATTATGTGAATATATCTTATTATTGAACTGAAAATATTTTTGGGTCAAGCATAAATCAAACAGAGAAATTAACTCATCTTTACAGGCCACGTAGAGATTACTTGCCTCTAGAATACTTGATATTAAGGGGTCTGTAGAGATGAGTTAATTTCTCTGTTTGATTTATGATTGACCCAAAATTATTTTCAGTTCAATAATAAGATATATTCACGAAATAATAGTTTAGTTATGGTTTCCCCTCTCAGTCCCCTTCTATCTGAAATTTTCATGTCTAATTTGGAAAACACTAAAATTATGACGTCACCTTTGACGAAAAAGCACATTCTATTTTGGTACCGATATGTTGATGGCATTTAGCCTGTTTCATTGGAACGAATAGACAACTAGAAATCTTCCTGAATTTCATTAATAACATTCATCCTAAAATTAAGTTCAAAGTAGAAACAGAAGTCGATAGTAAAATCAATTTCTTAGATCTAACAATTACCCCGGAGAATAATAACCGTTTATGAATTAGTATCTCCAGAAAACCATCGTACACGGATAATGTCATAGCCATAAATTCATTTCACCCAGCAGCCTTCAAATCTATGATTCACTGAGCGTTTCTTTTGCCTTTATCGGACATGGACCGAAAATCAGAATTTAACACCATTATGTTAATCGATATAAAAGCAATAGGAGTTTAATTAATCGAAAAATACGCAACAACACATTCAACATGATATATCCCCAATCCAAGAGAGAAAAACCCGAAAAATGTATGTCTCCAACATAAGGTTGCTAGAGTTTTGTCTGATGGTAAAAAGTTCATTCAATACAAAAGATAAAACCGATCAATTTGAAAAATCAGGAGTATACCAATTAACATGTTCTGAGTGCAATTCCTTTTATATAGATCAAACAGGATCAAGGCTAGATACAAAGAACATTTCCGGTCATTCCTATATCTGAAATATGATTCAGCTTTAGCCGCACATTGTCTGAATGAATGTCATCTTTTTCCAGAACTTCAACAGCTAAAAATTATTCATTCCTGTGATAAATCTTATGAACTCAATTTCTTTGAATCGATGGAAATTTTCAAGGCATCTAGGGTAGAAAAGGTTAAGCTCCTTAACGACCAGGTAGACTTAATTACCTACCAATCACCTTTATTCAAGTTACTGTGACTTATACTAGCATTTTATTGATGGTAATTCCTGTATTGTACATGAGTATTCAGTTTTCATTAGCTTGTTGTTGATAATGGACGTATGTCCGAAACCGGTCCAACCAATGTAAATTTTGTCATTCTTTACATCAATAAATTAGTGATAGTTAAAACATAGTAACTATATTTATTTTATTATTCATTATGAATATCAACTATCACGTAGTTCAGGCTTCATCGATCAATTAATTATAACATTAATTATCGATGCAATACATCTCTCCTGAATGTAATTTTAGTATTGATTTCACTGTGCAATCGAGTATCGATGGTAATTCCTTGTAACCAATTATTATAAGGCAGCGATGCATTAATATGCTGCCCTGACTTTTCATGGTCAAGTATAGTTTGCTTAAATTGCTTCTAATGGCAACACTGTTAACCCACGTAGATTTGCTTTCACGATCTGCTAATAACCAACAGAAGTGGCAATACGGTTTATTTAAAACATCTTTCATTGCTGAACGAACTTAATGACAGGTATCAGACATATGAGCTCAAAACTATACGAAATACTTTCAGACTCTGGTATAGGTTCGCTGTTAGGAGAGCAAAGATCAAAGCCAATGATACTGCAATTTTGCAATCAACTAACACTCCAAATACTATATGGAGTCTTATCAATTCCAAGAGAAAAACTTATCTTAAGATTTAATCTTCTATATCTGTAGAGACTTTTAGTATTTATTCAAGTTCCTTATAGTTAGATATATATTGTATAGATAGTCTTGGACCACAGATTCATACTCCTGATGAGTTATTCAGAAAAGTGTTATCTCCTGAATTCTTTCTCATTTGAAGAAGTTACTTTTTTGGATGTTGGGAATGCAAACAAATCATTGAAAAGTATCAAATCACGTGATTTTTATGATTTATCAGCTATACTATTGAAGCGTAATATAAATATTATTGTGTATCCACTTACACGTTTGATAAATAAGTGCGTTAAAGAGGGGACCTATTCGGATGTTCCGAAGATATCCAAAATTATTCCTGTTTTTAAAAAGGAAGATTCTGATGATGTCACGAATTATCGGCCAATCTCATTGGCGCCAATGTTTTCTAAGGTTTTGGAAAAAGTGTTGAATCATCAGTAGTGAAGTATTTTGGTTAATCTGCTTTTTTTCCAAATCCGTTTGAATTCAAGAAAGCCCGAAGAACGACAGATGCGGTTGTGGAGTTAATCAATAACACCTTACATTGTTTTGAATTGGCAATGTATTCTCTTTCTTTGTTTCTTGACCTCGGCAAGGCATTTAACTGTGTGGCTCATTCAGTTCTGATGCAGATGATTGGTCGGTATGGATTTGATACATGTAGCAGGAAACTAATATCCTCATTCCAGACTGAAAGGTGGTAGACAGTTTGTGTAGTGTCACTGTTAGGATACCACAGGGTTCAGTGATGAGCCCATATTTCTCATTTTCATTAATGATTTCCTAAACTACCTAAGTGGCTGTTTAAAGATTCTCTTTGCGGATGACACAACTGCATGTGTGCCCTGTGCTGATCTGGTGAAAGCAGAGGAACTGTTTGAGCGGTCGGAGTCGAGGGCCTTGCACTGGTAACCTACTTCTATGAACTGAAAGAGTTGTCTTCGGTATGAGGTCCCTTGAGACATCTTCTGTTCGTTTTTCGGGTGTATATTTGGACTCACGTCTCACATGGGGTGTCCACTGTGATCTGCTTGCTGAAAAACTTAGTAAAAATATATTTCTAATGAGGAGTTTGTCAACATCTTCGTCTAATAGAGTTCTTAGAGCAGCGTACTTCGCTTTAGTTGAAGCACACCTAAAGTATGGTATCCTCGTGTGGGGCTATTGTAGCGATTTTAATCGGAATTCAACGACGTGTAGCGAGGATGATTGTTGATGGGTTGGGCTATAGAGACTGTTGTAGAAATGCCTTCAGAGATTTTAACATCCTTACTTTTCCAAGTCTATTTGTAATGGAATGTCTTCTATACGCGCACAAGAACCAACAATCAGTAACTCTAAATAATCTGGACCACTTACATAATACCAGAAACAAGAACCAAATTCATATCCCATTCTATAGCTTGAGTAGGTCGAAGAATGGTTCCAATTTTCTGTGTTTTAAATTTTATAACTTACTGCCTATTAAGTTCCGTGAACTGTCTGTAATGTCTCTTCAAATCAAAATTCGCAGTTTTTAATGAGAGAGTGCTTGTACAAGATTGATGTTTTCAACACTCTCAATTTTCACAGTATGGCAATCCGAATACTATTCTTTTTGATGCTCTTCATGATATTGTTTGTTGCCATTCTGGGTGTCTGTTTACTGATTGAGAAGTTTAATTTTTTTTCGTATGTAAAAACAATAAAATATTCTATTCTAGAATCAAGTGACATTCAAGAGTTGTTTGAATCGCAAGATGTAGATTTGACGGAATCTGATTTAGAGGAAACGTGAAACACAGGCTTCAACAAGCACTGGAAACGTGACATTTGATTTGAAAAATGATAATGAAGGTTCTGGAATTGAAAATGAGCTTGTGTTTTCTTCATCAAAATTGATCAGTCTATGGAATAAAGTGTGCTTTTTTAAGCCAAATTTCTAATGCCACTGCTGACAATCAGCCTGAATTATAAACTAACAAGCAAGAAAACATTAGAAAATTTTTAAACTAATGCCTAAGCTTGAAGTTAATAACAAATCAATATAGTCAAGAACTTCAATGGAATTGAACCATATTCTCGGTTTCTAAATTCGCGGCATATTTATGGAACATACAGAGTGTTACATAAAAGTATGTCACAACTTGAGGGGGTAAATCTACGTGCAATTTCAAGAAAAAAAGTTCCTATAAAAATAGGTCCGCAAAAGCTTCGTTTCGGAGCTACAGGATGTTGAAATTTCCGGAAGAAATTGGTTTTTTATTCAAAACTCCTGCAGTTTTTGAGAAATTCAGCCGAAATTTTAAATGCAAGCAATTCTACCTCCATCATTACACGTCCTAAATTTCAACTGGAATCTATAAGATGTTTTCTTTTCCGGACCCATGTCTTCTTTTGCCCTTTCAATCTTTTTTCAGTACGCCACTGATAAGCGCATAATCAATTTTCGTCATATTCGTTCAATTTAGAAACTTTTTTGATACTTTTTTTGTAATTTTTCCGTTTCTCCAAGTAGTAAAAAATTATCAAACGATCTTATACATTCGCTGAATTAAAAGCACTTCTAATTAAAAAAATGACTAGTAGGCTTTAATTTTTTTCATTTATTCATTTATTTTGACAGTTGCTAAATTTGAACCAGTGTCTGGTCGAATTGTTTTTTAAATTAACGATTAGCTTTAAGACTTTTGAAGTTATTGCTGTAGGAAAAATGGCTAATTTTACTAACGCCGATTTGGCTGATATCCATTACAGTACGGTCTGGCTGACGGAAACACAACAGGAGCTAGGCGATTATATCAGGTGCGCTTTCCAAATCGAGTTACACCAGATAGGCGAACATTTTTAAAATATCCACAGAATGTTGAGGGAAACTGGTACTTTTACTGAAAATAATCATTTGAAAAGTGCAACTCAAACTATGAGAACCCCAGATATTGAGGAAGCGGTTTTGAATGTATTGATTCGAATCCTCAAGTGAGTACGAATGATTGAAAATCAGTTGAATATTTCGCATGCTCTAGTTTGGAGGATTCTCCACGAAGTTTTATTGAACCTGTTTCATATTCAACGCGTCCAAACTCTACTTCCTCGAGATTTTCTTTCAAGACTGAATTTCTGCCGATGGTTCTCAGATAAAGGTAGAGGAAATGCTCATTTTGATAGTGAAATAATGTTCACAGACGAAGCTAATTTTCCGAAAATTTTTTCACAAATTTTCTCAATAATCATTATTGGGCTGAGGAAAACCTCCATTTGATTGGAGAATATCATCATCAAGAACAATTCTCATTGAATGTCTGGGTCGGAATAATTAGAAAGTATTTGATTGGGCAATTTTGTTGCCTAACAGAATAAACGGTCCCTTATCGGCTTATCGGCAATTTATTGAGGAGGAGTTATTGCTCGAGGATGTGCCACTTTAGGTGAAAAACATAATGTGGTTCATGCATGACGGGGCATCAGCACATTTCAGTGAAGAAGCTAGGGAATTCTTGAATAATACATTCAACAACCGATGGATGAGTCGGGGTGGGCCAGAACCATGGCCTCCTAGGTCCCCAGGCTTGAATTGTTTAGACTTTTTCTTATGGGGATATCTCAAAAGTTTTTTTACCACTCCAGTGAACAATGTAGAAGAATTGAGAAATCGAATAAAAACCTCTTGTGATACGATAAGAAATACTCCAGGAATATTCAAAAGAGTGCGTGATAATATACGAAGAAGGAGGCTTGTATTCTTGCAGGTGGAGGATTCTTCCAGCAATTTATTTAGTTTTTAATTGTTCTTTTTTCAATTTGATATTGAATAAGTATAAGTTGAGTCTCAGAAGACGAGCTATCAAAATAAAAGCAAATTTTGGGCATACCTATCCAGTATTTATATTATTTTTTGATTAGGCGATTAACAGACAATTCAAATAATTCAAATTCAATAATTTTTCACTCGAAAACGGTTGGAGATACGAAAAATTCACGAGTCAAAAAGTTTTTGAATTGAACGAGGATGACCAAAATAGATTGTACGCTGATCAGTGGCGTACAGCAAAAATGTTTGAAATGGCAAAAGATGACATGGCTTCGGAAAAGAAAACACCTTGCAGATTTTAGTTGGAATTTATTACGTGTGATGATGGAGGCCTTGAAAAATAGCTGGAGATACGAAAAAATCACGAGTCAAAAAGTTTTTGAATTGAACGAGGATGACCAAAATAGATTGTACGCTGATCAGTGGCGTACAGCAAAAATGTTTGAAATGGCAAAAGATGACATAGCTTCGGAAAAGAAAACACCTTGTAGATTCTAGTTGGAATTTATTACGTGTGATGATGGAGGCTGTGAAAAGTAGCTTGCATTCCAAATTTGGTTGAATATCTCAAAGACTGCAGGAGTTTTGAAGAAAAAACAAATTTTTCCGAAAATTTCAACACCCAATAGCTCCGTAAACAAGTTTTTGCAGACCTATAATTATCTAAACTTCAGTTCTTAAAATTGCACGTAGATTTACCCCCTCAAGTTGTGACATACCGTTATGTAACACCCTGTATATCCGCGAATAAAGTGATTATACTGAAATGTGAATATATAAAAAATTAAATATTGTTGGACATTAAATTTCATGTGCTGGTCTATTTTTATTGCATAGTTGTGAAAAGAAATTTATTGTATTATGGATTCTGCTAATTCATTACATTTATGGTTCCTTATAGGGTTGTACAGTTAATGAAGGAAGTTTATGTATATTCCGTAACAGGGGTACTTAAATTTGAACCAGAGGTTTTATTTACTGATCAACTATATCTGACCTCCCTGGAATGTTTCAATCAGAGTAATGGAAAACTGATGAAAAAAACTGAATTACTGAATGAGTTTTGAAAAACTGCCGCAACAAAATAAGGCTTCCATCAGTGGCATCTTGGGAAATAAAATTCGGTTAGTTTTTTTGAATCATCAGTTTTGCTCAGAATTATATTAATAATTGAAAAACGATATTTGTGAAACTAACTGTTATGCACAGGGTGGGGCGTAATGGAAGGGCGTTTTTGAAATGAGACTAACTCAGCTGCTTTTCAACTCAGAATATTTTTGATTGCGTAAAATGAAAACTTGAATGTTATCATTTAGTGTAGAAAAAGTTAGAAAAATCATGTTCTCATAATGACATCAGGCAGATGACGTCCGTGTTGCGCAATGTTTTGCTGTAGTCGATTCTCAAAGTTCTGCATCACTCGCTCTTACAAATCAGTGTCGATTGCCATAACTTCTCTTGTGATGGCTTCTTTAAACCATTGCAGATTTCGAGGTTTATCGACGTAGACCTTTGCCTTTAGGTTTCCCCACAAAAAATAATGACAAGCAATGAGATCCAGGGAACGAGGGGGCCACGATACATCACCAAAAAGAAAGATTACATGACCAGGAAAAATTCGACGCGTAACTTCCATAGATGCTCTGGATGTATGTGCTGTGGCACCACCCTTTAGGGACCAAACATTTCTTCTGTTAATTCTTCGTCGTCGCAATTCTGGAAAGAAAAAGTCTCAAGCTTGAAAATTTAATGCTCAGAGTTTATAGTTACGGTTACCCTTCTCCCATCCTCGAAAAAATACGGTCCAATCACCCTAAGATGGCTGATAGCGCACCAAACGGCGACTTTCTCACTGTGAAGTGGGGATTGATGCAGTTCGCGGGGGTTTTCTGCTGTCCAGTATCGGCAGTTCTGTTTATTAACCGAACCGCTCAAATGATAATGAACCTCATCACTCATTATCACTGGTTCATTTTCATCAGTCAGTGCAAAATCTCCTTCATTCAGGTCTGAACAACTATGAGCTCATAGGGGTGAAAGCGGAGGTCTTGGTGTAAGATTCTGCAAACAGTTCGACTACTCATTTGTAGTGATGCTGCTCATTTTCCGACGGAGCGCCCTGGGCTTTGAATTACAGCTTGTCTCACTCTTTCCAAGGAACCTGGTGTCCTTACACTCCGGGAACGACCTTGAGGTTTTGGATTCATAGCTGATGCAGTCATTCTGAAATTCTGTACCCATCTGATGATTGTGTCACGTTTTGGAACTGAAGCGTTGCGACCAATGTTGAAGTGTTGGCGAAAGCGCCACAGCACGACAATGACAGACTCTGCCGTTTTTGAATACTCTTCAACTAGGACACACGGTGCTTTCTTGTCCAGATAACCATTGTGAAATTAATGGTAACTTCTCCTGAGTCGAATGACCTCAACCGCTCCCCTCTACTCACTCACCGTTACGTGTACTACCCGTTCCAAAAACGCCCTTCCATTATACCCCACCTTGTATTTTCGGTAAGAAGAGCTGAAGGGAAAATTGAAAAACATCTGCAGAGGGACATTAATATGATGTCAAATTAGTTTCCACCCGACTTTGATAGCAATCGAGATATTGGCAAACTCAAGAAAATCGAGAAATCTGAAATTGCTCGAACACAAAAGAAGATAGCTGGGATTTGTTTTCACCAAAGAATCTGTATTTGCAGTATTTCACATAGCTGCCTCACTATCCTACTATAACTTTGAAAATGGGACACTCTGTATTTCCTGCTGCAATTTGGCAGGAACATTAGTGTTCCTCCAGATTTAATTACCAGGCAAACGAAATATTTGGTATCCGCTAGAGTTTTGTATGAAGAATAGGCAACTGAATCTTTCCCTGCTCTCAAATGACTTTCCGGAAAGTTTCTTCATGAAATATTTACAGTAAAATTCAATGAAGTAGTCAATATGAATAATGTTCTTTTAATGAGTTCAGTTAGTACGAAACGATTGTATCACAAAACTATTTGACAGGTTGTATAGTCAGGAGAATGGGTTCGTGTAGCTTTTAATATGTCACCATTTGTCATAATAGACTTGACACGATGTGTGTTTTCTTTGTGTTTGTTGTGAATGCATCGATGCAATGTTATGAAATTATGCAGCGAAATTCGATGAATATTATCGAAATTGAATCAGTTTGATTCAATAAACTGACGTAATGAAATCATTCGAAAACAGAACTGGGTTTGTTGAACTGATTATTTTATGTATGTTATATTATATAAACTCGTCAATTTCGGTGGAGCCTATAATAAAAAAGACTTTCCAGATAACCACTCCAATATTATTGATTATTAATTAGTAACAACCCACAAAATTCGGCAAACATGCTTCTCTCATGACAAATAAAATGATAGAAATAGATTGAGATTTTGCAAGAAACCATAACACATTGATAACAGCAGTTGTTGATCAATTTATGTGAGTAACGTTTATCCTGCTTGAAAATTTTAACTATCGGTGATAATACAACGCGAACCGATAGAATTCAAATGGCAAATTTATGGAACTCGAAATTCCCGAACAGTAAGGACATAATTTTGAAAACTAAATTAGGATATCTGGTAAAATCAAACAACAACAAGAATGATTTACAAAATGCATTAGAAGAACTTCAAATTGAACAAAAGATAATTATGTACAAAGAAACAGTTGCCCAGAATGAAAGCAAAGAAAAATCAGAACGGCCTCAAACTTACTCGGTGGTCATCTCAAATGTGGAGAAATTTATAAAAGACGAAGATATAAGCAAACAACTTACAACATTGAAACTCCAGCATAGATACTGCAAAAGGATAATATCAAAGGCAACAAACAACCCAACAGGATTAATAAGAGTTATTACAGGAGAAGTTACCACTTTTGAGAAACTTCTGAATGAGGGCCTCTTTTACAGAAATGCACACTACTCTATATATCCCAGCCTTCCACCACAGCCAACCCCTGTACCTTGTGCGGTGTGTTTCAGTTTTGACCACCCTACTGAGAAATGTGACCGTACACCGAAATGCACCAAATGTTTTGGTCCACATAAAACTACCCAGTGTAAAACTCAGCTTTCACCCAGATGCACCTCTTGTGGTGATGAAGGACATGCAGCTTGGTCCCTGAAATGCCCGAAACATCCAAAGAAACCGCTAGAAGGAATCCCAAATGCACAGATTAAATCTCTGAACAAAAGAACCAGAGAAATAGAAGAAATTGATAAAAAACAAAATAGAATACATTCATCGATTACAATCCACGATGACATAATTAATACCTACATCCGCAAATTCAATAAACCACAAACTGTTGACAGAGAAGAACTAATGAAGAAGCTGAAAAAAAGGTTCATTAACCAATACAATATAGACACTACCGCAGTCTTTTCTGGAAACAGAGTCTATATTTTGATGTTTGACCTAGAATGCCCAGATGAACCATCTCCTACTGAACCATCAAGTAATAATAGCAGGCAAATTCAATTCAGAAATTAATATTTTCTACAACAATGCAAACAGTTACTGGGCAAAACGACATATAATAAACAATTTCATCGAAACTAACAATATTCACTGTGCTATGTTTGTAGAAGCAAAGATCAAAGAAGAACATGTAATTTCTTATAAAGACTAGAAAATATTGAAGAAAGTTGGTGATTATCAACTAAACGTTAGGGGGCAGTATCGCGATGTGTCATCAAAAATAAAATGGGTAAAGCCAATCCACCATCAGTGAATAACAGGCAAAATGAAGTACTTCACTTCACTATTCCCTTCAAAGACGACAAGCTGCACATTTTTTTGGTTTATATACATCCACATTGCAGAATAGAAGAAAATATTTTTACCAAGGCTTTACTTTATCAGCATGTAATAATTATAGGAGATTTCAACCCAAACCCTAGTAAGAAAAAACAAATAAATAGATTTCTACAGTGTGGACTTTTCACCAAGGCAGAGACAGCCCCTACTTTCTTGATGGACCATAACCCTGATAGTACACCCGATTTAATATTTTACTCAAAAAATCTACAGAATAACATCAGAAGAATAACTTTAACCCCAGACATAGGATCAGATCATTTGGGCGTGTTGTTGACAGTTGATATGGGAGGTGATGTGGTGAAAGAGTCTATAACGCCTATATATAATTACAACAAATGCAATGTTAAAAAAGTGAATTTGGACATTAAAAGCTGTATACAACAAAACATGGGAAAAGAAATTAATGAAGAATATATAGAGTCCTTCAATAAGACAGTCTCTACAAGCATTAAAGCCAACTGTCCAATCAAAAAACCAAATAACTTTAGACACGAACTCCCACCCTACGTGATAAAGTTGATTAAAACAAAGAGAAAAATGTATAGGGAATACTGCCAGAATCGAGATCCTCTAATTAAAAATCAAATTAACATCTACAATAAAAATATACAAAAAATGGTGCAACAGTATACAGAACACACATGGGTTGAAGCATGCAACAACATTAATCAAACCAAGGGTAAAAACTTCTATCAGGAGATCAAAAAACTTTCCAGATATAAACAGACATTCTCAGTACCTGATCTTGAAGAGAATGGAAAATGGTATGTAACAGAAAAAGATAAGGTTGAGGTATTTAAAAATTACTATGAATCTGTATACGCATATGATGATGACCAAGAATTCAGCAAAACAACAGAAAGATATATAGACAGATGGTACAACGAATTTGTGGAAGAAGAATTTACATATTCAGAGGAGGTTGTTAAAATAGAAGAAAGCGATTATTACCAACTACTGCATTCAACCAGAAATAGTGCTCCAGGCGTGGATGGCATTTCGTGGAGAATAGTTAAACAGTTTGACCCGGAGATACACTCACATATAATACAAATTTTCGAAAACTGCCTCAGAAAGCAACAATTTCCGCTCATATGGAAGACAGGATGTATAATAACAATTCCTAAACCTAACTCAAACCACAAGTCAGTTAAAAACTACAGACCTATTACACTTCTACCAGTACTAGGAAAGCTTTTCGGGAAAATAATAAAACTGAAGATGGAAAAGCATATCACCAACATTTTGCCCACTTCTCAATTTGGATTTGGGAACAAGAGGTCTACCACACATCCACTGGCCGTTTTGGTATCGAACACACAAAATGCAAAACTAAAAAACTTTAAAACAGCGGCCATAAGTCTCGATATTGAAAAGGCTTTCGATAGCATATGGCACAGGGGTCTAATCTTCAAATTATACAAAATTAACCTACCGAGATTTCTTATACACATGATCATAAATTTTTTGAACGATAGAAAGCTGACAGTGAAAATTAGAAATACAGTGTCGGAACCATTCTTCCCCAAACAAAGAACACCGCAAGGTTCTAGCCTGTCACCATTTCTCTACATAATTTACTGCTATGACATCCCAAAAGAAAGAAACAACCAGCAATATTCTGTTCAGTATGCAGATGACACTTTTATAATTTCCCACGATAGCTCACTGACAACCTGCTTGAATGGATTGCAAAGTATGATGAACAAACTTGAAATGTGGCTGAGTAAATGGCGCCTGAAACCCAATCCAAGGAAATCACAATATATAATTTTCCATCATAAAATTAGTCAAAATTCGCCTAGTATAACAATTAAAGGAATCGCCAAAAAACCTACAGCGGAAATAAAATACCTAGGGGTTGAAGTCGACAACAAAATGAATTTCAACAAATATACCAAAGCGATTAAGAAGAGAACCATATCAAGAGCTAAAACTTTCACTAAACTAACCGTCAGGAACAGAGGAATAAACACAAATAATGCAGTTAAAATATACAAGACAATATGCAGACCTGTCCTGGAATATGCACATCCCATCTTTGCTAACTGTAGACGCCCAGCCTTGAACAATCTAAAAACCGCAGAAACTACATCTCTTCGTACAATAACAAAGATTAGACACCCGGAAAACAGAATACATAACCCACCAAATGAATTATTGTACCAGATAACGAATATACAACCGATAGAAGAAAGACTTAAAAAGTTGAACAAGAATTTTTACGCACTTCTTAAAGACTCGCAGGACATTCTGGATCTCTTCCACCATGAACATATTGCACAAGCAGCAAGAAAATACCCACCTAAGTCACTAATACTGACATTGGAAGAACAAGAGAGGAACTGAAGAGGCAGAGATAAATTTTTAGATTTTAATATAAAGTGTTATATATATTTTTTTTTTGTTTGTTGGATGATTACTTAGAATAATTTTGTTGTAAAACTAGGCTGAAGGACCCAAGGTCGATGGCCATTTGCGCAGTGCGCAATAAAAATAAAATTTATTATTATTATTACAACGCGAATCACGAAATTTTTGAACTCGGCAGATTGTGCTGAAGCAGTGTTGCATTAAACTGTTTTCATTCTGATCTGCAGATACAGGAAAACTAGTAGGCATGAAAGGCAACCTGGGAAGGACGACTTTAAGCAACAACGGCGATCCACGTCTGTTATTCAAGAATTTATTCGTTGAGATAACGATTCGCCTCTGCCAGGCACTTTCAAGTGCCGCTTCGACAGAACAGTCGAGTGCAAATCAGCACTTAAATCATATGACACCGTCTCAGAGAATTTGGTTTGAGGCCTCGTTTCGCAGCTCGAGGCCCAGCTCTAACCGCAACCCATCGGGGTTTTTTCTCTTTCATTCCAATCGATGTTCTCTAGTGTGCAGACGTAGAAATTATATATACGCCCAATGGAACTTTTATCTGTTCATGGTTTGGTGGAGGTTAAATAATGATGTGTGGAGGAATTTCTTCGAACACCCGCATTGATCTGATCATGATAAATAACGGACGGAATACTCAGACGTACGTTACAGAAATTTGTGAATATTTTCTGTTTATGCACGATCTCATCAAGCTTCAAGATCACAAAATCACTTAAATGGAATGGCTTGCAAGAAGTTCAGATATAAATACCATCAAACATATGTGGCATATCCATAAAGGAATATTAAGAAGCCAACAAAATTAACGAGCTACCGTGAATGAGATTCGGAACAGGCTAATCGAAATTTGGAACGAAATAGATGAGAATGCAAAACGGTCATTGATTTTGAATATAAACCGTAGGTATCATGCAATAATTTCCAGCAGTAATGAAAATATTCAGTTTACACAGGTTTTCGGGTTTATTTTCCATAAGTTTCATATTTATTATTAATTTTATTTCAATTTCAATGAATAACATTTTCATTTCGATTAGTCAAAAGGGGTAAGGTGGGTTTTAATTTTCAAAAATCAATTTTTCCTTAAAGAAAAATTTTTAGAAATTTTCTCTGAAAATTTGAAATGTATCCAAAAATATTTCTCGAGTTATTCGATAATTAAGATAATAAAGAGTTCTCGGACGCCCCAAAACGTTCGAGACAGGTAGATAACAGCACCTGCAAGCGACCGGTTTGTTTCTTTTGAAACGCTTCATCAAATCTATATACATATTACAAATTATATTTCATTTATACTATCTAAACAGTACTAAGTACTAATATCGACAGTTTACATTATTTTTACATCGAAGGATTACTAATATCTAACCAAATACCTATTCAAATTCGAACGAAAACCCAAATTCCCACCCAAACCCAAAACAAATCAAAATTACATTTCCAAATTAACCCTAACATTCTTTAAAAATATTGAGAAATTTTCTTCCCTCTTTAAATTTTCTGGCAATCTATTAAATGCTTGGCAGAAACGGATAGGGATTCGATTACGTACAATGAAAACTAAACGAAAAGGTCTTGGTGGTAGAGGTAAGCTTACAGGAAAAGTTATAGACAAATTAACTGTGTACTATGCTTTATCAATACGTCGACATTGTGATTCCATAGAAGATATGAAATCTGCTATAATGGCGACTTCTTATCAGTTCGGCTCATGTGATAAAAATCCGAATCATAGTATGTGTCTAAAAGGCCAAGATTCTTTGTACTTTTATCAGAGCGCTAAAGCAAGTTGAGAGTTTGCTACTTACATTCAAGACTATTCTCCTTTACCTCCTGATATTTTAGAACAGGGGTGGTCGAACTTGAACTGCTGGTGATCTACCTCAATATTTTTAAACTACTTACAATCGACTGTGAGAGGCTGGAAGTATGTGTGATGCCGAGTTGTCGAACATACACGCTACACCCTACCTACCTACCTACCTACCTACCTAGGTAGGGGTGTACCGTAGCATATATAGATATTAGTTTTCCGCACAATATACATTATTTCAGTCAAGGTTCGGTAAGGTTTAGTTCGGTTCTTCTCTATAATATTAATGGAAAAACTCATGGTTATTCAAAATTTCGAGTTTATTGGTTGTTACAAAACAAAAGACATACATATGGTGATAAACTTAACTAAGGAGTGACTTTGGAAGTTGATGCGTAGCACAGCATGTCCTCAGCATACTTTTCATAAGATGGTATGTAACCACTGAGTGCTAATCGCAAGCATGATGATATATGATCGTCAGTTAGTCGATTGCAATATTTTGACTTAATCATCTTCATTTCAGACTCGTACAAGTAAAATGACCCAAACATTGTCGACAGTTGAAGGGCGATTTGCCTTAGATTTGCATAGTTCTCCCAGACATAAAACATCAGAAACTTGTATAAGATGCTGTAGCTTTGAGAGGTATATCTGATATAATCTGCGCCTACTCATTTCCAACAGGACATGAACATATTAAACTGACTTGCTATTTCAGTAGCTAAATTATTAATGTTTTTACATGAAAAGGTTAACTCATAAATGATGCTATATTTTCCAATTTATTGCAATCATAAAAACGCATTTCGAATTGTCCCAAAATATTTGATAATTCATACGTATCATAATTCAACTGAGGAATCCTTGCTCTCAAAGACGGAATATGTTTCAGATTCTTTCTTTTGAGTTGATCTATTATAAGTTGCAATTAACTTTTGAATGCGTTTACAGCGCTAATCATCTCTATAATAGTTTTTCTCTTACCTTGAAGCTCCAAGTTAATGGTGTTTAAGTGCATTGTGATGTCAATCAAAGATGCCAAATATGTCAGCAATTTTTTGATTTTCAACATCTGAGTGTCATCACCTCTTTCGTCTAGAAAAGCTGTTATTTCGGGCAATAATTCTTGAAACCTTTCTAGGAATTTTCCGCGACTCAACTAACCTGACGTCCGTGTGTCAGTGTGTTCAGCTGACTCCTATCTTCCAACTGTACCTTAAAAATCCGCCATATGAAACGAATGAAGGAAATCTTCATTAGTTCGACGCAATGCCACAAAACCGTTTTGGTTTCCAGTCATTGCTGGTTCTCCATCGGTTGTAATGCACACTAATTTATATGTTGGTAGTTTGTAGATTTTCACAAAATTGAAGAAAATGTCATATATATCTTCTCCACGGATCTTTACCTTCAGAGGAATGATTGTCAAAAATTCTTCCTTAGCCAACATGTCATTGAATACCATCCGAATGAAAATACACAGCTCCACTGTGTCTGTAATATTCGTGGATGTGTAAAGAGAAGTATTTCATAATATCATGTTTTAGTTTATCTGCCATTTCCTGACTCATGACTTCAATACGCCTTGTGACAGTCGGACGCGATAACTGAAGTTCTCTAATAGCAGACATTATTTTTGTTTTATTTTCAAAATATCCAAATAAAGTCTTACCCGCTTGAGTAAATGCTCCTTTCACAACCGATCCATCTTCGAATGGTTTCTTGTGTTTCGCCAATATATGATATTTTAAATGACGCGATCGTAGCAGCTTTTGATTGTTTGGCTGGTCTTGTGAACGTGGTTTGTTCTTTTTTCAAATAAGATATCAAATCACGTACTTTTCGTTATCGTAATTCACTCTATGGCGGAAAATCCTTTTCATAGTTTTTATGAATCGTTTTATAATGCCTCTTTAGGTTACCACGCTTAGGTATTGCCACTGATGCACGACAAATAAGACGAATGCACTTATTCTTCACCATACAGAAGAAAAACTCTACCTTTCAATCGTTATTAAAACGATACGTTTAAGATTTCTTCGCTGCACTCACTAGGTACTATTTAATAAAAAACTTTGTATCGACGTAGTATTGCCTTCAAGTTACAATTAAGAATGACTCCAATTCCTGTCAGGCGCAACATTTATATCGGCGTGAACGAAAGTCTCGAATGTTCCCGTCAAACGCGCCGCCAGAAATTTCTAGAAAAGCGGCAAGAATAAAAACGTGGCTTTCCTTCGACAAGTACCGCACGTTATTTTGATAAAGCCGCTTTTTGCCACTAGCAGAGTGTTATTTTATTGCGTAATAAATTTTTGTAGTTTAGTTACTTGCTAGGAACACTGAAAACCCAAATAACTTTTGAAACTGGTTCATTTCGGTATAATACGAGAACATGTTTATGTTTGATTCGAGAATAAGACTCTCTTGCGTGAATATGGAATTTTGCAATCAACCCCTTCCATTCAGCATCCCCAACTCAAAAATCATACAAGTGATTACAGGTTGAGTGGCAAAGTTCAGAAAGATTTTTCTATTTTCTGAATCACTGAGGCATTGGTTTCAGTTTGGCAATCGAGGTTTTCTGGCGTGAGGATCAGGATGAGGGATGATGGAGAAACTGATTGGATGCTCATCTAAACAGGAAAACGAGATTTATTGAACTTGTATTCAATTGAAAACAAAAACTAACTTGATTATTACAACAATTGTTCAAAATGACCTCCGCCCACCTCCATACAGTTATACAGACGATTTTCGAACTCTCTTCTCACATTAGCGGAAACTTCAGGAGTCAAAAGTCGGCATTCTGTGATAATCCTCATCCGTAGCTCCTCCAGGTTTTCTGGTCTTGTGGCATAAACTTTAGATTTTAGATGGCCCACAAAAAAAAATCTAGGGGATTTAAATCTGGTGACCTGGCTGGCCACTCAACAGGTCCTCTTCTACCAATCCACCTTCCTGGGAAATTTTCGTCTAAATATTGGCGCACCCGAGCATCATAATGCGGAGGAGCACCGTCTTGTTGAAAACGCATTTCGTCCTCAGAAAGAGTTGGATCGTTCTGTAAAATTTCTGTCAATCTAGGATGTATGTGTTCCTCTAACAACTGTAGGTAGCCATTTCCATTCAGATTACCCTCAATAAAGAAAGGCCCAACTAGATGATTGCCAAAAAATTCCTGCCCAAACGTTCAACTTCTGAGGCCTTTGCGTGTGGGCCTCTCTAAACCAATGAGGATTCTGTGTGTCCCAATATCGACAATTATGTCTATTCACTTCACCACTGAGCATAAAAGTGCTTTCATCAGAAAAACAGATGTTATTCAGAAAATTTGGATTAGCGTTTAGGTTTTCACTTAGATTTTCACAAAACTGTAAACGACGATCTGGATCATCTTCGTTTATTTCATGCACTAATTTTACCTTGTAGGGGTGAAATTTGTGATGTTTCACGATTCTATGGACAGTTGTAGCTGATACACCAGTCAGACGAGATAGTTTTCTGATCGAAGTAGTATTCTCCATTTGTAGATGACCCACTACTGCCACTTCCGTTGCCTCATTTCTGACAGGACATGCCACTTCATGTTTTTGTTTGCCACCGATCCCGTAGCTAGGAATTTGTCAACCAAATATTTAACGTACTGGTGACTGACTCCCTTTCTCTTTCAGGATGGTTCCTATCGAATATCCTTGCCGTACCTTTGGCACAACTGTTATTTCGAAAATACGTCGATACAATTTCGTCCCTTTCCTCAGTGGAATAAACCATTTTCAGATTAATTTCAACTGACGAACAACAACAATAATGAGGAACTGATCTGAATAATAATAATATTTCATTGCAAAAATGAGAAATAACAGATGACTGCACGCCAGATGGAAATGAAAAAATGTGAACATTTTCAATGCAGAAATCAGCTTTATTTCTTCGTAATTGATGCTCAACACATCGTACCCCAATACTTTTAACAGTTTCGAATTAATTTTAGTTGATAATTTCAAATGACGATATTGAATTTTTCGAAAGCGACATCCTGTATGGAGAGCCGAACTGAATGAAATGCTTTAATCATTCTGGAATTCAAAAACCTTTCTGAAGATATGCCACTTGAATTATTTGTATGATTTTCAAGTTGGGGATGCTGAATGGAAGGGTTGATGGCAAAATTCTATAACCACACAAGAAAGTCCTATTCTCGGATCAAACATGTTCTCGTATACCGAAATGAACCAGTTTCAAAAAGTTATTTGGATTTTCAATGTTCCTGCTTCAGGACACCCTGTATGATGATTCTGAATTTCGAAAATACCAAATTCGAAGAAAATTGCAGTACCTTTCCAACGAGGTGCCACTTGACCTATTATCGATCGAATGATTTTTGAGTTGGGGATGCTGGAAATAGGGGTTGATTGCACCAACTCCAAATTCACAAGTGTAGGTCGTTTTTCTAGACCGAGCATAAACCTGCGCTTGCATT
Organism: Cryptolaemus montrouzieri; assembly: GCA_013387265.2. Classification (NCBI taxonomy): domain Eukaryota; kingdom Metazoa; phylum Arthropoda; class Insecta; order Coleoptera; family Coccinellidae; genus Cryptolaemus; species Cryptolaemus montrouzieri. Next base: position 20,984,554 of record JABFTP020000185.1, read on the forward strand.
ATGCCAAAATAAATCTATTTCATTTAGTATTTGGGATTTCCAGGAATTCAACTTCACCCTTGGTTGGGACACCCTGTATGTTAATTTAAAATTCTAAAAATGACAAATCAAGGTGGAGAATTGACAGACCTTTTCAGTAAGGTGCCACTCGACCCTTATTCCCTATGATGAATTTCAAAGTTAGGGTTGCTGGGGGTAGGGGGTTGATCTGAGAAGTTTCGAATTATTTCGAAAAATGCTCCCTCTCGAAACAAAAATCGACGTGTCTTGGTGTTTTTCGCTAATGTTACTAATTTCGGAGTCAGAGGGGGGGTCAAATTTTCGTTGGAACACACTGTATACATAAATATACGAGACAAGTAGAAATCGATAATAGATCTGAACAGAAATAAAAGACGTTAGAGTGAGAAGGGAGCTGAAATAGGAGCGTCCATTTTTAGTAGAAGATTATATCAAAAAGGAACTGAAAGGCGAAGGTAGAGAGATATCAGTTAAAAAAGATCGAATATGAATCGATGAAGGCTTATAAACTCGCCTATCCAGAAAACGTCAAAATTTTCGAGCAAACCATATCAAGGAAACTAGAAAATATAGAAGATGAAACAGACAATATGAGCACAGAAGACTCATAGAAGTATTTCAGCAGCACTCTTCTCGATTCTGCTAAAGAAGTATGTGGAAGCAGCAGAAAGAGAAATAACGCAAAACAAACGGCATGGTGGACAGATGCAATTAGAGGGGAAGTGAGAATTAAGAAGAGAGCATGAGCAAATTATCTCAACTGTAAAATTATAGAGAAACATGAGTTATACAAACAAGCAAAAAAACGAGTGAAAGATCTAGTCTTGGCATCTAAAAGAAGAAAATGGGTAGAATTCGGGGAAAAAGTAGAAGCCGAGAGCAAAGCAAACCAAAAGCTATTCTATAAAATAGTTAGATCACGTAGAAGGAAAAAGAACTCTAACATTTATAACATCAAGGATATAAATGAAGAAATACTCATAGATGACAGGAAAGTAATGGAAAGATGGAAGCAATATTTTCAAGAGCTACTTGAGAGCGGAGGAAACGGATTAGAGGATAGTTAAGTTTGCATAGAAGAATATAGAGACCAAGAAAAGATAAGAAAACAGGAATTACAGGAAGCAATAAAACGCTCGAAAAATGGAAAAGCCCCAGGCTATGACAATATTACGACTGGAATAATCAAGAATATGGGTCAATATGAAGAATTCGTGCTTTTGAAAATACATAATAGGGTAGGGCAAGAAGAACAAATCCCGGAAGAATGGCAGATTTCAATGATAGTCCCAATTTACAAATCAGGTGACAAACATGAATGTAGCAACTACAGACTAATCACGTTATTATGCACGGCTATGAAAATATATGAACAAATAAGGAATATGAAGCTAATTATTGAAAGAACATTGAGAGAGACACAAAGTGGATTTCGAAAAGGAAGAAATCTTCAAGATCATATATTCAGCATAAAGATACTGATGGAAAAATCTAACAGAATGAAGAAGAAAATGTACCTAGCGCTCATGGACTTGGAAAAAGCTTTTGATAGGGTGACTAGACGAAGATTATGGGGAATACCACGTACAAGATGAATCAAAGGAAAAATTATAATACTGATAATAAATATATATGAAGGTAATAGAAATTGCATTATAAGCGGAAACAGGAGATCGGACTATTTCAAGACAACTGTGGGACATAGACAGGGGGGTGGGCTTAGTCCCCTGTTGTTTATAATCTTTATGGATGAAATAATAAAAAAATAGTTCGACAAAAGTGAGGAAAATCCAGATACGATATAGAAACTTTCAGCAAGTAGAAGTATCAGAAGGGGCATACACGGTTGATATAATGAGATCTTCAGAAAAACTCGAATATATGGAACAGAGAATTAAAGAAGAGTGGTATGAAAATGAACAAAGGAAAAACTAAGGTAATGGTGATTGGAACAGAAAAGGAAGACATAAATATACAGAAAGAGGGGACAAAATAGATCAAGTGGAAAAGTATAAGTACTTAGGAGTTGAACTCGAAGAATCAAGAAAGCAAGATGCTGAAATCAATGATCAGGATCGAAAAGACCATGAAGGCGTATTATGCTATCAGGAACAATTTCAAATTTATAGAGAAAAGGTAGCTCAGCTGGTGGGGACATCTTCAGAGAATGGAATTCAAACGTATATGGGAGACAAAGACTAACGGGAAGATGAAAAGAGGTAGACCACGATAAACATGGGATGGAGTAATAGCGGAAATATTGGGACAACAAGGAAAAAGTTGGACAGAGGCAGAATTTTAAATGGAAAAATTTCATATAGGAACAATATTGTTGATATATTTTCATGAAATGTTAATGAATTGTAGACCCTACACCATTTCAGATGGTAAAACGGATATAGAAATATATATATATATATATATATATATATATATATATATATATATATATATATATATTTTTTTATGATAAACAGAGAACGTCTAAATTACATGATATTGTTGTTGCTTCAGATTATAATGTTCCATCTCTGAACTTGACAATGCAAAAGGTACGTTTTGATATATTTGATGATAATTCTAAAAGAGAAAGTTGGATGCAGAAGGAATTACACGAAAAGCCCCTTAAGAATTGAAGAATGATTATATTGATGAAATCGCATCGAATAAATGGTTAGTATCTGGAGAATTGTTTGCTGAAACAGAAGGCTTGGCAATTGCGATCCAGGATCAGGTTGTTTTCACGAGGAATTATAGAAAACACATCATTAAACAAAATATAGATGATTCTTGCCGTAGATGTTTCTGTTCTTCAGAAACAGTTTTTCATATATCATCATCTTGCTCAGTCCTTGCTTCAACACATTATTTAGAAAGACATAATGCCGTCGCTAATATTATTCATTTTAATCTAGGAATTTAACATGACCTAATTCCCAAAAGAAAAAAATTTTACAAATATGAACCTGAGATTATTTGTGAAAATGACAAATATAAACTTTATTTTGATAAAACAATTCTTTGCAACAGAGCTGTAAAACACAATAGACCAGATATCATTCTTAATGATAAACAGAATCAAATAACATATATAATTGATATTGCTATACCCGACACACATAATATACAAAATAAATACAATGAAAAAATTTCTAAATATATTATGCTTGGCGACGAGATTAAAAAATGTGGAAAATAAAAAATTTTTATTCTACCGATTATTATTTCCACAACAGGTGTTATTCTAGGAATCTTCACAAAAGTATTGAGATTTTGGGTCTGAAGAAAAATTTGTTTGAACAGTTACAAAAATAACAGTCATCTTGTAATATTCTTTGTAGGTTTCTTTCCGAAAAAATAATGAGGTAGAGTCATAAGTTTTCTCTTTAGTTTATACTGCTCAGAATCTCATTTCATATTTTATTTGTTTGTTTATATAAATGTAAAATAATTAACTGACAATTTGGTCATATTTATATTCAGAGCAGTATTCTATTTGATCGTTCACCACTTCACACAAAGGAAACTATAAATAAGTAACATTCAGTGTTACTTGACTAAGGTTACACTGGATTTTTCCGGGGAGAAAGCCTCTGACACTACTCGTTGGTACATTGAGATCATTGTCTGATGATGCTATAGTATGTATATATTCTGGTAGATTGATATATTCTCATAACATTTAACGTTATCCTAATATATAATTATTCCAGGATATGTTAATCATTGCCTGGCAATGGTATTAATTACGGGGTGGTGGATTTATATTTCTTCATGATATCAGTTTGATTGCATGAACAGATATATAGGCAACTCGTCGGGATTTTTCTTTCTGAGGAACGTCAGCAGTCTGGAACAAGGCGATTTCACATTCGGATTCGGCTGCCCAAAACTAAGGAGTCAAGATTTTTTCATTGAATTCTGAATATCCTAACCATCCTAAATAACTTTCAAAAAATAAAAGGTAAACCATGCCAATTGAAATAGCCAATTCGTAGCCGATGTCCGGTCTAACCGGAATAGGTACCCCTCTGGAAACAATTTCAAATTGTAGATCAGTATCCATCTAGTCTAAAACCAAAATTTGAAATTGATCGATAAACCCGTTCCTTTGTGCGCGGACACTCTATATAAACAGATGTAGTTTTTTCTTGGTTTCGAAAATTTAGTTAGTAGACGAAAAACCGGCAATGCTTAAAAGATTGCATTAGTTTATTATGAATTTCCATATAAATACTTACATCTAACCACTAGCTTGATTGCATCGCTGGAACCCTTGCCCTCGGCGTTTGTGGCCACGCATTTGTACTTTCCAACCGAGGCCCGAGTCACACTTTGCAAAACCAGACTGTGGTCGCTCATTATTACACCTCCACTAACATTTTGGAAGATCTCCACATCCTGAAATGAGGTCAACTGTGAGTAAGAAAATAATAATAATACCGTGAATGAAATTCAACTCTTTTAATTAATCCGCCATCAACCGTCTATAAAAGAATATTTCAACAGATGAAAGTAATCTTCGCCGAATTATATTTTTTAAACCTTTGTTACAGGGCTTGGTTAGCCGAATGAAGTTTTGAAGATAGCCCCAGACTAAATAAAAAGTTTTGTAATTAGCATCAAGTCTTTCAGGAAACCCTTCAGAGTAAATTCTGTGTGCTTTACTGATTTTTCATAAAATTCACCATGAGCCAGAAAATAATCCGTTTTCCCTGAATTCGTGAACGGGATCTTTACATCGAATAATATACAATTTTAGATTAATTTCATGATTTGTTTCGGACACTGTAATATCGATGCAAATTCACTTCAGCCACATATCTAATGTCATAAAGTTTTAACTCATATATACAGGGTGTTACATAATAGTATGTCACAACTTGAGGGGTAAATCTACGTGCAATTTTAGGAAAAAAAGTTCATATAAACATTGGCCCGTAAAAGCTTCGTTACGGAGCTACAGGGTGTTGAAATTTCCAGAACAAATTGGTTTTTTCTTCAAAACTCCTGCAGTTTTTGAGCCTAAATTTAGAATGCAAGTTATTTTTTACAGCCTCCATCATTACACGTCCTAAATTTCAACTAGAATCTACAAGGTGTTTTGTCTTCCGGAGCCGTCTTCTTTTGCCCTCTCAAACGTTTTTCAATACGCCACTGATAAGCGTACATTCAATTTTCATCATCTTTGTTCAATTTAGAGATTTTTTGACACTGTTTTAGACTGAAAAAAAAATTTGAATCGAATGTTATTCGTTAAATAAAAAAGAAATAATAGAAATACTCGATAGGTAAGCCCAAAAAAGCTTTTATTTTGATAGCTCGTCTTCTGAGACTCAACTTATACTTATTTAATATCAAACTAAAAAACAGAACAATTAAGAACTAAATCAATTTCTGGGAGTGTCCTCCATCTGAAAGAATACAGGCCTCCGTCCTTCTTCACATATTAACACGCACTCTTTGAAATATTCCCGGGGTATTTCTCATCGTGTCACAAGAGGTTATTATTCGATTTCTCAATTCTTCTACAGTGTTCTCTGGAATGGTATAAACTAAACTTTTGAGATATCCCAATAAGAAAAAGTCTAAACTATTTAAGTCTGGGGACCTAGGAGGCCATGGTTCTGGCCCACTCCGACCTATCCATCGGTTGTTGAATGTAATATTCAAGAATTCCCTAGCTTCTCCACTAAAATGTGCTGGTGCCCCGTCATGCAGGAACCACATTATGTAAAAAATTTTTCGCAAAAGTTTTCTTTAAATTAAACAAGATCCTAGAGGAAATAATATATGGAAGATGTCAACCCAAATATTCATAATGATTCTAGAACATATATAGATCATAATAGGCATCACTTAGGAGGCCATCGAGGCTCTCTCAGTCAACAGAGAGGGAATTGTTTTGTTGAGTTTGAATATTGAATGGATTTTGCGATTATACTTCAAAATTGGCAAGCAAGAACAAGGAACTGATTATGTTTCAGGAGACTCACACTGCGACGGAAGAACATGTCCGCGAAAGAGGAAATATCGCAGGTTATGTACTTTTTGATTATCTCCTTAGTCCTTTTTATGGCTTTGCTTGCTATGTGAAATGTTTTCTTAGAATCAAGTGAGTTTAGACAAATGTTTATGTTTATGACCAATGTCATATTTTTCGCCAATTTTTCATAAAATTAAACAAGTTCCACGAAGAAATAATATATGGGCGATGTCAACCCAGATTATTGGGCCCATAATGATTCTAAAACATCTATAGATCATAATCGGCATCACCTGTAAGACTGAACCTGGCCATCGGGGATCTCTCGGTCAAACAGAGATGGAATTTGAGGAAATATCCCAGGTTATGTATTTTTTTTATTATCTCCTTAGTCCTTTTCATGACCTTGATTGCTATGTAAATTTTTTTCTCAGATTTGTTTAGACATAAGAAGTATGAATGTTGAAATATTTTTTCTGCTGGTTTTCTTTTTCCATTGTTACAGATTCCTGTCCCAAACCCCCTGTCTTTCACCTTTGTCTTCGTTTGGAAATCATGGAATGCAAGAGAGAATGAAGCAGCTAAGCAGAAAAATCTTTGGTACTCTTTATGTACACACGACACTAACACAACATAAACAGACAAGCTATTGCTAGTGCAATAGCGACAGGAAAACGAGTTTTTTCCTCAGGTTTTTTCCCTCGTTTATTGAGTCATATACAAGATAGTATGGTTCCTGTTACATTTCCTGAGCTCACACTTGTGCTTTTTCTGACACACACCAAAATTATAGATATACCCATTTATGTAAATACAATTATTCAAATCTTTGTAAATCCTCTCTTTTCAAGAGAATATATATATATATATATATATATATATATATATATATATATATATATATATATATATATATATATATATATATATATATATATAGTTTTTCTATAATGGAAAGTAATTATGAAATTTTCTTTTGTTCTTAGCCTCTAAGCATACTTATTATTTGATGCAATTTTCATAATGATATTGATTTCCGTATTGAAGTCGTTATACATAGGAAATGGAAAGGTCGATCAATTTAATAATTTGATTTGATAATTTATGTGTAATGTAGTTAAAAGAATCCATTGGGGTTGTTCAATATGTGAATGTTTCTTTTCAAAATATAATGTAGGAGAGATTTATTGAATTGCTTAGTCAAATTTCAGCAGTGAAGTTTATTTTATTGTGCATTTTATTTAGAAATTGCGAAAACTGGTGTACTTGTCTGCTAGAGCCTCGAAAAGCCACAATATCATCAACGAATCTGTACCAAAAGATAATATGTTTTGTGCTATTTCATAATCATAACTGTTCATGAAAATATCTGCTAATAAGGGGCTGTGTGGGTAGTCCGAGTTTTGTTTGAAGAATTTTGATGGAAAAGTAAAATAATTTCGTGATAAACAGGTCTCGAAAAGATTACAAAATTTTGGTGTGTCTGTTATTAGAGGCTGGTATTCATCTGTCGGATTGTTTGGCTACATATTTTTAATATCAAATGAGGAAAAAAAAGTTTATCTATCAGGTCTTCAGAATTTGAAATGGTATATTGCGGAAGAAAGTTAGTAGTTCACTGAATTTGTGGTTTAAGAAACCTGCTGATTCACCTGCTGTTTAGTTATGATACAATCGGTTTGGCGGGGTTTTTGTTCTTTTATAGTTTGATTAAACTGTATACTGGGTGATTCACCAGTGGCGCGGTGCTTTGTAGTTTGTACAGTCTTGAAGATTTCATTTTTGTTCGAACGGTATTGTATTTAGAAAGTAAGAATCTACTTCATCAATTTATTTTGCAGTAAACAGGGTGTCCCAATTTTCGATAAGTAAATCTTGGGTGGTTTTTTCACATTGGAAAACCACTTTTTTGTTCAAGATTCAGGAGCGGCCCAAACTCTGCTATAATCTCTTCAAGTCATAAGTTTTTTTGGTGAGTAGTTTCGTCACAATATTTTTTTTCTGTAAAAATTCATGAAAATAGACTCACACATCATCGCATGCTCTTTCGGCAAGAGAGGATGAATCCTTTCTTCCTTTCGTTTTCTTATTGCCCAAGGATAGCTTCATTGATGAACTGAAATAGATAATCCTCATTTTATACAGGAGTGACTCAAAAAAATTATTGAATATTGTAATTTTAAAAATACTATGTCTTGATTTTTTCAAAGGGAACACCCTGTATTTTATTATTCATGTCAACACATGTGATATTGTGCTACTTTTTTGCAGAAGTAACCTTATCTTTATCTTCGATCATTTTCGAAATATTCCATTATTTGTGAAAAAAATTTGAAGAAAATTCTACGAACCGTATCAAACTCATCAACATGCATCACTATTCGCACAGAAGTTTTCTTTCTGTGACGATTCAAGTAGTAAAAATGAAACCTAAACAAGATAATTATTTTAACGAATGATAAAATCAAGATGATTTAAACGTAAATCGAGTTATGTGTTGACATTGTGTTTTATTTGTGCCTTCTGTCAGGTGTCCGGACATATCATATTCTGCATTTCACATGTTGAACTTAACAGTGTTTCGATATCAAACATTGTTAAAGTCAGGTTTGAATCCAATTTTCTCAACTGACTGCCATGAAGTTCTCCAAAGAAGAAATGGTTGATATGATTTTTATTCTGGTTGAGTCTGATAGAGATTCTTTGTTGGCAAGTAGAGTTTATGCACAAAGGTTTTCTGATAAGAGGCATCCTGATGGGCTAGTGACAAAGTAGCAGAAAATCCAAATATGTTTAGCAGAGTTCTTTTCTCGGACGAGGCAACTTTCCACAAGAATGAGCTTGTTAACAGGCACAACTTTCATTATTACGCCACGAAAAATTCACACCTCATGAGACAAATTTATTACCAGCATCGTTGGTCCTTGAATGTATGGGCCGCTATAGTAGATAGATATCTAATTGGGCAGCACTTTTTCGACGGGTACCTCAATAGTGAAATGTATTAAGATTTTTTGCAAAATCATCTACCAATGTTACTTGCTGATGTACCAGAGCATATAAGACAAGATTTTTGGGTTCAACAGTATGTACCACGGGCACATTACTCACATTAGGTTAGGGAGCATTTGAATCATGTATTTCCAAACAAATGGATAGGACGTGGTGGTCGTGTTAGATGGCCAGCTTGGTCTCCGGACCTTACAAGTCTAGATTTTTACTTGTGGGGTTATATTAAGGGCACCATTTACCAGATTTCTTCTGCAACACAGTTGGATATGAGACAGAAAATAGTCGACGCCTTTCAGTCAGTTAATCCGCAAATGTTGTTGAGAATTCAACGGTCTTTTCTCAAAAGAATTGGGTTGTGTCTACAAAGAAACGGGCAACATTTCGAACACTAATTGAAATAGTTCAACCCCATGTAGATCATCTCACCGAAAACCAATCTATTACATATTTCATAAAGGAGTACCTTAAAATATCTCAATTTCTCTGATCAAGTAAAATGATATTTACTAATAAACTCTTTTTCGCAACCTCTGATTTTATTATATTAGTTTATTTTTTTTATTTATTATTATTTTATATATGCAGATTATGGCACAATATTTTATGAGTTGACATGAATAATAAAATATAGGATATTCCATTCGAAAAAATCAAGAAATGATATTTTTAAAATTACAATATTCAATAATTTTTTTGAGTCACTCCTGTATAAAACCGACGATGCTGGTAATCTATTTGTCTCATGAGGTGTGGATTTTCCGTGGCGTAATAATGAAAGTTGTGCCTGTTAACAAGCCCATTCTTGTGGAAAGTTGCCTCGTCCGAGAAAAGAACTGTGCTAAACAAATTTGGATTTTCCGCTACTTTGTCACTTGCCCAATTGCAAAATTTGATTCGATTTTCATAGTCTTGATTGTTCAGTTCCTGGTGCCGCTGCACATGAAATTTATTCACTTTCAAGATTCTCTGGACTGAAGTTTGACTTATATCTGTTAACTGAGAAATCTCTCTTTGGCTTTTATATGGGTCCTCTGTCACTGTCAACAAAACTAAAAACTGGTTGTCTTCAGCTGTAGCAGTTTTTGGTTTCTCATGTTTTTTGTTAGCAATATCACCCATTTCGATAAATCTATTTAGAAGTTTTTCAAAGCATCTTGGATCAGGATGCCTCTTATGAGGAAACCTTTGTGCATAAACTCTACTTGCCAACAAAGAATCTCTATCACACTCACCCAGAATAAAAATCATATCGACCATTTCTTCTTTAGGGAACTTCATGGCAGTCAAATGAGAAAATTGGGTTCAAACCTCACTTTAACAATGTTTATTAACGAAACACTGATAAGTTCACCATGTAAAATGCAGAATATGATATGTCTGGACACCTGACAGAAGGCACAAATGAAAAAAATGTCAACACTTAGCTCGATTTACGTTTTAATCATCTTGATTTTATCATTCAGTAAAAGAATTATCTTGTTAAGGTATCAATTTTTACTACTTGAATCATTACAGAAAAAAAACTTCTGTGCGAATCGAATAATGATGCATGTTGATGAGTTTGATACGGTTTGTAGAATTTTCATCAAAAATTTTACAAATAATCGAATATTTCGAAAATGATCGAAGATAAAGATAAGATTACTTACAAAATTTAGCACAATAATTTATGCGTTGACATAAATAATAAAATACAGCGTGTTCTATTTGAAATAATCAAGATATGATATTTTTAAAATTACAATATTCAATAATTTTTTGAGTCACTCCTGTATGAAATGAGGATTATCTATTTCAATTCATCAATGAAGCTATCCTTGGGCAATAAGAAAACGAAAGGAAAAAGTATTCATCCTCTCTGGCCGTAGGAGCATGCGATGATGTGCGAGCGTATTTTCATGAACTTTTACGGAAATAAAAATGTTGGGACGAAACTACTCACCAAAAAAACTTATTACTCAAAGACATTATAGCAGATGAATCGCTCCTGAAATGAACAAAAGAGTGGTCTTCCAATATGAAAAAACCACCCAAGATTTTTTTATGGAAAATTGGGACACCCTGTTAACTGCAAAATAAATTGCTGAAGTAGATTAGGTATCTAATTTTTCTAAACACAATACCGTTCGAACAAAATGAAATCTTCAAGAGTGTACGAGCTACAGAGCACCGCGCCACTGGTGAATCACCCAGTATATTGGAGCATGAGGGTTTATTGAAAGTACTCGATAATGTGATTGTTTCAATTCTTGTTTAACTTCTTTAGTGAATTGTTTTGTGGGTTCTCCTGAGGTTTCTGTGACGTATAAAGTACTGATGATGTCTTGCATTTTTTTTATTGTCGAGGCACATTACTATCCTTCATTAGCTTTCGTAAGAATTAGATCTTCTTTTATCTGGTTGAAATATGTTTCAGTATGACTCTGTTCAATAAGTTTCAAGATGAGTTTTGTAATCATTACCCTGATTTTGTGTTTGTGAGGAACTGGATCATTTATAGAGTTTCTATCCGTAGGATGTTTAGTTCAGATTGAACTTCTTATGATTCCTTATTTTGTCCCGCCTATGAGGGGTGAACTGATGCACTTTATTCAGCAGAGCTGATTACTTGATATGTAGAACGGTTATTGAGCAAGGAGAACGTCTTCATCGAAACATAAAAACGATGTAGAATAGATACCATGTAAGGTGGAACACTCATACGATTGCCGACTATTCTGGGGAATCTTGCGAGATTGCCCAAGTCAGACTTATTCTAAAAAATCTCTCGATGGGCAATTCCTTGTTGTTCCATCATATTTTTTTTTGTGAAAAAAGTATTTTTTTCATTTTGGGAACTGGAGCTAACAGAATGTAAGATATATTCAGAATCAGGACGAAAATCCCCTCCCCAAAATCGTTGTAGGCTCGTGTAATGTTCCCTTCTTCATATCGAAGTTATTCATACTAATCTCCCAGATTATTTCGATCAATTCGGATATTGTGAAGTCATATGTATTTTGTGATTTCTTCTTGTATACAATGAAAGATCAGTCATTTCTGAAAAAAGGTTCAGAAACTCTTCTTCATTAGCATTAATAACCCCAAATGCCCCAAATATTTTTATAGATTGAATCGAACGGAAGCATCTCATGGGAAATATAATATGCTCAAAGTAGCGGTAAAATTTTCATCAAACACTTCTATCCCACATACAATTTATTGCGTTCTCTATTAAGTAAGGAGGCTCTTCTTCGAACCGATGTAGGAAGTGCTATGTGCCATAAAAGCTTTTACGACAGTGTAATTTTCGAGTTGGTAGAACGCCTGGCAGCTTGACACTCTTTTATCATGTGCTACTGGAATAATATGATAATGGAATTTTGAAGTGAATCTAATTCGAACTGGATCCACGAAGTTTCCTCTTTTGATCCTTTTTATGGAGGATTACAGAATGTACTCTTTGTGGCACTCATCCATTTCATTTGTAATAAATACAGCCCGCGAGTGCTGAAATATTTCTAAGGAAAATTTGATAAGGCTTGATTAATCAACATAATATTGAGCCATGTTGAAGATTTAGATTCTGTGGCGTTCATAATAGAAAAAACAAAAAACTTTACCTACATCAAAACTTCACACTTTCACTTTGAATTTTCGATGCCCAAGTAGCAGAAATAACTGTAAAAATATTGATATTTATCTATCACTATTTTATAGTTACGCATGATTGAAACACAAATGAAATTTTGACTGTTTTTACTACCATCAAATATCACCACTATTGCGGTTTCAAAATTCCGTTCACCATGGGCTAGTATGAATCCAAGTACAAAGTCACTAAAATACCGGATATTCAGGGCTTCAGTGAGGGCTACTGGCGCTTGTGTGCAAAAAAGTATTGTGGCGCCCCTCAAAGCCTTTTGGATCATGTTTTTTTATTTTTTTTTGAAGGTAGGTGGTAGGTAGATAGGTGCTTGAGAAGAAGCAAGAAACTGAACTTTAGAAGTCATATTTATTTGTAGACTAAAATATCAAAATGAAACCAACAGAACAAAATCATAACAAAACAAATTCTTGTTTTCACCCATTTTAAAACAATTACTTAAGTATTGGGATACAGACACGTTGACTCGTTGTTTATAATAAAAATCACATTTTTTAGGAACAAATAACAGAAACATTGCCTAATGTCTACACATATATATATATATATATATATATATATATATATATATATATATATATATATATATATATATATATATATATATATATATATATATATATATATATATATATATATATATATATATATATATATATATATATATATATATAAATATATATATAATATATATATATAATCGAAGTAATTCCAATCAAAAGAGGCATTTTTCAAGGTGATTCTTTAAGTGCTCTTTGGTTTTGTCTTTGCCTTAATCCATTATCTCATGAATTAAATGATACTAGTTTCGGCTTCAACTGAATTCAAATTAAGTCACTTAATTTATTTAGATGATATTAAACTATATGCCGGAACCAGATCTCATTTAAAAAGTCTACTTGAGATTACTTTCAACTATTCCAATGATATTCATATGAAATTTGGGCTTCCAAAATGTAAAAATCTTTCTATTGAAAAAGGAAAGATCACTTCTGATTATATAAAGATTTCCTATATCGAAATCGAGCCAATGCATCTATGAGATACATATAAATATCTTGGATTTCGTCAAGAGAAGACAATTAACCATAGCAGCACTGAAGAAAATATTAGAAGTTCATATTACAAAAGACTTAGAATTATCATCAAGAGTCATTTAATTAGTAAAAACCTTTACAGAGCTATCAACTCCTATGCAGTTCCTATTCTTACATCTTCTTTTGGAATTATTAAATGGTCTAAAACTGATCTAAATGAATTACAATGTCAAACGAGGAAAATGCTTTGTAACTATCATAAGCACCACCCAAAGTCAGCTGTTCAGAGAGTTACACTATCTAGACATCTTGGAGGTCGTGGATTAACTGATTTGAATAATCTTCATAGTAAACAGATTTTTCATCTACGTTCCCATTTTCATGATCAACAGAGAACGTCTAAATTACATGATATTGTTGTTGCTTTAGATTATAATCTTACACCTCTGAACTTGACAATGCAAAATGTAGATTTTGATATATTTGATGATAATTCTAAAAGAGAAAGTTGGATGCAGAAGGAATTACACGGAAAGCATCCTAAAGAATTGAAAAATGATTATATTGATGAAATCACATCGAATAAATGGTTAGTTTCTGGAGAATTGTTTGCTGAAACAGAAGGCTTGGCAATTGCGATCCAGGATCAGGTTGTTTTCACGAGGAATTATAGAAAACACATCGTCTAACAAAATATAGATGATTCTTGCCGTAGATGTTTCTGTTCTTCAGAAACCGTTTTTCATATATTATCATCTTGCTCAGTCCTTGCTTCAACAGATTATTTAGAAAGACATAATGCCGTCGCTAATATTATTCATTTTAATCTAAGAATTAAACATGACCTAATTCCCAAAGGAAAAAATTTTACAAATATGAACCTGAGATTTTTTGAAAATGACAAATTTAAACTTCATTTTGATAAAACAATTCTTTGCAACAGAGCTGTAAAACACAATAGACCAGATATCATTCTTACTGATAAACAGAATCAAATAACATATATAATTGATATTGCTATACCCGACACACATAATATACAAAATAAATACAATGAAAAAATTTCTAAATATATGATGCTTGTCGACGAGATTAAAAAAATGTGGAAAATGAAAAAATTTTTATTCTATCGATTATTATTTCCACAACAGGTGTTATTCCTAGGAATCTTCACAAGAGTATTGAGATTTTGGGTCTGAAGAAAAATTTGTTTGAACAGTTACAAAAGATAACAGTCATCAAATCTTGTAATATTCTTCGTAGGTTTCTTTCCGAAAAAAATAATGAGGTAGAGTCATAGGTTTTCTCTTTAGTTTATACTGCTCAGAATCTCAGTTCATATTTTATTTATTTGTTTATATAAATGTAATATAATTAACTGAAAATTTTGTCATATTTATATTCAGAGCAGTATTCTATTCGATCGTTCACCACTTCACACAAAGGAAACTATTAATGAGTAACATTCAGTGTTACTCGACTAAGGTCCGTACACTGGATTTTTCCGGGGAGAAAGCCTCTGACACTACTTGTTGGTTGATATCATTGATTGATATCATTGTCTGATGATGCTATAGTGTGTATATATTCTGGTAGATTGATATATTCTCATAACATCTAACGTTATCCTAATATATAATTATTCCAGGATATGTTTTGATTATAATCATTGCCTGGCAATGATATTAATAACCAGGTGGTGGATTTATATTTTTCATGAAATCAGTTTGATTGCATGAACAGATATATGGGCAACTAGTCAGGGTAAAACCCCTATCTATATATATATATATATATATATATATATATATATATATATATATATATATATATATATATATATATATATATATATATATATATATATATATATATATATATATATATATATATATTATATATATATTTTATTTGCTAACCCTTTCTTCAAAAATAAACAAATTTTTACTGGGAAATCGGGGTTAACAGTGCGGAAAGTGTTTGAGGTTAAAAACTTATAATTTGCAGAGTTTTTTTACGCGTTTCGGCACAGGGCCATCATCAGAAAACATTCATCTCTGCACAGTTTTTATCTAAAACAAAAACCAGAATTTCAGTATTATGTGTTTTACTGAAATTATGATTTATTTTCTTCTTATACTTAGATATTTTAAAATATATGCAGATATTTCTAAAACAAATACCTTCGTTTTAAATCAACAATGATAGCTAGGTCTAGGTACAATAGAAAAATAAAAGATAGCTATTGTAGTAGCGATATTTTCCGAGATTTTGCTGTTACAAATTCATTAATTACATCGCTAAAATTTATACCGTCAAAATTTCTTGTTCCATTACTAATATTGTTAACCCAGACAATCTTTCTTGATAATTGTTGATCATAAATAATTTTAATGATTTTTAACTTTGGAAAAGATCGCTCGCCAGAAGCTACATATATATATGCATTGTCAAAAGAATTCTTAGTGAAATGCTTACGTTTGGAAAGGTGGAGATTAAATTGTTTTCAAATGTATATTGTGAAATATTTAAGGGGTCAGTTACAACAGGTAATGAAAACAACTTAAACGCTTTAATTTCGTTAAACAGATCATTCGAGTCTAAATCCTTATTATCCTGATCTGTCAGTCGCTCTTCAAGAATAGAACAATGTTTTGAAAGATCGCTGTCACATAATTTGAATATGTCGCTAAAAAATCCGAAAATATTATCATACTCATTCAATAATTCAAATCGGTTTTTTAGAGAGCTTATAGTTTGATCTATAATTTTTAAGAAAAAACTAATTTTAAAGGCGGTTTTTGGATCATGAGGATCATCTCGGTGTTCATAGTCAAACAGTTTTGGTTTAAATTTCCTCCTAACCGTTGGTAATGGTGGAAAGTCTTCTTCAATTTCGAGAGGATGCTACTTCTTTCGCTTGCACACGAATTTCTTGAAATGATTGGTCAGATCTATATTGCTGGAAGTGATCAACTAAATTTTTAAGGTAGGTTTGGCATACTTTAATATTAATTGTAGCACTTTGTATTTCTTTGCTGACCATATTTATGTGAAATAAAACGTCATGCCAAATAATAATTCCACGAATAAATTGAAAATTTTGTACAGACGTTAGGAAGGAACTTGCTTTATATATTGCATCAATTTGAAAGGAATTATCTTCAGTCACTTCTAGAAGATTTTCGCAAATCTTAACTAAATAAACTTTGAGGGGCTTTATTGCGTCAATTCTGCTGGACCATCTTGTCTCACTTAGAGGCTAGATCCTTTCATTTGATACTCATATTGAAGGAACGAATAAGAGAAAATTATCTGCCATTTTAGGTGTTTCGCCATATTGGATTAAGAGTGACGTCACATTATTTTTCTAGTTATTCTTGGCAACCCCTTTAATTTGATACCCATCTTGTAAGAGTGCATTAAAAATAATTGGTCTGCCATCTTGGGTATGCCGCCATGTTCGATTTAGAATTACGTCACTCAGTTAATCATGCATTGTCATCCAAACTGAAGGTGTAGAAAATTTCAGCTCAATCGGTCGAAAGAAAGTGCTTTAAAATTGAGTTGTAAAAAGGAGGGTCTAATCAAGCTGAAGCCCACATGGAAGACAATCTTAGCCTTTTTACCGATGGCACCAAAACTTCTGGCACGTGAGCCGGAATATATTCCAGAACTCTTGAGATCAGCAGATCATTCAGCCTGGGGCTTAATTCTCTGACTTTCAAACAACTACGAGAGCTCTTAATTCCAACTGTTGCACTTTAAAAATTGAATGGTACTGCCAGCTTGGATGGAGACGACGAATTTTCACTGTACCAATGCAGAAGATTAGGAGGAAAACTGATAATAGATTGAAATTATTGTTTGGATTCAACATTAATCGGACGAATTGATATAAAATTCATTCAAAACAATTGTTCTAACACAATCATGAGCAAAGGTGTTGAGACAACTGATGCCAAAATACAAAGTAATATTCTTAATTCCTACCAAATGAAATTAATAACCCAAAATTGCTGGATAGACCAAATCCACCCTTTCGATAAATCCGGAATGTGCTTCTCCCTCATTACTCATTGTTTGTATATCTAACAGGGTATATAAGCGACCCTTTCTAAAACCCTGACATTGACCACGAACGATCGTTCACCTTTCTTCCATATTCCCGCAATCTCCGAATTAATGCCGGAGCCATAAATAGTCGGCAAGGCAAAATCCCGAGGCCAGAATTGAGTGAGTCTATGATATTCGGTCCGCGGCCCATTCGCGGGCCTGCGTTGCACAGTGGGCGCTTATCTGACGGGTCGGGGTTAATCCCGAGATTAACGATAGTCCCGAAATTACACTTGCAAACTCCCCCCACTGCAGGAGCAGAGTTGTCCGCCTTTTTGCTTTGACCGCACCGCTCGGCGCCGCTGTGTGGTTTATCCGATTGAACGTAGGTACCCCAATTAATTATAAAAGGATGAGTTGTCGGAACGGTCCGGGGTGAATGGAGACCAATAAAGATAATGAAGGGGGTTTATTTTGACTTTCATGTCCTTCATTCTTCGAAACCGAATCTGGGGAAGGAGTCGTCCGCAAGGGATCCATCGGCGTGCGTCTGATACTTTATATTTGGATGAGCGCGATCGGAAATAATCGACGCATTAGTGAGATTTCTAAGCCAAAATGTATTCAACTGAATGGGGAATTAATTATTTCATGAAATTAACTGAATAGTTTCAAATAGAGACTTCAGAGAGTAGAAATAAGTTTTTGAGCAAATGTATGATCTCGAGACTTTGTCGCCACACCATTTATATAGACAGGAAGTTCAGGTATGCAATTATTAATCGCTCACTGGAGATTACTGAACCAATAGGAAAAAATGCCCATGAACATATGTCCAAAAGTCCATTGTTCCCGAAATACAGGCCTAAGTTAGGCTAGGTTCAGATATTTTTCAAGTTTCTGTTGGAAGCTCTTGTTGTTTTCATGGGACTTAGCTCCAATTTTCCGAGAAGAAGTTTTTACTCATCAATTTGATTCATAAAATGTTTCTAGTTGTTATGGAAAAATACAGGATGATATACTTTTAGGGTCATGCCACTGTTGATCCCATCAAAATCATAATGTACTTCTTCTTCTTCTTATGACGCCGTCTCCAAACGAAGGTTGGCGATCCAATTGGCAATAATTGTTTTCGACACTGCAGCTCTAAAAATTTCAGTGGACGTTCTTCCAAACCACCTCCGAAGATCTTTCAGCCATGAGTTCTGGCGTCGTCCAACTGATCTTTTTCCTTGGACTTTCCCCTCAATAATCAGGCGAAGGATCTCATATTTTTTGCCGCGCATGATGTGCCCGATGTACTGGAGCTTTCTTTCTTTGATGGTTCTCATCAACTCTCATGATTTTCCCATTGTATTTAGGACGTCGATGTTTGTCCGTCTTTCCATCCAAGAGATACGCAATATTCTACGGTATAGATACATTTCGAAAGCGTCTATGCGTCTCTCCATTTCTGGATTAAAAGTCCAACTTTCACATCCATAAGTAAGGACAGGAAAAACATAACAACGAAGTAGTCGCATACGAAGCTGAAGATTAAGTCCGCGGTTGACGAAAAGGCCTCTCATGCCAACGAAAGTTTTACGGGCTTGTTCGATTCGAGATTTGATCTCTATTTTCGGGTCACTTTGGTCGTTCACCGTGGCTCCTAAATACCGAAACGAATGCACTTGTTCCACAGGTTGAATGTTAATGCGTATTACAGCCTCCACTGCTTGCTTAGAAAACACCATACTTTTAGTTTTGTTAACGTTAACAGATAGTCCAAAGCGTTGGCTATGCTCTACAATAAGGTTCATGGCTCTCTGCAAGTTTTGAAGGTTGTTAGCTAGTACCACGGTGTCGTCTGCGTAGCGGATATTACTAAGTAGTTTTCCATTTATTCTAATGCATGTGTCTATGTTTTCAAGTGCTTCCTTGGGTATTGCTTCTGAGTAAATGTTAAACAATAGAGGCGACAGCACACAGCCTTGACGTACACCTTTCCGTATTGCTACCTGTTCAGATGTTAGCCCATTAACTCTCACTTGTGCAGTTTGGTGCCAATAAAGGTTTGTAATAATGCGTAAGTCTTCTGCATCAACCCCGGTATTTTTTAGAATTTCCGCCATTTTTTTATGTGAAACGCAGTCAAAAGCCTTCCGATAGTCAACAAAGCAGGCGTAAACATCGACATTCATGTCTCTACATCTTTGGGTGAGTACATTGAGAGAAAAGAGAGCCTCACGCGTTCCTAGGCCATTTCTGAAACCGAACTGAACTGGATCGATTTCTCGCTCGCATTTGGTGTAGATTCGAGTATGTATAATTCGTAGAAAGGTTTTCAGAACATGCAAAACATGCGACATTAGGCCAATCATTCTGTAGTCATCACAATTTGTTGCATTGGTCTTTTTGGGCAGGGTGACAAACACTGCCAAATCTTGAGCCAGTCTGCTGGGATTTTACCGGCTCTATAGATGTTATTAAACAGTGCTGTTAAGAGCTTAAGGCCAGCCACTTCTTGCTGTGTCATTAGCTTAAGCGTCTCTGCATAGATTCCGTCGGGGCCAATAGCTTTACCATTTTTTTGAAGCTTTATTGCTCGTATAACTTCTGCCGCTGTAATGCAAGGACTAGTTTCATTAAATTCTTCAGATTGCGGGCTTTCCGTTCGATCTTCCCCAAAAAGTACTTCAATATAGTCCTCCAGCTTTTTCTTCGACCCCGATCAGTAACTCGTTGTTGGCCCCCTTTAACATTCCACTGTTAGCTTTGTGTTGTCTTCCTGTTATCTCCCTGATGTTTTTGTGCATGTTGAATAGATCATGCTTTTTTTGGAGATATTCAATTTCTGTGCATTGGTTAATTAGCCATTGCTCTTTGGCCTCCCTACATTTTCGTCGAATTATTTTGTTCAGTTATCTATATCGTTCGATATTTTTTGTTTTTAGTTCTCTTCTATCGTGCATCATTTGAAGAATTTCGTCAGTCATCCAAGGTTGTTTTCTTTTTGTGCTGGTTAGTCCTATGTCGGTTTCTTGGGTGACTATAAGCGCTTCTCTCAAAGCACTCCACTGGCGCTCAACGTCAGTTGTTTCAGATGTTTCAGCAGCTTCCAGTCTTTCTTCAAGTCGTTGACTTACTTTTGCCCTTATTTCACTATCGTCTAAGCTCTTCACGTTGATATGTTTAATTTTTTCTGGCCGCTTAACTGGTATGAAACGGTGCATTTGTAGGTTCATTACAACCGGGTTGTGATCACTGGAAACGTCAGCGCCAGGAAATGTTTTGGTAGATTTCACAAATTTTCGCAATTCGGATCTGATGAGAATGAAATCTATTTGGTTTCGAATCAAATGATCTTCTCTGTCAGCTGGAGATCTCCATGTATACAGCCGTCGGGGATGTAATTTGAAAAGAGTATTGGTGATTGATAAGTTGTGTTCAGTACAGAACTGCGCAAGTCGATCACCCCTTTCGTTTCTTGCACCGAGTCCAAAGTGGCCAGTGATGTTGCCTTCAGCTCTTGCTTCTACTTTAGCGTTAAAGTCCCCAAGCACGATTGTTATTTCACCCTTCTTTGTTAATTTCATTGCTTTCTCCAGGCTGGCATAGAATTCTTCAACTTCGTCGTCCGATTTGTCATTTTTTGGAGCGTAACATTGAATGACATTCAAAACACGATGAGTTGTTGCAAGCTTAAGAACCATGACGCGGTCGTTCAAAGGAAAAAAGTCTATTGCAGATGGTTCCAATTCAGTAGAAATGAGTGTGGCCACGCCATATTGGTGTTTGGGATCATCGCCTCCAGAGTAATAAATTAACCCATGCTTTGTCTTCAATTTACCGGAACCTGGCCATCGAACCTCGCTTAGACCTAGGATGTTGATTCGTAAGCGTTGCATTTCTGCTTCTACATTCTATTCTATTCTACATAATGTACTGCACCACAACAAAAAAATAGCTCACATGAGAAGACAGGTGTTTTTTGAATCAACTAAAGTGAGGGGTGGTAATCCGTAATACGAACGAGGGATCTTGATAATATTCCCAAAAACTAGGAAAATAGCACTTTGGAGTAGTTTTCACGTCATTTTGAGTTTGAATATCAGAGTGTTCATCTCATTAAGTGGAAATTGAAATGAGGTTTAACTTTAGGCAATCATAATATGGGTATTTTTAAGTCAAACTTAATCTTGGTCTTATCTACAGTAACATACGGGAGAATTGTCATAACTGTAATTCATTCTTGTCAAGAAATAGTCATTTGAAACGATAAAATGGAATACACTTCTTCAATTTCATCTTGAAATCTCAGAATAAATCTAGAGCTGTCAGGCCGATAGTTAATACTCTTGATGGTAGAAATAGCAATTCAATTAATACTATGAAACAGGAAAATCCTAATAATCTTGCCAATTGATTCAATGACTTCTTTTCTGGTATTTCTCGCACTTTAACGGAAAATCTGTCGGGAAGGCCCAACTTTGAATGTACACATAATAAACGTAATGATAAATGTTTCTATGTTTTCGATGTTCCAGAAACAGAAGTTATTAATACCGTGTTTTTATTCACCAATAATAGTGCAGGTGGATATGATGAAATTCCTATGTGAGTTATAAAAAGATCTATTCATTTAATTTCACGTCCTTTAGCTTATATTGTAGGACGATCATTTAAGGAGGGAGTTTTTCCCGATAGTCTGAGGGTTGCAATTATCAAACCATTATTTAAGAAGGGTAACCTTGGTACCTTCGTACTTTGTTACAAGCTGGATGGATTGAGTAGTCCAGCAAGTGCTAATGCCGGTCCCAAGCCCGGATCAAGGAGGAGGGTTCCTAGGAAAGGTAAGCAACCTGCCTAGGGTTAAATAATTCATTGCTCAAAGCACCGGAGATGCAGCCTCGGAACAAGGACAGAAAACACGGAATACGACCCGCGCGCGAAATAGGAATAAACTCTACAGGAAGAAGCATCAAGTAAGAATAGCCTGCTGGAACATAAAAACTCTATTCTCCAAAGACCACGAAATAATTCCTGAAATGAACGAACACAAAATAGATATATGTGCACTTGCCGAAACCAAAAAGAAGGGAAGAGGATTATCAAAATTAAACAATTACATCTTAGTATACTCTGGAGTAGAAAAAGACCAAAGAGCAACATCGGGAGTAGGACTACTAGTGCATGAAAAATACGAAGAAAATATGGTAAACGTAGAATATGTTAGCGATAGAATCCTGAAAGTCACAATGTCGTTCGACCGTCCGCTACATATCCTATCAGTATACGCACCTGACATAAGCAAACTAGAGGAAGCGGCGGTAGATTTTTATGAAAGTCTTCAATCACAACTAGATGAAATACCAACTAAAGAAAAGATAATCATATTAGGAGACCTTAACGCTAGATTAGGTAACGAAGTAGTAAACGGGGTAAAACAAAAATATAACGAAGACGTAATTGACAGAAACGGCGAAATGTTGACGGAATTTTGTGCACAGAACGAGTTGCGAATTAATAACACTTTTTTCCCTCACAAAGAACAGCACAAATATACTTCCTACGATAACCGAAACAACAAATCCATAATTGATTACATTATCACTAACCGAATGTTTCTACCCCAACAGATCTTAGATGTAAGAGTTTTGTCATCAGCTAACATTAGAACAGACCACAAGCTCGTTCTAGGGAAACTGAAGATGACAACTCAATTAAAAAAGAAAACACCATCTGTAAAAACTGAAAAATTTAACGTAGAATCGCTCAACAATGAGAGCACAAAACAACTTTATTCAAACCGTTGCAAACAGTATATAACTCGTAATCCAATATTGCAGCAAGATAACCCCGACATAGCATGGCTCAAACTAAAAGAAAACATATACAAGGGTGCCACAGAGGCCTTGGGAACCCGCACGGTATCACAGAACGGCAAACGTAATAATAAACCCTGGTTCACCACTGAAGTCAAAAACATACAAAGGAAAAAAAAAACAAATATATCTAGAATATAAGAACCATCCGACACCAGAGAACCGAAATAGATACATAGAAATAAGAAATAGGGTGAATAACAGAGTTCGGGAAATTAAAGAAGAATACTGGCAGAGTGTAGTGCTGAAATGGAAGCGGATATATACGGAGCGCAAAAACGAATTTGGAAATTATTAAGGGGTATGAAAAAGGACACCAATGAAACTATACAACTGAAAACAATCACAAACGAAACATGGGAAAAATACTTCAAAAATCTTCACACCGAATCAGAATATGAAGAAGAACCCCCAGAAGAAGACTTACAAAACGACATTATAAATGAACCAGTAACAATCACGAAAGAGCAAGTAGCTATGGCAATAAGTAAACTTAAAAATAGGAAAGCTCCATATGAAGATAAGATAACAAATGAGATGATCAAATATGGCGGAGAAGCCATGAGAGAAGAGTACACAAAACTGTTTAACATCATAATTCAACACGGAAAAATACCAGAAGAATGGAAAAGAAGTGTAACAGTGCCTATCTTTAAAAAAGGAGACAAAACAAATCCTGCCAACTATCGCGGAATAACCTTATTAAGCACCTCTTTGAAACTGCTTACAAAGATTCTTGCCGATGACATAACGTCAACAATGCCAATCAGCGAAGAGCAACAAGGCTTTCGAAAAAACCGGTCCACGGTCGATGTACTATTTATAACAAGGCAATTAGTAGAAAAGTCTCTTGAATATAACACTCCAGCATATCTTTGTTTCATAGACTTAACGAAGGCCTTCGACAGAGTCCAACTGAAGGATGTAATCAGGGGACTGGAAAACAAAGAGGTACCCAAAAAATATATAAGATTCATAAAAGATCTGAACACTAATACAACAACGCAAATACGAACAAACCACACCCTAACGCAGCATTTCGGAACAACGTCGGGCATCCGCCAAGGTGATAGTCTTAGCCCTCTACTATTTAATACTGTTATGGACCAACTTGTAGAGACCGTTAAAAACTTGGACTACGATACCGCATGGGAACCTACAAAATTAACATCTTATGCTATGCCGATGACGCCGTACTCGTTGCAGAATCAGAAGACGACCTACAAAGAATGTTATACGCCTTTAGCAAACGCGCAAAAAATTTCAATATGGAAATCTCAACAAGTAAGACAAAATGCATGACCATAGCTAAGAAACCTCTGCGCTGCAAGTTAACAATAGACAACGCCACTATAGACCAAGTTATGTCATTCGAATACTTAGGGTGCAAAATAACAAGCACAGGATACCTTGAAGATGAAGTGAGGAGACAAGTGAACAAAGCAGCTGCAGTATCGGGACATCTTAAACAACCAATTTGGAGAAATAAACACCTCAGTATACCATGCAAATCCAGAATCTACAAAACATGTATGCGACCAATAATGACATACGGGGCAGAAACAAGAGCGGAAACGTCGGTAACAAAGAGGATACTAAGAACAACAGAAATAAAAACGCTAAGAACTATGACCGGTTACACATTAAATGACATGCAAAGAAATACCGACATAAGGGAAAAATGTGAAACAGACGATATTGTAAGATGGGTAAGAAAAAGAAGAAGAGAATGGAACCAGCATGTAAACAGAATGACCACAGATAGAATAGCCAAAATCGTATATAACAACATACCACACGGAAGAAGACCCGTTGGACGACCACCAAAACGATGGCGGGACAGTTGGCAACCAACTTCACAAGAACTGCTGCAGGGAAACTGGAACTGAACAGGCGCTACGCCTTCTACACGGTGAAGAAGAAGAAGAAGAAGAACCTTGATGAAATGGGTAACTACAGGCCTATTAGTAATTTAACTTCTTTTTCGAATATCTTCGAAAAAATTCTTTCCTCTAGATCAACATGTTTCTTTAAAAAATTCAATGTTATATGCCGGTATCAGCATGGTTTTGTCAAGGACAAAAACATAGAGACTATCCTCTTTGAATTGACGAATGCTATAATTGTTGCTTGCTCTTTTTTTCGATTTATCGAAAGCTTTTGACTGCGTTGATCATGCTTTTCCCTCGAATAAGATGGAAGCGTGTGGGATACGTGATAATCAGTTAGAACTAAAGAGGATTTATCTGGTTGGTAGGAAGCAGAGGGTTGTAATTGAGCGTGAGGGTTTTTCACATGTTTCTGATGAAACAGATCTAACATTTGGGGTTCCACAAGGTAGTATTCTGGGACCGTTGTTGTTCATCATATATGTCAACTCTTTGCCTGAGATTTCTGGTATCTGTCGTCCAGTTGTGTATGCAGATGATGCGAATTTTCTAATTAGGGCACTGAACATACTTTTGGCTCTTACTGCTTCGGTTGAAGTTTTTGATGATGTAACTGAGTGATGCCAGGGTAATAAACTGGTACTTAATATTCAAAAGACTGATTGGATTTTTTTCTATTCTAAAAGATCTAAATTGATATATCCGAACGCTTTAATATTTGAAGATTGCAACTTGAAAGTTTGTGAATCTGTAAACGTTTTGGGTGTCATTATTGACAGTCACTTGGAATGGAGTCAACATATTGACAAGTTGGGAAAGAGGTTTAATACATCTATACATTACATTAATAGAAAAATGCCTCGAATACAATAAAACCCTGGTTCTCATCTTTGTAGATTATGAAAAGACATTCGATACCATAAACCAACGTAAAATGTTAGAGGCTCTAGCTGAGTGTCGCATAGACCATCGATACATGCCACAGATAAAGTACATATATGATCATGCCACAGCTTGTGTGAAACTTCACGCAAAAACAGAAACATTCGAAATACAGAGGGGCGTGCGACAGGGAGATCCGATTTCGCCAAAACTCTTTATAACCCTACTCGAGTATATGTGCAAAAGGATAGACTGGGAAAATATGGGTATAAATATTAATGAGGAATACTTGAACCACCTAAGGTTTGCCGACGACATCGTCCCCATATCCGACAACATAGGAGATGCAAAAGAAATGCTTGAAAGGCTCAAACAAGCTCCTAAAAGGGTTGGACTAAAGCTGAACGCGTCTAAAACACAATATATGACCAATCTCGTTACAAGTGAAAATATTCAGATAGGTGATGCTGAAACTGAACCAGTCCAAGCCTACAAATATCTTGGACATGAAATCAAAATAAGTCGAGACAACCAAACCTGTGAAATCTTCAGAAGAATTGGCCTTACTTGGGCAGCGTTTGGTAAACTGAGCAATATCTTGAAATCAGATATCCCAATTTGTTTGAAACGAGAAGTTTACAACCAGTGTATGTTGCCTGTCATGACTTACGGCGCGGAAACTTTAACTCTGACTAAGAAATCGGCCAATAAAGTTCGAGTTGCCCAGCGTGCCATGGAGAGATGCATGGTCGGATTATACCTTAGAGACCGAATATCAAATGACATAATCAGGCAAAGAAGTGGGGTTGAGGATGCTATTAGTAGGATCGCCACACTTAAGTGGAAATGGGCCGGACATCTGGCAAGAACCACCGACGGAAGATGGACCAAGAAAATTCTAGAATGGCGACTAAGACACTAAGCAAAAAGAAGTATAGGACGTCCCCCAACAAGGTGGTCTGACGATATAAAACGCATCCAGACGAATTGGATACAGACGGCACAGAACATAAGGATGTGGCATAGTTTACGGGAGGCTTATGTCCAGCAGTGGACAGAACGAGCTGCTTGATGATGATGATGATGATGATACATTACATGCCTTGCGTAATCAAGTTGACTGGAACATACTTAAGATCATTTATTATGTAAACTTTCAATCTCTTTTATCTTACGGCGTAATTTCTGGGGCAGTTCTACTCATATTGACCAAATTTTTGTATCCCAGAAAAGAGCGTTGAAAATATTATTCAAGCTCGTATTGAGAAAATCTTGTCCTGGCCTTTTTAAGAAGCATAATATCCTCATCGTTTATGGTTTGCATGTTTACAGAGTGCTTTTGTTTTTCCACAAACAACGCAATTATTTTGCGGAATACGGAAACAAGAGTATTAAAACGAGAAAGGTGATACCTTACTTCTATCCGGTTCACTCAACAAGGCTGAGTGGAAGGGGTGTAGAGTATGAGGTCATTAAAGTCTATAATTCTCCTCCCTCATTTTTACGAATTTCCAATTTTGAGATTTTTAAGAGAAGGATTCATAATTTCATTATGGCTTCTGAACCCTATTCATTGGAGGAGTTTAAATCCTATACAATTTCATTAGGTCCTTGAAATTTGTTGTGTTTTTGACATATTCCTATTTTATTTATACAATGTATATATTTGTTACTTGTGTAGATGATTGTTGGAATGCCATTAACTATTTACTATTTACTATTTAGATCTTTTAAGAAATGGCAGAAATCTTCTTTCAGAGACATTTTTTGTATCCATTGATCATTCCTTACATCAAACCGGATGGTTTCGACCAGCTATAGAAAAATTCTGGATCTGATTGGATTGTCAGGACACCGATAAATGAAGAAGTTATTTTAGATGAAGTGAATAATAATCCAAGTACTTGAAGGCTACCCCTACAGGTGGGCGTATCACATTCAACTGTTTCACACAAACTGTTTGGCTTATACGAGAGGGTATAATGGATTCCACAAACATCACGTGTGGCCTGAAGAAAATCCTCACTACACAACTGAGCGTAGCCACCAACAAAAGTTTTCTTTAAACTCTTTGACCAGTATTTGGTATTATGTCAGATTGATGGAGCCAGTAATTCTACTGAACAGATTGAATTTTTTAGCACACTTTGATATTCTACAGGCCACCCGGATTGAATTTTTCGATGATGTGCTTTGTGCGAAATAGGAAAAACGTGGATTGTGAAATATGGTCCTTCTAGAGTTACCATTTGAATCAATCATATTCTAATAGATGGATTGGTAGAGGTGATAATATAGCTTGCGTCGATCAGAATCATCTGGACTACTTCATCTAGGAGATTTTGAAAAGTCTAGTATACTCACAACCTGTTGTTACCATTCAGAAATTGCATGCACGCTTTCTTCATGGACGAAAGAAAATGATAAATATGACAGGCATTTTTGATCGGGTGTTATCATCATCCCTAAGTTATTTTTGAGTTGGTTAAGAACCAGGTAAAATCAACCCCCTACTATCAGCAGCCCCGAAGTTGAAATTGATTATAGGGTAAGTGGGTCTTTGGAAAGATCTTTTGATTTTATATTCGAAGATAGTATCTTTTTTAATATGGCATTTAATATTATACAGACACAACACAACAACATATTACAACGAGAAATTGTATTTCCATGAAGAAGAAAAATCATCATCAGGAAAGCAGTGGTAATTAAGAAAGTATACTAACCAAAACGACGAAACTGTGAGATTATCAAATACATGAAAACTTATTGCAGCACCCATAAAATCTTCGTCATCAACAGAGTATAATGAAAGTTTCCTCACCACCAGCATTGCGGACGTCCAAAACGAAAATATAGAACGAGAACAAGCAACGAACTGCTATGACTTATGCTCGAGACGTCTACCGAACGTCTGAAGGGATGAAAGTAGAATACGGAATAAAACTCGGAACACATCAAGTTGTTAATACATATATATATATATATATATATATATATATATATATATATATATATATATATATATATATATATATATATATATATATATATATATATATATATATATATATATATATATATATATATATATATATATATATTATATATATATATATATTATATATATATATATATATATATATATATATATATATATATATATATATATATATATATATATATATATATATATATATATATATATATATATATATATATATATATTTATACCGGTTTCTAGTGAAATTGAAAATCTATTTCTAGTAAATATTGATAGAAAATGGACGTAACTTCAATCTCTCTGATTAAATGTCGAACCAACTTCGATTACTTACAATCATCAAAAATTCATTACATGAAATTTCCATTATGAAGTCTCCATTAGTGGCTGATGTATGTGTATGGCCAATAATATGGAGTTAATTTCTTCGATTCTCCAATTTGTATTCCTAGCTTGTTCTAGAAGGTCCTAATTTGAAAATATCATTAGGTGTGAAACGATCATCATTATAAAATTATGAGAAAAGTATTTATATTTAGAGAAGACGATTATATATATATATATATATATATATATATATATATATATATATATATATATATATATATATATATATATATATATATATATATATATATATATATATATATATATATATATATATATATATATATATATATATATATATATATATATATATATATATATATATATATATATATATATATATATATATCATATATATATATATATATATATATATATATATATATATATATATATATATATATATATATATATATATATAAAATACAGTTGTTAGAGGAACACATACATCCTAGATTGACAGAAATCCGTAGATCAATGAATAATCCTTCCTGACAAGAGTTAGTTCCCAAATCTGTCTGCCATGCATGCAGCCCTCAAGAGCCACAATAGTGCAAATAATCGGGATGCCGAGAAACGAAACAGGATACTGCAGTTTCGTCTATATTAGGAGCTCATCAGTGTCGCATATCGCTTCGTAGCATTCTAACCAACTCCATCGAGGTGTTCCAACGATTCCAGGAAAGACGCATCTCCTAAATACATACTAGAGTCGACCTCTATGAACCGACACGGTGAACCTGTATATATATATATATATATATATATATATATATATATATATATATATATATATATATATATATATATATATATATATATATATATATATATATATATATATATATATATATATATATATATATATATATATATATATATATATATATATATATATATATATATATATATATATATATATATATATATATATATATATATATATATATATATATATATATATATATATATATATATTCTAACTAACTCCATCTACCGGACTTGGAGGAAACCAACGAACAAGAACAAACAGATGTGAGAACGTTAAAACCTCCAACAAGCAAAATAGTCCCGTTAGTTTTGGTGCTTTAGGCCTCTTTTCCAGGAAAAACCTTCAGTCGGTAAATATTTGATGAACCTAATACTACCTGTAACCTTGGCACCACAACAACTGGTAGCCTATTTTAATTGAATGTGATGAATGTTTAGTTCAGTTATGTCCTCTCTTTATGCCGCGTGGTTTAATTCATCTTGTTATTACTTCAATGGTGAATAAGAGTGTCAAAATTTATTTAGTTATTTCATCTGTCTGTGACGTCTGCGTAGGTTTTGTGTACGAGTTTTAAACGAGGACCCGAATCATTTACGGGAAAACTACCAATCCACTTTTCAAAGTTTAGATTCAGTTAATAAATGGACATTTCACTTATATACTGAAGATATTTTTTCCAAACCATGAGATTAAATCAAATACTACCTCCTTGAGATAATATCGGAGTCAAAATGAATCAATTGAATTGACAGAATCATCGAAAAATCGAAGGGATACAGGAATATGGAATACATAGAAATTATGGGGATTAAATAAAAATCAGTTATTTGTAAAGTCGGTTTACTGACGACAGTTGAACGTGACAACGTCATGAAAAAATACTGATGGAATGGTTGCATTTTTCAAAAGAAAATTACAATTCTATTTGTTTTATTTGGTGCTAATGCTCAGTTTTTCTATTAGGAATAATGGGAGCTCATCTGTCAATTATAATAAACCAAACATTGAAATCGTATATTCCCAGTTGGCGAATTTCGAAGTTATTTAGGGGTTGACACTAAACCACCAAAGCTCATTGTGGTGAATGAATATTTCATTACCGGTAATTGAACTTTTATCAGTCCAAATGAAGCGATGATATTATTCTCCTTGAGCTCTCCGAAGTAACTAACAAGAAAACTTTGGTCGACGCTGTGGTTAAGATTGTCGAGAAATTTGTTATAATTTTGCAATCTTTTACAGCCGTTCAGTTATTCTCAATTTTTCGTTGTTAAAAAATAAGCGCTGAAAAGTGGAAACATCTAGAATTTCTCCTTCTGCACTACCGATCTTTTCAACAGAAACTTTGTAGCGTGCTTAGTTGCCGCTACTACTTCAACTGAATAGTTTTTGGAGTAACAAGGTGCAAGTTTAACACAGTGCAAGTCACTTTGATTCCATGACCATTCATTCCGTGAAGAATCCCCTCTACTATCGAAGAATGACAACTGAGAGAACACCGGGGTTTATTGCTCATTTTCGAATGAGTCAGCCATATCGTATTTCTCAGGAAGTGGAATCTCGATATGATTTCTGTGAAACCTAGTCCTTTCTTTGGCTTTCTAATGAAGCAAAAACGAATGATCTAGTTTTAAAATTGCGAAATTTGTGAGATGGTTCATTATAGAGGTGTAAAATCCATGAGTTTTCATTCTACAAATCTGGACTTTTACGACGAATTGGCGCTCCTAAACGCCACATACCGCTCAGGTAATATTCTTTACTGTCTGGAACTTCTTTCAAGAATTTCGAGCACGAAGCATCGCGATAATCAAAGAGAACTGTCAACATCACCTTGATTTTTGATCGACTTTGACGTGGTTTGTTCGGTTTCGGTTCAGTTGAAAGGCGCCAATCTAAATCTTGTTGACTGATATACATGTCCTACAAAAATAAATCTGTGGAACCGAATATCGTTGTTCTCTTCAAAATAAAATAAAGAAGTCGTTTTTGTACTCTGTAAAAGTAGAGATATTGAATTTGACCTCTCCAGACATAAAGTTGTACTTTTGTCCTCTCCAAAAATAATATGGGTGTTATTGTCCTCCCCAATAAAAATAGGAATGTTTGGTCCTCTCCGAAAAAATAAGGGTGTTGTTGTCCTTCCCAAAAACTGTTAAAGCCACAAGGGACTCTCCTCTACTAGAACTCACGAGTTCTACTGGTCAGCTCCCAGAGTCCACAGCTGAAGAAGTTGATCAAACTTCAGTCTCATATGCGGATTACCTTGAAGACTTAAAGTTGGACACTTAGTTGAGTTGCTTTCTTCGACTGCACAGGAACAGAAATCAGGAAACTCTTTGAATCATTAAAAGGTAAAAATACAGTGGATAGCTACTATGTTTCCAGCTCTCACCTGAAGCTACTATCAAAAGAACTTGCAGAACCATTAAGCATTCTAATAAACAAAAGCTTTAAGGATGGCTATTTTCCTCGAGAACTCAAAAAATCAAAGGTAATCCCAATATATAAAAAAAAAGAGACAGAAGCCAATGCAACAACTATAGGCCAATTTCGAAACTTCCTAGCCTCTCAAAAATCTTTGAACTGGCAATGAAAAATCGTATTGTTAAGTTTTTAGAAAAACACCAATTACTGAACGATGCACAGCATGGATACAGAGCGAAACGAAGTACCTCCACGGCATTAACAAAAGTCATTAAATCGATAACATCAGCGCTGGATAATGGAGAGATACTAGAAATGCTAAATTTTGACTTAAGCAAAGCATTCGACTCAGTATCACATGAAATTCTTTTGTCAAAGTTGGATTTTTATGGAATTAGAGGTATAGTTCACAAACTTCTCAAGTCTTATTTGCAGAGCCGTAGCCAGAGGGTGTTCTGGAAGGGCAATTTCTCGGATGAGGTGGAGGTCGAGTATGGAGTTCCCCAAGGATCAATACTTGGCGAATCCTGTTTATCCTCTATATCGATCTAACAGTACCAGAATCAGAGTTTACTTGTCTTTACTGCGATGACACATCGGTGTTGATTAAAGGTAAAAGCCCACTGGACATAAGCACACAAAAACTGAATACTTTAAAATACATAAAAGAATGGTTCGCTGCGAACAAACTAAAACTTATTCCTAGTTGCAGACCTATTTTTAAAAAGGAAAAATGCTTACCGTACCATCTTTATATATTAACGAATGCATTAAATATACTTACCAGAATAAGAACTGCTTGTTAAGGAATTCAGATGCACATGGATATAACACTCGTTTAAAAAACAACTTTGTAACACCACTACATTCTTTCATTCAAGTAGATTTTCGCTTTATTTTCGCTTTCACCTCAGTTTTTATCAGAAGATTGGCAATTTCATGAAATAATATATTCTTTATAAGCTAAGAAAAACATTCTTTCAAATTAGATTCAAAAATCGCCCCAATGAGATGTTCTGGAATTAACGTACTGTACGAGCATCGATTTCTCCTTTCAACCTCCCGAAATGCAAATCCGGCCGATAGTCCGGCCAAGCCAGGTCACATTCATTTGAACTTTTTGCCTGTTTCATCTTGTCCGAAGTAACTGGCTCGTGTATAAAAGCTGGGCATTTTAATCGCCTTTCGTTTTCCCCTTTCGGCGTCCCAACACGGATTCGATTTGTTAAATCGTATTATTCGAAACGGCGGCGGGATGTTTCTGGATAAATACGTTTCCCGGATTAGATTAGAGGAATAGATCAGTACATTCACGTCTTGATAGTTTCCTATTCGCGAGAAAAATTATCTTTGGAAGTACTTTGGACTGAATGGTGAAAGGTTTAGTGGATATATTATTTGATTTATAATTCAGGGCATCTTCTATTGATTCTTTATTGAATTATAATTTATATAATAAGTTTATCACATAACCGACACCACGGCAGTATATGATAAAATTCAGAGAGACAACCAAATTTTAAATCAGATTTTAACTAACATAATTCCAACAGGAAGAATATACATTCTGTTGAATGTGATCAAACGATGGGAAGGTATTTTGGATGCAACAAAACCTCCTGAAGCATGTCCTCAACAAAATTTTTTCAACCCAAGCGAAATTATAGGAGAAGAAGATTGTCTGTATCTGAATGTGTACACGCCACAAGTAAGTAGATTGTTGAATTCATTTATTAATTCATTCGCATGAAAGAAAGAAATACAAATTGTTAAAACTACATTATCATCAATCATGCCGTAATGTCAATTATTATTCTGAATCAATAATAAATCGGATGAAAGCACTGTATGTAGAATGCATAAACATTCAAAACCCACTGAGCCTTTCACGCACGGTCCGTAAGTGTGAACTTACGGACTATTATGAATAGTGGATAGGAACGGGTTAACTACGCAATATTTTATATAATTCAACAGAACAGGGAGAAAGCCCGAGAAAACTTGTATAATACAAAACCAAAATAATATTCACTGACATCATATTATGAATTATATAAATTAAGGTGTCAGCAATAGCAGCTTGAAAACTTATTAGTCTGACCAAGCAACTATTCTTTTTTTTCAACTGATAACTAAATCTGTACGAGCTTCTTAATCCAGAATGAAGTAGCAATCTCCCAGAATCTGACAGAATTCAGCCGAATTGATATAAAGAGATTACTTAGCCAAGTACTCACTTTCTTTCTCTTACCTACCGCTGCTGAGATATTCACCCCAAATCTGAAAGAACTCGCACAAGAATACCGATTAGAAACGTGTAGTAATCCAGAAAACGCATGCGAGAAGATTGTTTGAATAGGTCTTTTCTGATTAAAATCGAACTAAATTCTAGCTTTACTTCAAAACACCACCTTAGAAAAGACATTTTGATTGGAAATTTTTGAAGGTTTTAACGAAAAAATTAAGTTTATTTACTCTGGCTATTCGCATCGAAAGTCTCCTACTCTGATGTAGTTTTGTGCTAATGCAACAAGAGATCTTTCTACTCTAAAGTGAATTCGCCATTTGTTCTCTTATTTATTGGAGTAATTCAATATTCTTTCTAGAAACATCTCCTTATCAATAATGAGAGCAGCGTAAACAAGGTTCTGTTGGTAGTCTCAGAAATAAAAATTAAGACGATTCAGGTCAGGTAGGCTAGGTAGCCAAGTAATATGTGCTCTTGTGACGTATGCATCAATTGGGGTAAATCATTTTCAGATATTATCTGACGTAAGTTGCTAGTGGAACCTGTACCAAAAGTTTTGGATAGTTATATATAGTTTAAATTGGAACTGTTGCTGGTTTCTAGTTCGAATGATGACATGGGGGTTTTAGTGGCCCAAAATTGTAAATCATGTGGTTTGTAACCTGATTCATTTTAAGGTCTCTTTCATCGATGTAGAGGATTGATCCACTAAAATGAAAACCCATTCACTCTAGTAGTGAAGTCATCTGTTCAAAGTCTGTGAACTTTTTGTACTTGATGAGGATGAAGTGACTGGTCCCTTATAATACTGCGGACCGAAAGTTGAAAATGTTCGATAGAATCTCTTCAGGAACCACTCTGAAATTGATTATTTGAAAAATCTGCTTAGAACGATTGTCAAAATTTTTGTTGTTTCTAAGTTGTTAGAACTGTTTCTTATACTGACGCGGAATTCGAACCCATTTTGTTTTCTTCACAGTGCTCGATTTTGTCAGTTCTCGCAAGTGTGTTTCGCAATTTTTATAACGGATAAAAATATCGAACGAAGAATTTGTCTCAAATTTTGTATTGCAAAATGGTTGCTGAATCGCTGAAAATGATATAGAAGGCTTACGATGAATCAATCTCATCAAAAACACGTGCACATGAGTGGTACAGTGCATTCAACAGCGGCCGAGCTGTGGTGGAATATTCGCCTCGCTCTGGTCGGCCATCAACATCTCCAACTGAAGTTAGCCTTGTTAAAGTGAATGAAATGGTAATTGGAAATCGTTATTTAAGTTCGAGAAAGATAGGCAAAGAACTTTCTGTGTCTCACGAATCGATTACTACCATTTTAACAGATTGTTTGGGCATGAAACGCGTTGCCGCACGACTTGTTCTCAAAGATCTGGATTTTTTCCAAATATTGAATCGCGTAGAGATCACTGAAGACATTCTAGAATGAGTTAATTCATTAAACGCATTGGAACTGAAACTAGGTTAAAGTCGATCAAAAGTCAAGATAATATTGAAGATCTGACGATTAATAAACAATATTAACAGAGCGTCATGCTGCGTTTGAGAGAGCAAATTCGTCGAAAAAGGTTAGTTTGGATTTCGAGCACGATTATATACTCTCGCACAAGGCTATCATTGTGAATGAATGTCTGACCAAAACCTCAACAAATACCATCGAACAACCACTGCATTTTTCAATATATCTGCCTAGACACTTATCCGTTCTGAATGCTTTATTCAAAATATGAGATGAGATAACTGATCCTAAATTTAGAATGGGTTTACCAATATAAGTTATTACACTATATTTTTGTTTGGTTTTCTCCATCTTTAAGAACATTTGGTTCAAGACTTAGAGAGCTATATTCAGTTGATTAGTTGATAGGGTGGTGTAGCTTACGATGGGATATACATACATTCTTTGTGAACGACATGATTATTCGTTAATGTACTGTTGTAGCAGGAGCTGATTAAATATACATTCATTCATTCATTCTTTACTACAAGAAGGACTTGTTTTGTTGTAATTGTTTTCGAGAAAGTATACCGTCAATCAAACTAGCATTATAACGATTATCGACCACTATTCGTTTAATAATATTCATAATAATTTTCTCACATTGGTACCGTCGTGAGTCTACAGGGTGAGTCAATAAGGCGAGGAACTTCTATATTTCGGAAACTATTTGAGATAGAACCAAAATTTTTCTGATTATTGTTTTATAAATGTGTGTGCATTCTTTAAAATTTTTTTTCGTACATACAGGGTGTTCCATTTTTGCTCCAGGGACAAACATAGATTTTTTTAAATGGCACGCCCTATATTTTTTATCATATTCTGATTACAATTTGGATGCTCCCTTCAACGATATCGGTTTTGTGCCCAAACAACTATAAGTAGATTTTAAATTAATTAAAATATCGATAATTTCGAGAATTCGGAAGTTTTTTCAAAAGTTCTCAAATGCCTTATTTCGCATAATTTACGCATGATATTTTTTTTTTCTTGGGGTAAAAGTGTTGTACCTCAATATCAAATGACGAAAAAAAATTTTTTTTATACCGAGTGTTCCTAGTAACCCGACGAAAATGAAATTTTTCAAACATGAAAATCGAATAAGCTTTACAACGATACCTTTTTTTCAAAAATCCGATGGAGATTCCCCAGAAAATTTCGAAATTAGTGTGAGGTTTAGGTATTTCTTGAAATAAACATGCTGTTGAAAAATTCAGACATTGAAATATGCAAATTTCAACACAAAATTAGATTCTTTGCTGTTCAATGAAACTTAAACATCAAAACTCTCAAGGTATGTCGAAATTTCTTCACAAGAAAAGATTTATTTGCGATTTCATCAGTTGTGCTCAGAGCTAAGTCTTCACTTAATCGAAATTACTGAGTTCGAAATCTTCAATAGATGTTCAAAAAGTCTACGGCGCTCAAAACAACCTGCATGCTATTCTCTTCATTGAGTACACGCTTAGCTCTATCATTCTTCTCATATCCAACTTGTGATTAAACCATAGAGATAAGTATGACTCCTATGGGCATACCACATGAAGATAGAAAATATTGTCCGATAGTCTGTGGTTTAAACCACCTGTGCCCATAGAAGACTTATTTCTATGGTTTACTCACAATGCCCCAAGATTTGACAGTTTTGAATTGGATAATTCCAAAGTCATATGAGTGAGTCTAAGTGAGAAATACATGATATTATTGCAACAATGAATTTTACCCAAGAAGAGTTGATTAATATGATTTATTGTTTGGGAGAAGGCGAGAGGAATTGTTTGTTGGCGTCAAATATTTATTCCCAACGTTACCCAAACAGCAGACATCCTAGAAAAGAGGCATTCGAGAGACTGAATGAAAGGTTTGAAAGAACTGGACAAGTTGGATATGAGAAGAATGAAAGAGCTAAGCGTGTACTCAATGGAGAGAATAGCATGCAGGTTGTTTTGGGCACAGTAGAGAATCCTCATGTTTCTACAAGAGATGTTAGTCGAGACTTGGGCATTAGTCAGACATCTGTATCAAGAATTTTGAGGAAGGAAAAGTTCCATCCTTTTCATGTTCAACTCCACCAACAGTTGGAGCCTCAGGACTTCGGGCGGATATTGGATTTTTGTAGATGGTCTTTAAGTAAAATAGTAGACCAACCGAATTTTTTCAGTGGGGTACTTTTCTCTGATGAGGCCACCTTTCATAAGAATGGATTGGTGAACCGGCATAATTTTCATTATTATGATACTCAAAATCCTCATTGCATTAGAACTGTTGATAATATCGTTGGTCTCTAAATGTCTGGTGAGGTAAAATTGGTTATTATGTGATCGGACCCTTTTTTACCAAGAACATTTGAACGGCGAACGTTATTTTAATATTTTGCAGCATGATCTGGAGCCTTTGCTTATTAATGTTCCCCAAAACATAAAAAATAATATGTGGTTCCAACACGATGGGGCACCAGCACACTACAGCGGCAATGTCCGCGATTTTTTAAATGATAGGTTGGAGGGTAATTGGATAGGCCGTGGAGGTCCTGTAGGATGGCCTCCTAGGTCTCCGGACTTGAATAAATTTTTCATGGGGGTATGTTAAAAAGAGGGTATATCGAGACCCTCCAACAACCAGGGAAAATATGATGGAGAGAATTACAGAAGCATTTAGAAGTATAACGCCGAATGTTCTCCAGAGGGTGACCGAATCATTTAACAATCGTGTTCAAGAATGTATTCGTCAAAATGGGGGACATTTCGAACATCTAATTTGATTTGAAAACTTGAATTAAATAGGTGTTTATGATTTTGATTTGCATTTTTTTCCGTGGATGTTTCATTCAAGACAAGCAGTTCAATTTCGTTTCATAATGACAATTCCGGAATATTTCGGGCAATTGTAAAAGTAATATGGAAAAATTCAGTAAAAAGAACAGGGTGTTACATTTAGAAAAAAAGTTCTGTTATCTCGAAAAATTCTATTTTCGTTGGATCACCAAGAACACTGGGTATGAAAAAACAGTTGATCTCTTACTTCGATGATGAGGAACATATTTTCTTCAGAGAATAATTATTGTCACACTCAAATGATACGGAATGAAGATTGTGAGAAGTTCTGAAAAACCTTCCAAATTCTCGATCTTTCTGTTATTTTGACCTTTTGAACATTTATTGAGATAATTTCGAACTGAGTAATTTCAATTAAGTGAAGACTTAGATCGGAGCACAAATGACCATATCGCAAATAAATATTTTCTTGTGAGAAAATTTCCATACACCTTGAGAGTTTTGATTTTTAAGTTTCACTGAACAGCAAAAATCTGTGTTGAAATTTGCATATTTCAATGTCTGAATTTTATCAACAGCATGTTTATGGCAAGAAATACCTAAACCTCACACTAATTTCGAAATTTTCTGGGAAATCTGCATCGGATTTTCGAAAAAAAGGTATCGTTGTAAAGCTTATTCGAGTGGAATCAAAACACGTGAACAAGATAAAGGGTGTTACCTTTGAACAAAAAAGTTTTTCATGTTTGAAAAATTTCATTTTCGCCGGGTTACTAGGAACACTTGGTATAAAAAACAGTTTTTTTCTTCATTCGATAATAAGATATAACACTTTTACCTCAAGAAAAAATATCATGCGTAAATTATGCGAAATGAGACATTTGAAAACTTTTGAAAAAACTTCCAAATTCCCAAAATTATCGATGTTTTAATTAATTTAAAATCTACCAATAATTTAATTTAATAATATGATAAAAAATACAGGGCGTGCTATTTGGAATAAATATATGTTTGTCCCTGGAGAAAATATGGAACACCCTGTATGTACAAAAATAATTTTAAAGAATGCACAAATACTTATGAAACAATAATCAGAAAAATTCTGCTTCTATCTCAAATAGTTTCCGAGATATAGAAGATCCTCGCCTTATTGACTCACCCGGTATATTCCATACTGATACAGGAAACATTCAATTATGAATGGTAATGTCTGGGTGGTCATTAAAGGAAAATTGTAATACTATGTCTGTGATCATTTTTGGTTATAATAAAATTAAGAAAAATGATGGAATTCCGAGTCTCCATTTCCCAAGTGAACTTTATATTAGGGTGAATTGAATTTTTGAAAACACTTAAGGAAACTAAATGTCTAGTTGAACCTGTACACCAACTATCTGAACCAAATGCAGTGTTCAGGCAGCGGATGATTATGTATTATTTTTCCAAT
Organism: Cryptolaemus montrouzieri; assembly: GCA_013387265.2. Lineage (NCBI taxonomy): Eukaryota > Metazoa > Arthropoda > Insecta > Coleoptera > Coccinellidae > Cryptolaemus > Cryptolaemus montrouzieri. Next base: position 21,025,522 of record JABFTP020000185.1, read on the forward strand.
GTTAACTATGATAATTTGGGCTAGTAAGAGATTGACAGGATAACTCATTATCAAGCTGTTATTGCACATGTAAATTTCATCATTGAAATTCATTAGTTTTGCTCTGAATGTTTTCGAAAAATGCATAAGTTCTGATTGTATTATACAACACACATTACTTTTCTGTAAAATTGTGAATATGATACATTGAAATTGATTAATCAGGTCATCTAACACCATTCGGCTCATTCTGCCGGAGTCAAATTTGGTGATTCGTGTTGCATTATTACCGAAAATTAAAGTTTTCAAAAATATCAAACGTTACTCGCAGAAATTGAACTGCTGTTATCAAAATGTGGTGTTTTTTTTGCAAAATCTCAATTTATTTCTTTCATTTTATTTTCGGCGAGAGACTAGCGAGACTTCTTGATCTATTTGTTTATTGAATTTCTATGGAGAATTCTCTGGAGAAATATATATTTTCGTTTCTATTCTAGAAATTCGAGATAGGTACTTACTAGTAGTTTATTGTGTAAATTTATTCAGTGGATTGTACCATGTATTCCTATGTGTATATTGCTGAGATAATATTAATACAGATATTGGAAACAATGAAAAAATTAATGAATGAATGTTGAATGTTGGAATGGTTACAACTCTTCGAATACCTCACGTCGTTAAATTCGTTCCAGGCGTAAGAAATACGAGGTCTGGCTATTAAATAACGAGACTGTGCACCTAGAGGGCGCCCTAGAACCGTGGGGATAAAACGAGTAGTGCGTTGGGTATCTAGACCAAAACACGTTTCTATTACTTTTATATTATTTGTCCAGTAGCGGTTTGAAACGAACGTGTTTTTTTCGTGCCGAAAACCACGTGTGACAAAAACCAGAAGCAACGTATCAATCTCAAATTTCACGTTAAATTGAATAAAAGTTCGTTGGAGGCCTAGGGAAAAAATCCTTATTTCGTGTGCGTGTTTTTGAGTGGTGTGAGCGCTTCCGTGATGGTCGAGAGAGCACTGAAGATGACCAGCACCCAGGTCGCTCTGTAACTGTTTCACCTCCAGAAACAGTGACCAAAGTCAACCAAATTGTGCGTGCAGATCGTCGAATGAGTATTCGGATGATAGACGAGGCTGTAAACGTCGATGAAGAAACGGTTAGAAAAATTTTAGATGAGGAATTACACATGACATGACATGGTGCCAAAAAACCTGCCCATAACGCGCTATCTGTGTATTTGGCCAGTAGGTGCACTACAGTGCTCGAACACTCGCCGTACTCTCCAGATTTGGCACCGTGCGCTTTTTTTTTCCAAAGATAAAATCTGCTTTGAAAGAGACCTGATTCGAGTCGATGGAAGCGGTTAAGCAAAAAACGGCAGAGCTCCTAAAGACCCTCACCAAAGAAGACTTCCAGCACTGTTTCGATCAATGGAAAAAACGTTTGGAAAGGTGTGTGGCGAAGGAAGGGGAGTATATTGAAAGGAAGCATTCGAATGCAGAGTAATTTTTCATATTATAAACCCCTTTTCGTAACCAGTCTCGTTATTCAATAGCCAGACCTCGTAAACTTTATATTTTGATTATATCATCTTTAATAACTTCACCTTCATAAAAATAACTTTGTTATCACTCCAGCACCTGCATCTTCAATTTAAGGAAAGTAAACTGAATATTGAATTAGTAAAGTCGTTTCAGTCCCATTGTTAAATCGTATGTATAAAATTTTCTTCAAAATCAACATTGAACTCTTCTGAGCTAAGTCACGATAAAATTCTCGGAATGGCTTTCGATAATTGATCTATAAACCCCTAAGAATTCTCAATAACATATTTTCGTTTTCTGCGTTCAACTCCTAATAAGATAGTGCGTTCAATATGAAAGTATGAATTTTATTCGAAACGTCCGGAAGGGGACCCCTTTCAGTTAATTTATTTTTCAAAAGTCTCTCTTCAAATTGCCAGTTCGGAGTACAGCTCTTGGGAAAAGAAGTGCAAACCAACTTCTAACGTGAAACCGCCTGTTTATGTTTAACATAAATAGTTTGAGCGAAGTTTATTTACTCTCAGAATTGACTCGGAAACTTATCTGCTTAAATATCTTACGCCACCTCAGTCTATATGCTCGAGTCGGAAATGGGCGGAAGATCTTTGGAGAATTTCGAATAAAATTCTGAGCAAGGACTGCATTCAGAATTCATTGAATTCGTTACGACGATATTAATTGATGTCTGCAGAGAATTATAACTCGAAAGTGAATGCACCTTTTAACTTTTCAAGAAAGTACATTAAAGGATATGTTGTCTACTTTAACATCCAGTAAAATCAAAAGAAAATAGAATACTAGTGGGCGTTACTTGATGCAAATCTATTTCAAATGATTAATAGAAGATAATTTGATTCACACTTATGGTACTATATTAGTAACGACATATAATACGCTACAACTTTACTAAACACAAACTCACTCTTCCTGAACCTTCTCACTTACCCCTACCTTAATTCTCCCTACCTCCCTGGTGCGTACATAAAATGGATAAAACTACCAACTTAGCTGAATAAATAAAATCTGAGACCAGCCCGGAGCTTCTGAGGACACTATTCCAAGAAGAATTACATAAACATCCAGAGGCCACATTCATCTACACCGATGCATCGCTAAATACATCCACAAGTGTGGTGGGCCTTGCTGTTGTTACACCCGAAGGAACCCAAATATATGCGATTGAAAATAGTACTGTCTTTACTAGAGAAATGCTGGCCATTCACCTGGCCTTGGTATATATTCTGAATAAATGAGATAAAAACACAAGGTTTAATTTTGATCTACACTTTATTTGAAAAAATTCGACGACGTTTCGCTGACACAGCAGCTTTATCAAGAATGAAAAATAGAATGAAGAGTATGGTATTATAAACAAATCGTAGAACAAGTTGGATGAATAACAGGAAAATCCACACCGAGCCATTGTACAGTTAGTATGAAAGGTAATAAAAACTAATTGAACAAGTTAAGTAGGGGTGAGTAATTCAAATCTACCTGTTCATTCAAAAGCTTGTCCGAATGTTTGTATCTATTTATTTCTAATGCTTCTAGGAGATCTAATTTTGAACTTTTGATTTTATATGTAATATGTCAAAGTTTTTATTGAATGAATGGTTTTCTATTATTAGGTGGTTTGAATAATTTGAATCAGATTTATTTTTGTCGAAGCTACGTTTATGTTCAGATGTTCTTATGCCAAAACTCCTATAGGTCCTACCGATATAAATTTTATCACAAGAACCGCAATTGAGTTTATAGATTCTGATTTACTTGATTTTTCAACACGAGATTTATTATTTTTAATATGTTTACCTAAGTTATTAGAAGTTTTGAAAGCTATATTAAGATTTTGTTTGGCGAGAAAGGATTTAATATTTGTACTTGCAGAACCGCAGAATGTTAAACTGTTGATTATTTTATAGTCTTTATGAATAGGATATACTTCATTTATTGCTTTTTGATAGAGTTTTTACGAATGATTAGGTCTATCATATCCGGATTATATGAATTATTAATGGCTATCTGTTTGATGATGTTTAACTCTTTATTATAATCTTCTACTGATAAAGGTAAATTGAGTAACCGATGTACCATGCTGTTCAAAGCTGTAACTTTGTGTTGAATGGGATGTAATGAGTAGTTATGTATAATTGTATCAGTATGTGTTGGTTTACGAAAGACCGAAAAAACATGATAATTATTTTGTTTAGTGATTTTTAAGTCCAAAAATTTATGGAATCGTTCTGTTCAATTTCTATCGTGAATTTAATGTTCAAATGGATGGAATTAATGAAATTAACAAATAAGTCTAATTGACGAGTAGTTCAATGAAACATACTAAGATGTCGTCAACATATCTATACCAATAAAGAAATTTGGAAATGAGTGGATGTGTATGAATTTTCTGTTCAATATTATTCATAAAAATCTCTGCTAGAAGTGGACTCAAAGGATTTCCCATGATCAAATCAAGTAAATCAGGAATCTATAAACTCAATTGCGGTTCTTGTGATAAAATTTATATCGGTAGGACCTATAGGAGTTTGGCATAAGAACATCTGAACATAAACGTAGCTTCGACAAAAATAAATCTGATTCAAATTATTCAAACCACCTAATAAAAGAAAACCATTCATTCAATAAAAACTTTGACATATTACATATAAAATCAAAAAGTTCAAAATTAGATCTCCTAGAAGCATTAGAAATAAATAGATACAAACATTCGGACAAGCTTTTGAATGAACAGGTAGATTTGAATTACTCACCCCTACTTAACTTGTTCAATTAGTTTTATTACCTTTCATACTAACTGTACAATGGCTCGGTGTGGATTTTCCTATTATTCATCCAACTTGTTCTACGATTTGTTTATAATACCATACTCTTCATTCTATTTTTCATTCTTGATAAAGCTGCTGTGTCAGCGAAACGTCGTCGAAATATCATGGATCTACATCAAGTAACGGCCTCCACAATTCAAATATTCTGAATAACCCGAAATGTTCATACTGCATCTGTACTGATTCACTCAACTCAATTCAGAAGCTATCAGAGTTATATTCAATTTGTTCTTTGGTGCAACAGATAAACCAACGGAGACATCAGATTCACCTGCTCAATATGTCATTACTTTTCGTATTCACGACCTCTCATGTTGGAATTACTGGAAATGAAAAAGCCGATATTGCCGCAAAGAATGCCTCCAAAGGAACACCTAATCTCCAATTATTAACTCCAGGTGATTTCAAGTGCATGGCCAAGAAGAAAGTCTGAGAAATTTGGCAAACCCAATGGTCCCAATCAGGGACATTTTTGAAACTGATTAAACCAAGGAGCTACGAAATTATTTATTCACCAAAGAAAAGGAAAGATCAAGTTAAAATATCCAGACTTCGATTAGGCCATACTCGTCTAACCCACCAACAAGTAATGGCGAAGGAGCCTCCTCTTAACTGTGAGCTATGCAACGTAAGGTTAGACATCAGGCATATCATTGTAGAATGTCCGAAATATGACCAGGAGAGACTTGCATCAAACTTAAAGCCGACACTACAAGATGCTCTTGGGAACAATGTCACCAATATATATGATACTCTCAATTATTTCAAACTCATCAATTTATATGATATGTTATAGTTTCCATAACAAACTTATAAAAATATGTACCGTCAGTGCTAATGGTCTTTGCAATCAAAGCACTCAATGTGAAATAAAAAAAAAAAAAAACAAACTCTCGAACATGAAGTGAAATATATTTTATACTTTCCACAAGTTTATTTCTACAAGAACCCCTTTCTACTGTCAGGTACGGTAACCTGGGTACGATTGTGTACAGTAGTGACAGTCGCTTTAACAACGAAACAATACGTATCGCGGGGAGGGGTACAAGGGGAAAGACAAGCGGCATGCAAGTCTTCACGCGTGTCCCAGTGTTGCGTCAGCCGACGTGCGACGGTAACGTAAGCAGGAGCCCACATTGATTTTCGACAGTCAAAAGTAAGTTTTTTTGTTCGATTTCTTTTTATAATTACGGTTATTTGTACACAGATAGATTGCCTTTTATGTTTTTCGTTATAACTTGAACATTGGCAGTTACTCACGAGTAAATACTTTTAATGCAGATCTTTTTGCTCAGTCATGGTCATTTTTTGTTTTCAAAAGTATGCGTTGGGTACGGTTGTGACAAATTTTGTGGGTACGGTTGTGACATTGCTTTTTTTGTTTTGTTTTATTTTAGATGACTAGGAAACGCGTGCGGAAGACCGAGAGAGGCCTGTCTGACTTTAGTAAATATGAAAATGCTTACAAAGAGGTGAAACGCGGTACTTCATTACGGAGAATTGCGGAAATACACGAAGTTAATCGCATATCGCTCTTGCGATACCTACGCAAACGCGACAAAGCCGGCGATAATGAAGATGAAGGCACCATCAGCACGGGGTATGTTGTTCATAATGAAGTATTCTCTGTCGAGCAAGAACAGCAGCTGTCAAGATATATTACACGTTTAGCAGACATTTATTTTGGCTTTCTACGAAAGAAGTACGGAAGCTGGCATTTGAACTAACAACTAAATACAACATGAAGCGACCTACTACTTGGGTTGAGAATAAGATGGCTGGTGAAGAATGGTTTCGTTCATTCATGAATAGAAACCCGTCACTGTCGCGTAGCTCAGGCTACAAGCATTTCAAGAGCTACAAGTTTCAACAAAACAAATGTGGAAGCTTTTTATAATAATTTACAAACTGTGTTGGACAGACACGCATATGAGTCACATGATATATACAACATTGACGAGACAGGTGTCACTACTGTTCAAAGACCTGATGAAGTAGTGGCAAGACGTGGTATACGGCAAGTTGGAGCTGTTACTTCAGCGGAGCGTGGCACATTAGTCACAGTTGCTTGTGCAGTCAATACCTTGTGAAACGCAATTTGTCCTTTTTTTATATTTCCGAGGGTTCGTTACCATGATCATTTTGTTAGGGACGGGTCAGTGGGATCGATTGGAACTGCAAACCCCTCAGGCTGGATGCAGGATGTCTCATTCTTGGTATTTCTGGAACACTTCAAGAAATTCACTAATGCTTCTCCAACACATAAAGTCTTATTAGTGCTGGACAATCATTCACCCCATGTCCATATCAATACCTTGGAGTTTTGCAAAGAGAATGGCATTACTCTGCTTTCATTTCCTCCGCATTGTTGGCACAAGCTGCAGCCATTAGACCGATCTGTCTTTGGACCATTCAAAAATGCCATAAATGCTGCTTGTGACGGATTGATGCGAAGTCACCCTGGCAAGACCATGACTATATACGACATACCAGGTGTTGTCAAGACTGCTATGCCTCAGGCATCTACACAATCAAACATTCAGGCAGGTTTCATCAAAACTGGTATTCATCCGTTTAATCGTAATTTATTCGGAGAAATTGATTATGCGCCATCCTTTGTAACGGATCGGCCAAACCCTGACACTGAGGATAACGTTTCTGCAGGACCATCCAGTGCAATCAACGCTCTGTGCGTTCCTAATTCTGTTAATAACAGTCCTGGACTCAACAATCAAATGTTGCTACCTACGGATTCTGTATCGGGAGAATCTTCAACTCCATTTTCAACAAAACAAATGTGGAAGCTTTTTATAATAATTTACAAACTGTGTTCGACAGACACGCATATGAACCACAGGATATATACAACATTGACGAGGCAGGTGTCACTACTGTTCAAAGACCTGATGAAGTAGTGGTAAGACGTGGTATACGGCAAGTTGGAGCTGGTACTTCACCATTAGTCACAGTTGCTTGTGCAGTCAATACCTTGTGAAACGCCATTCCTCCTTTTTTTATATTTCCGAGGGTTCGTTATCATGATCATTTTGTTAGGGACGGGTCAGTGGGATCGATTGGACCATCTAGTGCAATCAACGCTCTGTGCGTTCCTAATTCTGTTAATATCAGTCCTGGACTCAACAATCAAATGTTGCTACTTACGGATTCTGTATCGGGAGAATCTTCAACTCCATTTTCTGACCAACTTCAGATAAGTGAAACAAACTTAGTCACGCCACCTGCTTCTTTGCCTGAAATTGTCCGGGTTCAGCAGACTGCATCATCCTCAGACACACCGCCTGCTTTTCCGCCCGAAATTGTTCGACCTCTTCCGAAAGCTGATCAAAGAAAAACAAGAGGTGCTAGAACAAAAAAGTCAACCATTCACACACATACACCCAAGAAAGAGGCAGTTAGGAAAGGACATGAAGAAAAAGTAAAACGTTTGAAGGCTAAGCGTGTAAAGAAAAACCTAACTGAACCAAAGCCAAGTTACAAAGGAAAAACCAATGGCAAGAAAAAAAAAAGACTTCACAGCAGTCATCCGTTGAAGAAGAATATTTCTGTCTGGTTTGTGTAACCGTATATTCTGGAAGTAGGGCTGGCGAAAAATGGATCAAGTGCCAAGGAACATGTGGCCTCTGGTCTCACGTGGAGTGCGCAGGTAATCGTCCCCATTATATTTGTCACAACTGTGATGAATCTGACTAGATCTCAGTATGTTGATTGATACAATTATAAATGTTTAATTTTTCTTTGTTGTGTTATAGTTCCGTTAAAATTTTGTTAAACTTTTTCCAGTGAGCTGCAGTAATTTCAAGTTAAGTTAACAAGTTGACTGATTTTAATGAAGACTGTTATGTGGTACAGTGCTATATTAGTTTTGGGCTCTGGTCTCGAGAAGAGTATTTTAATTGGTATATTTAATTGGTACAAATTGGCACAGTTTTGTTGAAATTTTGTAGTAGTTAAGCTAACATTTTGACTGATTTTAGAGAAGACTGTTATATGTTACAGTGCCTTATTAGTTTTTAGAAGAGAAGTGATCACAGATTTTCGCTCTTTTACCATAAAGTGATTGTTAACTTTGTTTAGAAGAAGATTATGTTGTGTTAATTATTTGTAACAATAAAAGTCATTAAAACTATTTGGATGTATTTTGTATGCCTGTCACTACCGACCCCAACCAATGTCACAACCGCCCTTGGGGTGTGGCCGGTTGTGATGCTTTCCCTTTTTTTTAATTTGATCGTATGCCTAATACAGCGTAGCTAGGGACAATCTTTTATCAATTTTAGGTAGATAAATAATCAAATTAAGTATTAAAGTGATTTTCTCCCAGATAACTCGTAAATTTACAAAATTATAGGCGATCAAACCAAAATTGTCACAACCGTACCCAGCTTACCCTAATTTTCAAGTGGTCAACTAACTCTTATAGAAACTTTCCTAATTATTAAATAGTGGAAATATTTATGTATAGCTGCCTATTAAGGGTGAGTTTATTCGAGTTCTTACAAAATCATTGATTTTCTATCATTCCAAAACATGAATTTTTCTTCCTCTGTCGCAATTATGAAGAATTTTGATATTCATTCAGATCATTAAATGTTTTCATATGTTCAAATATTGAAGAATTATTGTCAGAGAATAAATTTTTTTTAAATCTGGTTTCGAAATTCTTACCTGCCTGTCAAACATAAGGTACCGTACACTCTTGGCAAGAAATTCTGTAAACTTCTGATTTTTTGAATTTGTCTGTTTTTTGTACAGCATGGAATAATAATTTGCTCAAGTCCAGACCACTTTAGAAAGAGGTGGTTATTTTAAATATAGAAAAATAGTTGCTCGAGTTATTGGAGTGTACAGTGTGACCTGTGTAATTGAAACTAGCGTATTTTTTATGGAATATAATAATTGTGTTGAAAAATGATATTGAGTCGGCCATTACTGAGTGATAGTTGATCATTATACGGTGATTTTGGTTCACTTTATAAAGAATATCACAATGATCACATATCAATCCTACGATTTACAATGATTTAATTTCTCTTTCCTTTCCAAATAACTGTTTTCCATTCAATAACAAATTTTTGGAACAGTCTGAAGGCCTTGCTATGAGCTCTCCCTCAAGTCCATTTCTTGTTGACATTATCATGAGTTATATTGAATCAAAAATTTCTCGAAATCCCAGAACTTCACAGATGATTTTTTGGTATCGTTATGTTGATGATGTACTAGCCTGCTTCACTGGTACATCAAGACAACTTGATCTTTTCTGAATTCCATCAACAATATTCACCCAAAAATCAATTTCAAATTAGAAATAGAAACAAACAATCGAATAAATTCTTTAGACTTAACCATTTCCCGAAAAATAACTCTTTTGCATTTGATATATTTCGAAAATCTACTTTTACATTAATTTGCATTCCTCATGACTCTTCTCACCCCTTGCAACATAAAGTAGCCGTTTTCAACTCAATGGTTCATAAAGCATTTTCATTGGCACTTTCTATTGAAGATCTCAACAAGAAATTTACGCCATAAAAACTATCTCCAGTAAAAACCGTTACCCCTACCATAGTAGACAAATATTTCTTACAAAACAAACACAGTTAGTTTATAACATGAAGGTGCGCCAGGGGGAACCGGACAATTTTTTTCCGTTATAACTTTTGCAATTGTGGAGATAGATCATTCGTTCTGGCTTCATTGGAACGCCAAAGGACTAGTTTTTTTTTAGAAATTGTATCGAAATTTCACTTCTGGTGAAATCCAATATGGCTGACTCATTCGAAAATGAGCAATATTTCATGATAAATGTATACATCGTTACAATCAGGGCATCAGTCTTGAATTGTCAAATTTGTGAGTTTTGTCTTTATAATTGTAAAATAATTGTAGTAATTTACATGTAGATTTGAAAACAATTTTTATGATGTGGCTTCACATTTGGTTTGCAACTCGCTGTGAAATTGAATCAAAATAAGTTAAGAGAATTCTTGAATATTGGTATTTGATTTAACATAGAGGTATATACTATAGGATGCGCCAGAGAAAACCGGATAATTTTTTTTCCATTATAACTTTCGCAATTTTAGAGCAAGATCATTTGTTCTTGCTTCATTGGAAAGCCAAAGGACTAGGTTTTTCAGAAATTGAATCGAAATCTCACTTCCGGTGAAATCCAATACGGATGACTCATTCGAAAATGAGCAATATTTCAAGATCGCTAAAACGTTTCTTTTTCACTAGAAAAATCGAATGAATCGATGACTCAGTATTTCCGGAACAATTTGACATACTGATCTTAAAAATATTCGAATTTGAATTTGGGAGGCTTTTACTTGGTAAAATTCCATTATCAATAATAAAAAACAAGTATTGTGTTTTAAGGAATTTTACCTAATAACTGCGATTCGTAACGCGTTTCACTACACCGTAGCTTCTTCAGACGAATGAATATACAGAAAAATATAAATGAGAATAGAACTATAAATGTTCTTGTGTAATTAAAAGCTTATTGGGTTGCTTCTTCTTAAGTGGTTGTTTATGACAGGTATATCCAATAAAATTAAGGAATAGATTGCTCCCCGAAAAGATTCAATAGAGGTGAAGGGCTTAAATCGACTTGTTCATTGATGAGTCTACCTGAGTGTTTGTATTTATTGATTTCTAAAGTTTCCCAAAGATCTACCTTCCAATATTTATTATCTGTATGCAAAATTTCAAACTGTGGGTCGAAAGAATGATTATTTTCTAAGAGATGATTCGCGTAATTTGAATCTGATTTTTTATTTGAAAAACTGCGATTATGTTCCGATATTCTAATATTAAAATTTCTATGTGTTCTACCAATGTAGAAATTATCACAGTCATTGCAATTCAATCTATAAACACCTGATTTATTGTTTTTACCAGGTTTTGTTTTATTATTTTTATATATTTGCCTAAATTATTATTAGGTTGGAAAGCTATGTTGAAATTATTGCTACTTAAGAATGATTTCAGTTTCTCACTTGTAATGCCAACGTGGGTTAAGGTGTTGAATTTTTGTATCAATTTATCGACAGGGTAAACTTCATTCAATGCGATTCTACTTTGTTTTTATTTAAAATATAATTTATTAGTTTGGGATTGTAACCATTATTTTTGGCTATTTGTTTAATCAAATTTAGTTCTTTGTTGAAATTTTCTGGTGATAACGGGATGTTAATCAATCTATGAATAAAACTATTGAATGATGACATTTTATGTTGATAAGGATGACACGACGAGTTATGTATTATAATATCTGTATGTGACGGCTTATGGTAAATTGCGAAAAACATGTTTTCCATTTTCATTCGAAATTGTTACGTCTAAGAAATTTATCGAATTATTGCTTTCTATTTCGGTTGTGACTGAAACTTGTTCTTTATTATTAAAAATATTCCAAGAATTTTTTGGATGTAATGAATTTATATGATTTTCGAAAATTTTCAACTGTTTATCTGTTCTCAGCAGTAATAGCTATGGAAGAGTCATCAGCGAACAGTATCAACCAGATTATTTTTGTGTGAACCCTGATTGAGGCAGTTCTGTCCTCCAGATACCTACGAATCCAGTTCAAGAACACGCCTCTGAATCCAAGATTTCACAGGAAAACCTGCATTAGAGGATTGAGTTTTTATATTAGAATGTAACCAATGAAGATTTTGTAGGTCACATTTGGCCAAAACTTTCAATTGACTCAAGCTGTCGAAGAGCGTAGATGGAGCGATGCAGCAATTTATTAAATAGATTTAGAACACGTAATTGAAAATATCTTTCACACACGGAATTTGTATTCCGACGAATGGAATCAAGTGGAAGGTAACTTCAATTTGTTTGCAGAGGGAAAGACAAAATTTTCAAGGCATGTAATGGAGGAACTTTAAATTTTGATCATATGTTTTCAATTTCAAATCTTCTTTGGAATTCGTCAAATTTTTCCATATTCTTCTGACAACGTTTGTCGAAGAAATGAACAACCAGTACTATATCACGAAAAACGCTACTTACTCTCAACTGGCCGTCAGTGTACAGCGTGCCCCAAATTAGATGTATCTGAATGAAATCTATTTCAATTGATTTTAGGATGTAGCCAGATGTCATACCAGTCACTGCAATATGGATTATCTGAGACAACGCGTAGACGATATCATCGAACCAGAACAATGGCCCCCAAATAGTCCCGATCATAATCCGTGCGACTATTTTTTGAGGAGTTATTTGAAGAAATGGTGTATAAAAATGGTATTATTTTCAATAATTGTGAGGAAGTGAGGCAAAAAGTTCAAGAATGTTGGAATAATCTTGATCAAGAAGTAATTTCGAGATTCATAGAGAGCTGGACAAGACGCGTGGAGATGGTTGTGGATGCCGATGGAGGTCATATTCCATTCTGAGTACTTGCTTCTTTTTGTTGAATATTTTTACTCATGTAATTTGTTAGGTTAGGTTAGACAAAATCATGTCGTATTATCATTCTCGCAGATGTTTCTAACAGTTGGCATCTCTGAGATATTTGAGAAACAGTAATCCTGATCTTCCTATTGACCTTGTTGTCCGAAATTTTTCCTCAAGACCATAGGTTGTACCTCTTTTGTAATCAGGGGCTGGAAATTGGCGTACTATTTGCCAAGAAGTATAGCTATGCACAAATAAACATTCAATGAAACGCTTATCCTCATTTTTTAAAACCATTGTTATTAATTTCAAACGTCGAAAATAAGCAATACCAAGATAAAATTCGAGTTCAAACCTGATAACTAAAACTTGATTACATTTCATTATTTTTTGTTTATCATAGAGTTAATGCATGCAGTCTTTGTTCAGAAGTTTCACAACGGGAAGTGCATATGATGGTGTAAAAGAGAAACAGGTGACGACAAATGGCACACTTCTGAGTCAATATTCGAGTCGACCCATCAAAATGATGGAAAAGGTTCAATTTAGTGATTGAATTACGCAGTTGATTCATTAGGACCGCGAAAAAATTTTTAATGCGTGGGGAAAACTGTTGATATTATAGAAAGTCGGCCATTTTGAATTCGAACAGAAATCAAATTTTAGGTTAGTTTTAGTAAAATATGGTTCTTTGTCTTGTTATAACATCCATGAAAAACACAACAACTTCAGGAGTTCCAACGCCATGAGGTGAAAAAAAAATATTTCGATTTCAGCTGAAAATCAGAATGAAAAAAATTCTTCAAGCTTCTCTTTTATTAATTCTTGAAATATTTTCAAGATCAATATGTCAAATTGTTCAGAAAAGACTGAATTATCGACTGAATTCCTCATTTGAATTTTATAGTGAAAAAAAATGTTTCAGCGATCTTGAAATATTGCTCACTTTCGAATGAGTCAGCCATATTGGATTTCGCCGGAAATGAAATTTCCATACAATTTCTGGCAAAACTAGTCCTTTGTATTCCCAATGAGCAAGAACGAATGATCTAACTCTATTATTGCGAAAGTTAAACGGAAAAAATATGGTCCGGTTTTCTCTGGCGCACCCTATAGTATATACCCCCATGTTAAATCAAATACCAATATTCAGAAATTCTCTTCCTCAACTTATTTTCATCCACTTTCACAGCGAGTTGCAAAACAAAAGTCAAGCCAAAACATAAAACTTGTCTTCAAAGCTACAATTATTCTTCAATGACAAAGACAAAACTCACAAATTAGACAATTCAAGAGTATACGGACTGTGTTGCCCTGAATTTAACGGATTATACATAGGCCAGACAGGAGGTTCTTTTTGTATTAGGTACGAAGAATATTACCCTTCCTTTTGTAGAAACAAAAGTGACTCCACACCATTGCCTAGATAATAACCACCGCTTTCCTAGTATAGATAATTTTAACATTATTCATCATGCCCCGAAAAGCCATAAACTCAATTACCTAGAATTTCTGGAGATTTTAGAAGCTCAACACAATGAGAACAATCTTATTCTTCTTAAAGGCAACACAGACTTATGTTATTCCCCAATATTTGGGACTTTCAAGTAATTATGAATGTACCATGGAATACCTTTCTATGTTCCAATAGTAGAAAACTTCTCGTTTTTCTCTTTTATAATTAATACCTGTTTTCTATATTCAAGACAAATTGTATAACTATGCCTTAGTTTTAACTCACAATTTATAAACATTGGATGAGGATAGGAATATCGAAATAGCTATTTATTTTGAAGTAAACAGGTGTCCCAATTCTCTATAAAAAAATCTTGGGAGGTTTTTTCAGATTGGAAGACCACTTTTTTGTTAAAGATTCAAGAGCGTCCTAAACTCTGCTATAATGTCTTTGAGTAATAAGTTTTTTTGGTGAGTAGTTTTGTCACAATATTTTTTTTCCGTAAAAATTCATGAAAATAGGTTCTGACATCATTGCATGCTCCTTCGGCCAGAGAGGATGAATATTTTTCTTCTATCGTTTTCTTATTGCCAAGGATAGCTTTATTGATGAATTGAAATAGATTATCCTCATTTTATACAGGAGTGACTCAAAAAAATTATTGAATATTGTAATTTGAAAAATATCATATCTTGATTTTTTCAAATGGGACATCCTGTAGTTTTTTATTCATGTCAACGCATAAAATAGTGTATCATATTTTTGCAGAAGTGACCTTAACTTTATCTTCGACTATTTTCGAAATAAAAAAAAAAACTAAAATAATAAAATCAGAGGTTGCGAAAGAAGAGTTTATTAGTACATATCATTATACTCGATCAGTGAAATAGAGATATTTTAAGGTAGTCTACACGACTACTAAATACATAATAGATTGGTTCTTGGTGAGATGATCTACAAGAAGTTGAACTAGTTCAATAAATGTTCGAAATGTTGCCCGTTTCTTTGTAGACACAACTCAATCCTTCTGAGGAAAGACCGTTGAACTCTCGACAACATTTGCGGATTAACTGACTGAAAGGCGTTGACTATTCTCTGTCTCATAACCAACTGTGTTGTGGAAGGAATCTGGTAAACGATGCCCTTAATATAACCCCACAAGAAAAAATCTAGACTTGTAAGGTCCGGAGACCTAGCTGGCCATCTAACAGGTCCACTACGTCCTATACATTTGTTTGGAAATACATGATTCAAATGCTCCCTAACCCTATGTGAGTAATGTGCCAGTGCTCCATCCTGTTGAAACTACAAATCATGTCTTATATGCTCTGGTACATTGGCAAGTAACATTGGTAGATGGTTTTGCAGAAAATCTGAATACATTTCACTATTGAGGTGCCCGTCATAAAAGGCGGCCCAATTAGATATCCATCTACTATAGCGGCCCATACATTCAAGGACAAACGATGCTGGTGATCTATTTGTCTCATGAGGTGTGGATTTGCCGTGGCGCAGTGATGAAAGTTGTGCCTGTTAACAAGCTCATTCTTGTGGAAAGTTGCCTCGTCTGAGGAAAGAACTCTGCTGAATATATTTAGATATTCCGCTACTCTATAACTTGCCCAATCGCAAATATTGATTCGATAATCATAGTCTTGATTATTCAGTTCCTGGTGCAGCTGTACATGATATGCATGAAATTTATTAACTTTCAAGATTCTCTGGACGGAAGTTTAACTTATATCTGTTAACTGAGAAATCTTTGGCTTTTATATGGGTTCTCTATCACTGTCAACAAAACTGATAACTGATCGTCTTTCGCTGTAGCAGTTTTAGGTTTTTCGTGTTTTTTGTTAGCGATATTACCCGTTTCGATAAATCTGATTAGAAGTTTTTCAAAGCATTTTGGATCAGAATGCCTCTTATCAGGAAAACTTCGTGCATAAACTCTACTTGCCAACAAAGAATTTCTATCACACTCACCCAGAATAAAAATCATAGCAACTATTTCCTCTTTGGAGAACTTCATGGCAGTCAATTGAGGAAATTGGGGTCAAACCTCAATTCAACAATGTTTAATAACGAAACACTGATAAGTTCACCATGTAAAATGCAGAATATGATATGTCCGGACACCTGACAGAAAAATATAGCACAATATTTTATGCGTTGACATGAATAATAAAATACATGCTGTTCCATTTGAAGAAATCAAGATATGCTGTTTTTAAAATTACAATACTCAATAATTTTTTGTGTAACTCCTGTATGAAATGAGGATAATTTATTTCAATTCATTAATAAAGCTATTCTTGGGCAATAAGAAAACGAAAGGAAAAAAGTATTTATAGTCTCTGACCGAAGGAGCATGCGATGTTGTGAGAGCACATTTTCATGAATTTTTACGGAAAAAAAATAATGTGACGAAACTACTCACCAAAAAAACTTATTACTCAAAGATATTTTAGCAGAGTTCAGGCCAGTCCTGAATCTTGAACAAAAAGTGGTCTTCCAATCTGAAAAAACCACCCCAGGTTTTTTATAGAATATTGGGACACCCTGTTACTACAAAATAAATTGCTGAAGTAGATTCTTACT
Source organism: Cryptolaemus montrouzieri (assembly GCA_013387265.2). Classification (NCBI taxonomy): domain Eukaryota; kingdom Metazoa; phylum Arthropoda; class Insecta; order Coleoptera; family Coccinellidae; genus Cryptolaemus; species Cryptolaemus montrouzieri. The sequence goes on from JABFTP020000185.1 coordinate 21,042,380, forward strand.
TTGTAAATACAATACCGTTTGAACAAAAAAGAAATCTTTAAGAGTGTACGAGCTACAGAGCATCGGACCACTGGTGAATCACCCAGTATATTTAACTTACACCTCACAAAACTGATTTCACAACCGTGCTATAAGTTAACTGTATACTGTATTGCTTGTTTCATGTTGACCTCAATGGTGCCAGTAGATGAATGTCTGTCTGTACTGAAATATTCTCATATTCAAACATAGAATATTTAAAGAAAGTTGGACCCTTCCGGTAATAAAATGTACAGGAATAATAAATAGGGAATCTACAGTGGAAAGAAAACTATATGTTTTAACATGAATCCTGACATTTTGCTAGTTGCCATAATTCTGTTTCTGGGAAGTTGGTTACGGTTTTACCCATGCTAACCCAAATAAATCTCAACAAGGTGATTCTATGGAAAGTTTCTGTTTGATTTTTTGTAAGATTTGGATTGAAATTGAAAATAATTTTGAAATGAGCAGGTTTTTAGAAATTTACAAAACTCATCAGCAATGTGTGGCAGCGTCATAATTTTGGCAAATATTTATTGACTATCGGAGGGCATTCATCTGTTGGAATATTTGGATACATATTATTCATATCAAATGAAATTAATTTGAGTTTTCGTATGTTTTTGAGCCAAGAAAGTTTCTGTACCACATCGATAAAATTCAAAATAATGTGTTTGGACCAGAATTTTGTGAGATCAGCATATTTATGATTCAACAACATTGCTTATTTTATCTGAATGAGTAATTATTTATGAAGCTACTTGCCTAGCGAATTTTTTTTCTTTGTGTAGTTTTATTAGTCTGTATAACTTTGGAGATTGGGATTAATACTAATTTACTAACAATATCACACCCAACGTAAATGTGTTGTGCATTTTCAGTAAAATTAAAAGAAAATTCCTGCCTTTCATCGTTAATTAAATAATAATAAATTCTATTGCTTATTTTATCTGAATGAGTAATTATTTATGAAGCTTCTTGTCTAGCGGAATTTTTTTTCTTTGTGTAGTTTTATTAGTCCCTATAACTTTGGAGATTGAGATTAATACAAATTTACTAATAATAGCACACACAACGTAAATGTGTTGTGCATTTTCAGTAAAATTAAAAGAAAATTCCTGCCTTTCATCGTTAATTAAATAATAATTAATTCTATTGCTTATTTTATCTGAATGAGTAATTATTTATGAAGCTTCTTGTCTAGCGGAATTTTTTTCTTTGTGTAGTTTTATTAGTCCCTATAACTTTGGAGATTGAGATTAATACAAATTTACTAATAATAGCACACACAACGTAGATGTGTTGTGCATTTTCAGTAAAATTGAAAGAAAATTCCTGCCTTTCATCGTTAATTAAATAATAATAAATTCTATTGCTTATTTTATCTGAATGAGTAATTATTTATGAAGCTTCTTGTCTAGCGGAATTTTTTTCTTTGTGTAGTTTTATTAGTCCGTATAACTTTGGAGATTGAGATTAATACAAATTTACTAATAATAGCACACACAACGTAAATGTGTTGTGCATTTTCAGTAAAATTGAAAGAAAATTCCTGCCTTTCATCGTTTATTAAATAATAATAAATTCTATTGCTTATTTTATCTGAATGAGTGATTATTTATGAAGCTTCTTGTCTAGCGGAATTTTTTTCTTTGTGTAGTTTTATTAGTCCCTATAACTTTGGAGATTGAGATTAATACAAATTTACTAATAATAGCACACACAACGTAAATGTGTTGTGCATTTTCAGTAAAATTAAAAGAAAATTCGTACCTTTCATCGTTAATTAAATAATAATAAATTCTATTGCTTATTTTATCTGAATGAGTAATTATTTATGAAGCTTCTTGTCTAGCGGAATTTTTTTTCTTTGTGTAGTTTTATTAGTCCCTATAACTTTGGAGATTGAGATTAATACAAATTTACTAATAATAGCACACACAACGTAAATGTGTTGTGCATTTTCAGTAAAAATTAAAAGAAAATTCCTGCCTTTCATCGTTAATTAAATAATAATAAATTCTATTGCTTATTTTATCTGAATGAGTAATTATTTATGAAGCTTCTTGTCTAGCGGATTTTTTTTCTTTGTTTAGTTTTATTAGTCCGTTAATTAAATATAACTTTGGAGATTGAGATTAATACAAATTTACTAATAATAGCACACACAACGTAAATGTGTTGTGCATTTTCAGTAAAAATTAAAAGAAAATTCCTGCCTTTCACCGTTAATTAAATAATAATAAATTCTTTGGATGTTGCATTCTCAACATCATGATGTTGAATAAAGAATTGATCTTTAATTCTGCATTTCCTAGCGAGGAAAATAAGTTGAAGCAGGCTCTAAACTCTTGTATTGTCATAAGTTCTTGAAAGTGACAAATTTTCGATCGAACCGATGTTTTGAAATCGACCAGAAATAGCTTTAAAGATACTCATACGAATAAACGGGCACATTTACATAAAAGTGAAACTGATAAAAGCGAAATCAAGAGCTTTTGCCTCATGGATAGATAGGTAATCATGTCGTTCTATATTTCCATTTGAAAAACGGATCCCTAAGTTTGAAATTGAGAATTAAATGGATCGAATTTTTTCATGAGGTTGCGCTTGAATAAATTGGAGATCTTACATTCTATTGATTGCCAATTTCAATTCCAGAAATTTCCAACAGAATTCAGCTTGTTTTTTTTCCTGTTCCGTAGCCTTAGGTTCGGTTTTCCCGTTCGCATTGACCGTTGCTGCGGTAGCAAAAAGCTAATTAATTATACAAAAGTGATTGGCGAAAGCATTCTATGTAGGTTCACCGACTCTAAACTAAAAGCAAATAAAGCGTGAAACACTCCTCGAATGCAAGTCTTGTGAAAGAGTTTGCCGTGAATTTTTTAATTCCCTGCTTTCATTTTGCCCGCACAACTTTACTCCTGATCCATTAAGTCCCATTAGGAAAATGAATCAAGATAAGGACAAGCGCGTGGAAAATCAGGAAAGGTGCTTTTCGTCGCTTCGCCATTTTGCAACAAAGTATGAAATTTCTTGAGAGGAAATAAATTGCTGTTTCTCAGGTACGATTAGTTCCTTTATAGTAAGAAATACCTGACATTTTCGGTATTATAATTTATGTTTGACGCGGAATATATGATATATGTGTTCTCACGCCGTGATTTCGATGGTATGTTTGCCCAATTACTCAAGCGCTCTACCGTTATTTGGATAATTTATTCGTCGCGTCAAGTTGTAGCATGATTCGTCATACTAATTAGTCCTATAACTAGGTGCATGCGCGATAGATGCACCCTTTTGTTTCACTGTGAATGTTTACATTCGATGATCTTACAGCATAACGCGACACAGCATCATCCTTTTCTAGAAGAAAATTTTTGAATTTCCTGTAACTGCAATATGGATAAAGCTGGGAGCCTGAATTTTCAGTAACCAAGAAAGAGTTCTGATACTAAGCAACTGAATTTCATTTAAATTTGAAATACTAAATATTATATGTTTTTGTGCTAAGTGGCTATTTAATATTACTGTTCTTTCTACGTTATTCATGAATATATCGGCTCAAAGGGGGTTAAGAGGAGATCCTATAAGAAGTCATGATGTTGGTAAAATTTTGATTGAAATTGAAAATTATAAAAAATAATTTTGAGGAAGGCAGGTTTTTACAAGTTACAAAACTCATCGGCAACGCGTGACAGCGTCTTATCTTCGGTGATATTTGTTTGACTATCTGAGGGCATTCATCTGTTCGAATATTTGAATACATGTTCTTTATATCAAAAGAAATTTAGCTAAAATTTTGTGTTTTTGAACCTAAAAAGTTCTTGTATAAGATCAATAGAATTCAAAATGGGGTGGTTTGAAAGGAATTATGTAACAACAATAAATTTTTGATTTAACGACTTTCCTAATTAACCTGAAGGTTTTATAAGTCCCCATAACTTAGTAGACTAAGCGTTCATTGGAATAAATTTTCTTTTCTTCCATTCCGTATGTGCTGAGTAATCTCTATGTCCTAATACTGGTTTTGTGTCTGTTATGGAAGATTTGGTCGATTTTAGTATATACTCAGTGTTTTCAATATATCTTGCATTTATTCTTTATATGTTTTCACTGAGGTATACGATGATGTTACCTTTATCAGCTTTCGTAAAAATGAGGCCTTTCTCTTGGATTTTTGATGATATGGATTTTATTGAATCCGTGTAATTTTGCTTCTTGGGTTGAATATTGGATTCTTCAATTATATCAACAATCTTATGTTTCTGGAGAATGGGATTGTTGATGATGTCTTCAGGCTTCTGAGTATTTAATCCGGTTGGGAATCTAATAATTTTCTCAGTTGATTCAGTTCTATTGTTCTCAGGAGTGAATTTTGGCCCTTTTTTAACAAAGTTTTCTATTCTTCATTAAAACTACAGTTTCATATGTTGACGAGAAGGTAAAGGAGTAGTACCCATTGTTTCGGGCTATGCTGAATCGGTGACTGGGTGCTGGGTGTTTTGGTTCAAGTGGTTCTTATTTTCTAAGGTAGAAAGGTTTCTAAGCAAAATGTCATATTTCTGTTTGGACATCTGGCTAATTTCCATATTGATTTCAAATTCAAGACACTCAAACTCGATATTATGTATTGTGTGAAATAATTCATCTCCCACAGCTTCAAAATAAATTTTGATATTGTCACGTACTTTATACAGCATTTTGAGTTCTTCTCTCAACCAAATTCGTTCGATTTTGGTTTCATTATGTTCGTTCTTCCATTCTGAACACAAAAAGTTTACTTGATTTAATTAGGGATCATTTCGCGTTTCAAGTACTCTTTATTTAACCATAGGTTATGTGGATATTTGTTGTAGTTCATCTGTAGTCTATTATACTTAGTCATCAATTTTACCCGACAAGCTGTTTTAACTCATTAGTGCATACAGTCCTTTTAAAAGAATCACAATATAAATGCACGTCCTGAATGTTCAGAGAGTGGTGGGGAGCTGGCAACACGTGCACCTTCTCATTGACCTTTCTTAGAAGCATTTATGTATTTGGCACGACGTGAAATACGATATTGTTGAATTCATTGACTATCATGGATCCCAGTTTATATTCTACTAAAAATGGCGGGTAAGTAATATTCAATTACTATTTAACAAAAATATCTTTGAAACTCTATTAAGAAATTCCGACTATTATGGTCCCTTGTTTACACTTCTGGACATAGTAGAGTTTTCTCGGCGGCGATGATTTCTGTTTTGTTTCAGATTTTATGAAAGTAATACAAAAATATATATTGGACCTCCCAATCAAAATATAGCAGAATCTGAAGAAGACAGCGATGTTACAGATCAAGAAGCTGGCTATATAATCCACCTACCCAGAGGTATTCTGGGTCGAGGATGCGAAATTTCTTTCAAGAATAGTGAAGATGAGGAAACTCATGAACAACTTTTTGCTAGAACAAGTGGACCTGAACCTCAAGCCACCACACTTTCCCATTCATCGCAGAGTGATGATGAAGAAAATATACCACTTTCAGTTATACAACAGCTTTACAGGAAGCAGAAAGGTAAAACTATTCAAAGGAAAAAGCTTCTCTTACTTCATCTTCACTTAAATGATAACAACAATGTTTCGACAGACAAACTTCACAAATTGAAATCACTTATTGACGGATCGACTAAAATTTTCGAGAGCACGGCGGTATAGATGATCATCTATCGATTGATGAGAGCATGACACCATATTATGGAAAGCATTATGCGAAGAAATATATCAAAGGAAAGCCAATCTGGTTTGGTTTCAAAAATTGGGCCCTTTGTCAAAGTGGAGGGTATATGTTAGCATTCGAAACATAAACTGGTAAATCCGATATGGCGATGTTCTTTTATCTCTAATTCGATTAGCGGGACTGGAAGAGAATAAAGGTTTTTTTATTTCGATATTTACTTTACTGGTATTGATCTAATGTCCCATCTAGCGGACCGAAATATTTGTGCTACTGGTACTATAAGCCACAATCGTATAGAAGGATGTCCTTTTCCAGAGAAGAATGTATGGAATAGAGAAAAGAGAGAATCTTTTTAGTTTCTATCGAACGAGAAAATTCTGATGGCTCAATAGAGGACAACAAGGTGGTAACGATGGCCACCAACTTCGAAGATCAATCTATGATGACCACTAGACATTGGTGCAAAGAAACCAAATCCAAACAGAATCTTTCCCAATAAAAATAGGTATCAAATTACAATAAATACATGGGAGGGGTTGATAAGATCGATGGATTAGTAGCTGCGTAGCCATCGAGAATGCGGCAAAGAAAATGGTACTGGCCTCTTTTTCAGTATTTGTTCGATGAGAGTGAGGTAAATGGCTTAATTTTGATGAAGAAACTGAGTCCTGAAGATTTAAACTGTGCAAATCTTCTAACATTCAGACGTTGCATAACCGTGAGCTTTCTGGAAAAATATGGGACCAGATCAAACTGAAACTGCCGACAGTTTGTCAACAATAATGATGTTAGATTCGATAATGTGGGGCATTTGGTAAAATACTCTGAAAGTGACAGGAAATGTAAAATGTGCCATAAAAATTCGAAGTTCATATGAGATAAGTGCAAAATTGGCTTGCATCCTAAAAACTGTTTTTTTCATTTTCATAAGAAATAATGCCAAAAAATATGATGTTAAAGTTATCGTATTTTGTTTATTCGAATGTGTTACTATCTTCAATATTTCATTCGTAGAAAAATATGAATGAATTTTTGAAACAAATATGCTCTTATGCATATAGTCCTTTCAAACGGATCACCTTTTTTTCTAAACTGAGGGAAAAATGTAAAAATAGCGGATACAACATTGTACAATTATATCCATTTCAAGGAAAAATTGTAATTAAATCAAAAATTTTGGTCCTCATGCACTGATGATTTAATGAGTAATATTGATACTATATTTATTTTATGGAAATTTTTCTCAGAGATGAGGACAAATATATTTTATACTTTCCACAATTTTATTTTCACAAACACTTTCGGTTCCGACCGTCAAGTAATTTTCAAGTGACCAACTATAGGAAAAGAAGTTACGTATATAGATACTAACCTAATTTGATATTAAAAAGTGGAGATTTATTAATGTATTGCTTTCTAGTAACTGATATAATTGCGATGAATGAAAGAAAATGTATTTGTTGAAATGTTTGGAAATGCATGAAATTTGTAGAAATCACCCTTAATAGCCACCCAGACATTAAAACCTCCCCTCTACTTAATATAAAATCAGGACAGTATCTATATCAGTAAGTTAATTTCATGTAGTTGACCATTTGCAAATGACCCGGTGCTCGAAACCGGTCGTGCTCGTAAAAATAAAATTGTGGGACGTATAAACATATAAAATATATTTCACTTAATTTTCATTGAAAATGAGTTTCCATTAAGTAAATAATACATCAATATTACTTAATAGAGATTTGGTTTCAATGGAGGGTTCATCGTCGAAATTGGAGTTCATTCTAGGTCCTGATTTCCATTTATGTATATCAATTGGATGTAGTAAACAAACACATGAATGAAGGAACCAGTACTAAAGATTCCATGCTGATATTCTTCCAAAATATTCTCCGCTTTATTTGCAAAAGATGAAAAGAAAAATTCGCTCATGAAAATTTCACGGAATTCGACTATGGGCGCGTATTATATCCAGATTTCTGTCTGCATTCTCAGAGCAGAAGGAAACCCGTCGGTAACATTCCGCGGAGTCAATATGGCTGAAAAAGGATACGCCCGAAAAATTGGTATTATTAAATGAGGAATTCATAACCTTAGCAGACTTATTGCTTATTCATCGTGTACAAACACGTTTCACGCAGGAACTTGCAAATTCTCCGGACTTTTCCGCCGGGCGATGAAAAATTCACGTCCCACTTTCGTTAATATGTCGGTCGTGGCGAAGCTGCGGCTACGGCTTAAGCCGGAGATTGAAAGAAACTGTACAAAACTCTGAAAATTGTTCATAGGTTCAGAGGAGACCAAGGCCACGAATACTCTCTTGGGACGTTTAATTTCGTGAAATTTTATTTCAAGAAACCACTGCAAATTTTCGGATAGCAACGGTTTTACATAATGCGAATTTTTCATACAATAAATAACTTTTTTGTACGTATCTAAGGCAGATGGCGATCGTTAACGGAGACAAAGACCACGAAATATAATTTTTTCAGCGAACTTTATTCACTATACTTAATGCTGAATAATATTGAAAAAAAAATTGAAACAGCGGATAGAAAGAAGTTGAAATTATGTAAGAGAATGAAGAGAAAAAACATTTCTTGAGCAAATAAGCTGGCTGCGCTATTTGAAAAAATTTTATTTTTTCCATAAACGATGCTATCAGTATCGATATAGATTCTTGATCTAGTTACCAGGACTTTTTTGACCCATCCTAGTGGGTGGGTAGTTGAGAAGTAATTCAAAATGAAATTCCTCTAGAAGAAATTTTCATATATATTTTGTGGAGAAATATTTCAAAATACGCACTGAACAAACGTCTCAATAATAAATAACAACACGACTTTGATTTTGAATTATCAAAAAAAATTGAAAAATAATTATAATAATAAAAACATTCAACTAAATTTTTGAATATAACACTTCTATAGGAGTTACTTTCATAAAAGAAACTGAAATTTGTGTAAATGCCCCAGCACTCATAAATTAAACTAAAATTTTTCGAATTATAGATCAAAAACTGGAAAATTTATAGGCATTGATGTTTGACGATGAATATATCGTAAACGCTTAAATGAATCGAAAAATATAGGTGATAACTTTTGTAGATCAGTAAATTTTCTACAATACTTTGAAGTTTATGATTCATTTTCATTGAGTTATGAAATTCACGAGGAAAGAAAAATTCAACTTATAACAATCAAATTTTAACCGTTCATATCTTTTTGACGGTTAGATTTACGAATAAATCGTAAGAAACTTTTTGTGTAGAACATTCAATTTTCCACAAAACCATGGAACGATATTTTTCTTCAAGTGGTTGAAAGCGAGATATCAATTTTCGTATGTGATAATAGGAGAAAAATAGAAAACTGTAAGGCGGAGGACTTTTCTTTCGCAATCAATATTTTGCCAAGTATCAACAGAAAACTAGGAAATATGGTTATAAAATTTCATAATTTCATTGCTTTTAATAAAGGGTACTACCAAAAGGACAAGAAATACAATAACGATGAATAAATTCCAAAATTTCCGTTTAAACAAATTTGAAATAACGCAGCTTAAGGGTGTTTCATAAACGTTTATAAAGATTTTAGGGTTAAATATTAATATTGGTTTCCGAAATAATTGCTTGAAATACTTTTATGATTTCTCGTTATCAGCTTCAATAATTGATAGGGTGTTAGTTCATTCATATCTTCTTTTTCATCTCCGAAACAGTTGAGCAATGCACTAATCACTATCCGAAGAAATATGTTTTACTCAAAACTAAAGTTTCGTCTGAAAATTTTTCATTTATTTATAAATTTGTGTGAAAATTTTAAAATTCACTTAATTGTATAATCATCAGTACCCGTTCATTATTCGTCAATAATAAGAAAAAGCGTTGAAATTTTCAGTCCTCTTGACAGAATAAGCATAAACGTACTCAAAAACTGTTAAAGGTAGGCTAAGTACTTACGTTGTGAAACCAGGAAAGTTTATATACTTTGGGATTAGCTCGAATGTTGCACTCGAAATATACGTCGTCGCCTTCTTTGATGTCCCCCGGGTTCAACGTCGAGCCCATTTTTAAAGTTACCACAGGAACGTCTGAAATCAGGAAAGAATAATATTAACTTGTCATAGCTTTAAATGCGAATAACTTGTTTGATATACGAAGTGTTCGTAATGATTGCGTATTTTATATTTTCACAGTTTAAGGTTTGCTACAAAACCCATTAATTTGGAGGCAGGTTATGTTGAGATATTGTCTAACTTTTCAGTTGAAATGCGGTGAAGCACTTTCTTTAAAAGTTTAGGAAAGCGATTTAAAAGGGATTAAAAATAGGTTTTGCTATTTAGGCAAGGTGGTAACAATAATGGCCCAATTAACAATTGACCAACATATTTCCTGCCAGAAATTAGCTTAGAACTGATATGGGTTTATAGTTTCAATGAGGGATGATGATGGCGATGATGATGGTGATGATGATGGTGATAATGATGGTGGTGATGATGATGGTGGTGATGATGATGGTGGTGATGATGATGGTGGTGATGATGATGGTGGTGAAGATTTTCATTCGAGTTCAACCGTGAATTAAATTAATTTGTGAGATAATCTCTCCGAAAGCATGTTTCACCGCAGAAGAGGATTCATTCAAGTCATGAAGCGCACCTGATGTAATCGCATAGCTCCTGCTGTGTTTCCGTCAGCTAGACCGTACATGTAATGGATATCAGCTAATTCGGCGTTACTAAAATTGGCCATTTTTCTTTATTACAAGAACTTCAAAAGTCTTGAAACTAATCGTTTATTTAATGAATAATTCAAGAAGACACTGGTTCAACTTTAGCTACTGTCAAAATGAGTAAATTATAAAAATCAAAGCCTACTAGTCATTTTTTAATTAGAAGTGATTTCAATTCAGCGAATGCATACAATCGTTTAATAATTTTTTGCTCGAGAACGGTCGGAGATACGAAAAAATTACAAGTTTCAAAAAAGTTCTTAAATTGAACGAAGATGACGAAATTTGATTGTACGCTGATCAGTGGCGTACTGCAAGAAAGTTGCAAAGGGCAAAAGGAGACATCTAACCTAACCTTGTGAATTTCAGTTGGAATCTAGGACGTGTAATGATGGAGGCTGTAGAAAATAGCTTTGGAAGGGCAAAAGAAGACTTGGGTTGAATATCTCAAGGACTGCAGGAGTTTTGAAGAAGAGAACAATTTTTTCCGGAAATTCCAACACCCTGTAGCTCCGTAACGAAGCTTTTGCAGACCTTTGTTTAAATGAACTTTTTTTTTAATGGACGTAGATTTACCCCTTCAAGTTGTGACACTATTATGTATCGCCCTGTATAGTGTTAATATTTCAAATAGTCATATTTTTCTTTATGAAACATTCCACATTTTGTTATGATTCCAATAGGAGAATAAATTTCCGTTTCTATGATCTTTGGAAATTGTGAAAGTTACATTTTATGGCTGCATTAGAGCATTCAAGAAAACTGGTATTTCATATAGAACCTCATTTTTCGTCCCTAGTGTTTCAAAAATTTTACAATCTGTTTTTCTGGAATTAAATTACGATTTTCACTATCCCATTACAATACAAACAGAGATTTTCTTCAGACAATGCCAAAATAACCTAGAAAATATTCTGCTTACTTTCTGAATACTAAAATTCCGATTATTCTCCTTCCATATGTTGTGTTTATAAAATGCACGACGAAGTAAACATGAAACAAGAAAAAGATTTGCTATTCTAAAGTCTCTGCATGTTTACATTCACTACAATGGATGCGGTAAGGAACATACGTAAATATTAACATTTCCGTTAGAAAAGTGTACTCCTCGCCAACAATATAATGCACATAGACGAATCGGTGTCAGTTTTCACAAAATAGGGATGGAGGAAATAAGCTCTCGTGAAAACAATGAAGAGTTCACATGATATTGCATTTATGAGATATTTACGTTCATTAGAAGATTTTTCCATTGAATATTCGAGTAATGGATGAGATATTGAGCTAGGCAATTTGGGTTGTTTCAACAAATCGCAATAACTTAAAATGAAAACTTTATTCCATACTACACTCGGAGGCAAAATTAGCGGAACACTCGAAAATTTAACCAAATTCGAAGTCCGATATTTTTCCTAATTCTCAACCGATTTAGATGATTTTTTCGGAAAGTTATAGATCAACTCTTCTGCTTTGTAGAAATTATAAGAGAAAACAAAAAAAATTTGAAAAAAATTTATACGGGGGCAAAACTAAAAGTGTTTTTTTTGTCAAAAATTCGTAACACCCTGTGGAATTTCGTGGTCCGAGTTGAAACGTGCAATATCATGGTCTGTCAAGACACATCTTCCTACAGTAACGCCCTACTTGTTTTATGCATTTATCTCTTTTTTTTACAGGAGATATCCAATTTGAAGCGAAAAGTCACAAATTTCAAGAATTTATTTTTAATCTTGCGTAGGTGCATAACATCGGAGGATAGCCAAAAATAAAATCATAATTAGAGGAGCGGAAATCTAACGAAATGAAAATTTTTGAAATTCACTGGCCAATTTCAAGCTCCGGGAGAACTCGAAGTACACTGGAAGAATCGTTGATTTTGCACATTTATTTTGAATTTTTTGTGTGACACTCTATGATAATTATCATTCCTGTCCAAAATTGAGAGCAGCTGTGTATCCTGGCGATACACTCGTGAAATGAAATGAACATGTTGAGAAAATGTTCATGATGACCCACAAAAAAAATTTGATTTTAGTAGCGAGTATGACCCCCGAGCTCTTATTACAGAGCGTATACGATTTCGCATACTCCCAATGATGTTGTCTATCATTTGTTGAGGTATGTTGTTCCACTCTTCCACCAAAGCCAATGTCAGCTCTTCAACGTTGCCTGGATTCCGTTGTCGAACCCTTCTTCCAAGAATGTCCCCGTGTTCGATCGTTTAAATCCGTGACCGCGAATCCATTCGTGTGATCCCAGCTTCATTGAGATATTCTATCACTATGCGCGTAGTATGAGGGCGCGCGTTATCGTGCATAAGAAGGAAATTTTCCCTATGTAAGGAGCAAAAGGCACAACATGGGGCTCCAAGATTTCTGTTATATATCGATGGGCATTAAGTGATCCATTGCCAATAACCTCCAGTTCTGTTCGTACTCCCAAGCATATGCCACCCCATATCATAACAGACCCTCCACCGTATTGCTCAGTTCCATATTCTATCTCTACCATCCACGAAATTCACACAATATCGGCTCTCATCACTAAATAAAACTCGTCTCCACTGATTGATTGTCCATGCTACATGCTCCATTGCAAACGCCAGTCTTGCTACCCGATGGGCTCTATCGAGTCCTGGTGCTCTTGCTTGCTCGTATGATCTCAGACCAACTTCATTTAATCGTCTTCTGACTGTCCTCACACTGACGTTAATGTTATCCACTGCTTGTAAAAGTTTACGTGCCTGAACAGCAGTAAGACGAGGATTTCTTATGGTTTGATTGACGATGAAACGGTCATGTATAACGCGGGTTGCCCGATTTCTTCCTTGTCCTCGCCTCCTTACGTACAATCCAGTTTCCCTGTAACGTCGGTAGATTCGATGGATAACCGACGTCGAGACACCCAACATAGTACCGACTGAGCGGTAGGTGCGCCCTTCCTCGATCAATGTAACTGCCCTTGCTACTGAGGTTGGTGGTAAATCTCTCATTCTGAATGAAAAATACCGTTTCGAATCGTGAACAGTAAAAAAATCACAAAACACCGCAACCGATCGAATTTGTATCAAATCAAAGAATGGAAAACTCTCATTCTTTAAACAAGTGCAAATGTGTTAGTATACAAAAAAACGTGTGTTGTATTTCATATTTGATAAAAAAGGTGTGCACATGTGTAAATGAAAAGTTTTATCAATGGTCCCAGAATTCGGTTGTGTATTTTAATCTCTACCGACTGTTATCTCCTATGAATTCCTAATTTCCACCAAATTAACCAAATTGTCATCAATAACTAATGCAATTCGAACATAAAAATCGCAAACGACAATTTCGACACGCCTGAGTGATAATAAGAAAATTCCAAATTGATAGACGAATTTTAATGACAATTTACTTGATTCAATGGAATTTCTCCAAAATGGTGATTTTCCACTTGAAATTAAATATATTTTGTAAAAATAGAGATAAACGCATGAAACAAAAAGGGCGTTACTGTAGGAAGATGTGTCTTGACAGACCATGATATTGTACATTTCATCTCGGACCACGAAATTCCACAGAGTGTTACGAATTTTTGACAAAAAAAACACTTTTAGTTTTGCCCCCGTATAAATTTTTTTTTGTTTTCTCTTATAATTCCTACAAAGCAGAAGAGTTGATCTATAACTTGCCGAAGAAATCATCTAAATCGGTTGAGAATTAGGAAAAATAACGAACTTCGAATTTGGTTAAATTTTCGAGTGTTCCGCTAATTTTGCCTCCGAGTGTAGATGGATACTAGAAAAATGAACAAATGCAACAGAAACGAATCAAAAAAAAATAATATATTCCTATTGTCGGATAAAGTCTAGTCAAAAAGTAAAAATAGGGGAAAAATAGTGACACCGCTCCTAAAAATATGTGTGATACTTTAGTGGATCTGGAATGATGCCTAAAAAAATGTGTCGAAAGCGTTCATTGTCACATACAAAAATGCCACCTTTAGGAATAATTAAAGATGAAGACAAATTATTTAGTTTTTTGCAGAAATTTCAAAACTATTACATCCATGAATTCAAAAAGAAAGGTTCTCAAAGAGTGAAACATTTTCAATGAAAATACTTCCAGAACTATAAAGTTTCAATCTAATATTTTCTTAAATTTTTGATTTATTGAAGGGACTTCAGAAATGAAACATGTTAATTTCTCAACGTGTCGGTTCTATTTTCAAGCCATCTTAGAGAAAGTTACATTTAAAACGCCTTCTGGAACGATTTAAAACACATACTTTTAGGAAATTGACGAAGATGGGAGAGAGAATACAGGTAAAACAAGTGTGAACAGTTATCTGAAACTACTCACGAAATTTCTGTCAAATAAATTATTGTCTACACATTTAAAATTAAAAGAAATCTAGATTATAATTTCATTTAGTTAACTACATGATGAGCGCTGAGAGAAGAGAAGGAAAACTGTGCTTCAAAATTACATTTTCTAAGGAAGATAGCTCCAAAAAATTTTTATGGTTGAAAAACATTAAACGGTTACAGCGGCTTAAGGCCACGAACAGAACGAAAGAAGAAAAAGAACGCAAAAACGTGTTGTGTCGAAAAAGGTGAAACATCAAAAGACTGTCTAAAAAATGTTTAACCTACAAAACAAAGTTGGAACATATAACAGATTTCAAATGGAAAACATTATCTTGAACAAAATTGATAAAGAAATGACAGAAGATTTTTATACAAATCAAGACCTTCAACCTCGACCTGGGTGTTAACGTTGTTAGGATGAAGGTGAATGTACAGTGACTCCAAGGCCAAACGTTTCCTATAGTAAGGACTCTTATAAAGAAAGTTTGTATCCTCGAAGTTGAATCAATGACCCGTATCTACAGAGTGTCTACATAAACCTGAGTGATCAGCATTCAGTAGTCTGACATGATAACTATGTTGGTAGAATATCTTCTTTAGATATTGCTTCGTTTCACCAATGTAACACACGCCGCATTGACCACAGTGAATCTTGTAAATCAGGTCGCTGAGAGAGCCTTTATCATCTTTATCCTTCAAAGCAGAGTATATTGATTTTGTGCTGTCTAGTGTAATCCATGCTGGACCCATGCAAGATGATGAAGAAAAGAAAATTTCAATATTTGAGGAATTAGAGGAAGGAGAAAATTGGACATAAAAAATTTACTTTCATGATTTTCTATCTCTATTGTCCTCACATAAAATAAAAAATTGCAAAAGTTATAAGTAATCAAGGATGAAGAAGAGGGTAGGTTGTTCAAACTTTCGCCGATATTCGGGAAACTATTAATATTTGACGAATTTGAAAACAAAGCTTCTTGGAGAGGAGGAAATTTTTAATGAAAATTCTTGCTCCCAAAACTTCTTTCTTCATCGTCCTTACATGAAAAATTGCAAAAGTAATATACCATACAATTACAAATGAGGAAAAGAGTAAATTAGTCAGTTCTTTACTAATATTTCAGCAAATATTGGTGTTTTAGGAATCAGAAAAGGAATTTTCTTAGAGAGTCAGCTCGGGGAGAAAATTTTCAATTAAGAATGAGGAAAAGAGTAAGTAAGGAATTACATTTTCCATTGTCCTCACATGAAAAATTGCCAAAATTATAAACAATTGAAAATAAAGGAAAGGGTAGGTTAGATTGTCAGTTTTTATCGATATTTGAGAAAATTTCAGCATTTTAGAAATTAGAAGAGAAAAATTTCTTGATATGAGGAAATTTGGAATACAAAATTTCAACTTCTTTCAGTCCTTTCTATTATCCTCATATCATGTGAAAAGTTATAGTCAATTAAAAATGTAGAAAGGGTAAGTTAGTCAGACACTAAAGAAAACCGGGAAAGATATTCTTGAAGGGGAGGAAATTTTCAAATGAAAAACTTCAACTGAAGAAACGCTAATCTCCTGTTGCCAACAGTCTTCATACAATTTTATTGTAATCTATATTGAATTGAGCAATATTTTCATAAGCCTCTGTTTTTTTATGTTTCTCTCCAACTTCGATATTTTATTTAAATATATGAGGAATAATATTTTGGACTCACCAGCGTATGTGCACCACGCAGGTTATTTCCAAGGAAAGAATTGGGACGTTATTGATATTTTCAAAAATAAAAAATATTTTTGAATTTTTCAATTACTTTTCAAGGAGAAAGCTGCCATGACATGATTTTGTAAGACGCCAAGTTTTTGCGTAAAAGAATGTTGAAGAGAATAAGAAAAGAAAGTCTATATATTTCTTTGAGCGACACGAAGTATTCGATTAAAAGAAACATCGTAGTGTATTTCTTTTTATCATTCAATAACCTTCGAGAATCCAAAGTTTGATTCGAAAGCAAAACGGAGACTTCTCAGTATCAAAGAGACCTTTCATAGCTCGGATGCAAGATTCCAGTCCACTCCTCATTGATTGGCGAACTTTTTCAAAAACACCAGGATCTGTTCTTATCGAGTTGCACACAGCGCAGATTCTATTCCTTAGGTCCTCAACATTTGCCACAGGAGTAGTGTAAACCTAACACTTAAAATGACCCCACAAGAAGAAATCGAGGGGGTTTAAGTCTGAAGAGTATGCAGGCCAAAACTGAGGTCCACCTTGACCGATCCAGCGATTTCCATACTCTTGAATTAGGACGTCACGAGAAAGCTTACTAAAATGTTCGAGCACGCTATAGTTCATGAACCACATCGTTCCTCTTATTACCAAAGATACATCGTCCAGAAATTTTGAAAGCGTTGGTTCCTAAAAGTGGTGGTACCCCTTCCCCGTAAGTCTACCTGGAAGAAATACTGGTCCAATTAGGCAGTCACCCACAATGCCGAATCAAACGTTCAACGAGAACTGATGAAATCGATCTTCATATGTTCGATGTGGAATTTCTTCACATCAAATATGATTATTATGAATATTTCTTAAGAAATTTCTTGGAAAACTTGCGTCATTAGTGATCACGATCAGCATAAAAAATTGTGGAATTTGAATCAACTTACGCAAAAGCCAATGACAATAAGCAAAACGGGCAGGAAAATCGGTAAGAAGAAGTGCTTGTACGCAATGAAGGTGGAATGGATACAACAAGTTTTCATGAAGAATTTACCAAACAGTTATCTTTCTGACACCTAAAGTGCCAGCAGTTTTTCGAGTGGAGGTACAAGGACCATCTTGAATTATTGCAAGAACCTTATTTTCCAGCTCTACTGTTCTTACTTAACTTGGCCTTCCTGCTCCTTCATATCGTCTTAATATGCCTTTTACATATATCGACAGCAATTCGGTTTGAAAGTCTTTCGATGTATTTCCGTCTAAGCTTCTAATGTATTTCCGTCTGCACGTCCATACATTAATTGCATGTCGGTCATCTCAGCATTTGTATTACGAATCATGATAGCCAATTTTAAATTCAAATTGAATTGATTCGAAATTATTGAAAAACAGAAACATTCAAATGACACTGACGGTAATCATTTTTGAACACATCTATAGTCTGTTCACGTTAATTTAAAGATACGTCATAGCTAGGGATGTCTGTCTGGTCGGAAAACATTGCAATGGAGAAGAACCGAATTACTAGTCTCGCGCAGAGGAATTACTAGTGACATATGGTGATATTTGGTTATAACAGTTGGCATTGAAATGCCGCCTTGACGTATTTTATTGTTTATTTCAGTTCGCTTTCTTGTGCTGATTGGGATTGGATTGAAGTGTTTTCCTCGAAGATGTGATAATATTTGAATCATAATTTAAAATCAGTTCTTTCCAGAACTCAGCGTATCCAATATTTATTCTATATAAATAGTGAAACTGCCAAGAGCTTTCTCGAGCCAAGCCCAAAACATGATTGCATAATTATGCAATTATCGTCAACAAGAATGAGATAACGGGGGCCTATTCTCCACAATAAGAGATGTAAGGACCACTAAAATTAATAACAGAAGGGACCTTGCATCCTTGAAAAAGAAATATTATGATACAACTTGACTTGATCATCTGTTGGTTCCCAAATTGTCTACACATCTAAATACTATGAAAGTTTTTGCTTACAGAGGGTAGCGAGTACTTTACAAGTAAGCATTTCATTCATTTAAAAAATTTTGGCAAAGACAAAGAGTGGTTATCCACTGAGGAGTCCAAGAAAAAAGGAATAGTGGGAAAACTGTAGTACATATTGACGATTTTGATCAAACTGCCATAAGAAATACTATCTATAACAAGCTCCAGTATAGTAAGTAGTGATTAAAACCTTCATCTCAATCAAGTGTAATATTATATTCTTAGACAACTTACGTTGTCTGCATTAAAACAGAAGCTCCACGAAAGAGATATTTTCGATGGGTGTAAGACATCTCTGTGGCAAATTGTACAGAACATTGGATTTAAGTATTCTAAAGATAATCCAAGAAGATGTTTGATGGATTGGATTGAAACGTATCCATTTTCTGCAATCATACATTCGTATAAAAATTAAGGATTACCTGAATTTGTCTATCCTGACGAAAAATGGATTTTCAAGGATGGTGTTATCGGTAGTTCGTGGCTAGATGATAATATCAAAAGTGTCAATAAGAAAAAAGTTGGTGAAACCAGGAGAGGTTATCTACTATTGTTTGTACTCTTTCAAGGCACTATAAATTTGGTACTCGTTTCAGATTCATTGTACTCCATTCAGACAACAGCCATGGTCTCATTCTTGGTGCAGAACTTGTTTTTTTCTCAGAAACTTTAGACAGTGATTACCACGGGGAAATGAATCGAGAAGACTTCAAGCATTGGTTTGTACACCAACTATTGTTGAATTTGGAATAGCCTTCAACAATTAAAGTCTATAATGCAAGTTATCATACAACTTTTTTGAACAAAGCCCCCACAACAGCAAGAAAAAAGGTTGAGATTCAAGAATGGTTGAGAAGCAATAATATTGCTTATAAAGAAAGTGATTTGAAAACACAATTATTGGGTCTAATTGAAATGTAAGTACTGAATTCAAATTGGATTGTATTTCAAGGAGTAGGAGTGTTTTCAATTTGAATATGTTTCACAGGAATAAGCCAAGACCAATATATGAGATTGATAACCTAGCTGAAGAATATGGACACGAAGTGTTACGTCTCGCTCCCTACCACTGTATTTTCAACCTAATTTAAAATATTAGGTGTATAACCAAAAACTATTATCGGGACCATCTAGGGAAGGAAGGGAGTTCCGCTGAACAATCCCTTTCTGTATGGAAAGAAGCTCTTCAGAAAATTACTCCAGAGGTATGGAGTAACACTACTGAGCATACAGAAAAAAAAATTCAATATTGGTGGGAACGCGAACTTCATTCCGTTCCTGAAGATGTTCCCCCTTTGATTATAAAATGGACGAGAATGACAGTGACAGTGAAACATTTTTAGACGAATTTTAAGAATAAAAAGTATTTATTTTTTCAATTAATTTCAACTTTTCCCTTGTGAAATTATCATTAAATAAACGATTTTGTTGGTTTTTGTTATTAGATAAATTTACTTGTGCTCCTTATTTGAATTGGCAAGTGCCAAGTAGACTAAACTCTAGTTTCTATTGAAAGATTGAAATATTTCGAAAGTTATTCAAAACCTTATTTTCTCTAAAACCTTATTCATTTCCATTGTATTTAAAATTCAATGAGATGGCCAGTGCTCAAAACCTTTATTGAACAAAGTGCATAATGAAGATTTCTTCTTTTTCTTGTTTTTATATTAAAGGAAGGTGAACACAATTGAATTGAATTATGCCTTATGTGTTGTATCATCAGGTCGATTTTTATTTTCAACTCGAAATTTTTTGACCTAAAAAAATTTTTCTTTTTCTTACGTTCTTTGAAAGGTACAGATATTATTTTTCTGAATATTTCGATACCTCACACTAAGGGTCTAAGATGCGCAGGTTTCGATATACAGGATGCTCCATTCTAGAGATATTGATATGAATGATTTTTGAAAAATTTTATTTTCGGGAAAGGAAGGTCGCGAATTAATTTCATATGCCTCAAATTGACATCAGACAATGTTTTCTCAAGAAAATAGTTGAAATGACAATCGAATTTGTTTTGAGAAAAATTCATACCACTACCTCCTGAATGAAACAGCATGTATTTCAGAAAATACGCATATCAGACCCCTACCATGGGTATCAAAACACTCAGAAAAACAATCTCTGTAGAATAATGATGAAAAAATATGGCTTGTAATTTAGAAAAAATGGTTGATGACGTCATATTTTGCGAATTACAAAAAAAAAAATTTTCTTCCAAATGATTTCGAGTTGAATATGAAAATCGACCGGTCTTAGCGTTTTCCACGAATATCAAAAATAAAGAAATTATGAATTTTATTACATACTTTAAGGTCGCACTGAATAGGAATTTCAGAAAACATTGGGAACATCCGAGAAAACTGGTTGATGACGTCATTTCAAACTTAACGTGAACATCATCAATGGAATCGCAAGGATTCCTAGAAAACATTTCAACATTTCTTCACTCATAAACTGCGCGTCCTACACAAACATGTCAAGATACTGTTTCCATTAAAAATAATTAGAAACTTCAAAAATATTTTTCATTTTGGAGAAAATCTGTAACATTCTAGTTTTTTCTTCGATAATAACCTGCGATGCGCCCATACACGCGCCACCGGTAAGTCCAAAATATTGTTTCGTATTGAAACTTATACATCTTTGAAAGGTTTCGACACTCCCAAAATTTCACCTCAATATCCCAAGCGGTTTAAGAAAAATATAAATTTAACTGCACCTTCTCTGAAACTTCAAAACCCAATAAATCGGTATGGAAGTATTTGCGGACCTATGTTTCTATAAAATTTTTCATAAATTGACTTCAGCAATAACCACCTTAAATATTGCAGTGCTTTTTTTCTAAACACACTGTATATACTGCCATAGTTGTGTTGAATTCCGTTCACGAAACACATTGTTTTTTTTGCGGACGGAATTACACCAAGCGGCGTTTCTCGCAAACTAGCTTTCATATTTTTCTATCTTGCCCCAGTCATTTTCTTGAAGGTTTATTCTTGTCATGGCTTTATCGACGGCTTCGTCCCAACTTGTTCTTGGTCTACCTCTTTTTCTTCTCTGTGCTAGCTGCCATTTCAATATTCTAACAGGCCACCTTTCTTGTGTCATGCGTCTCAAGTGTCCATACCACTTAAGTATTTTTGTCTCTATTGTATCTATTATGTCTAAGTCCACTTTTGCTCTCTTCCTAATTTCTGTATTTCTTAAACGATCAAGTCTTGTGAGACTGCAACTTTTGCGCCAATAGTCCATCTCCATTGTTTGTAGTCTTTTTTCATTTTTCTTTATCATCTTCCACACCTCTGATCCATATGTAGCCACTGATCCTACAATCGTTCTAATCTTGTCTAATCGCTATCTTCCCCTTTATTATTTTGTTATTTATATTTATTCACTCCCTCCTTCCTTTGAAATCAATGATCCCAGATAATCGTATTTACTACAGTTTTTTACTGTAGCTCCATCCTCCATAATCAAATCAGTATCATTTCTTTCCACCACGAGACGCTCAGTTTTGTTGAAGTTTCTCTGCAGACCCCATTTTGTGTATTCTCGTTGATCTTCCGTAACATATAATGGGCGTCATCTTCATCCCCTGCAAATATGACCTGGCCGTTTGCAAAGTTGAGCAAAAAAGCATATCATTATCTACCTCTACCCTCATATTTCCACATTTTCTCTTCCACTCCTTCAGCACTTCATTCAGGTATAGTTTGAACAGAGTCGGAGCAGTATAGCATCCCTGCCTTACACCCTTAGAAACCTCGACTCCCTGAGAAAGCAACGATCTGTTCTTCACGTAGCTGATGTTGTCACTATAAAGGTTTTTGACTGCTCTAATGTAGCAGTGATTTATGTTTTGTGCTTTCATTGCCTCCAGATTTGACATAACTGTATGCCGTCATAGGCCTTCCTCAGATCGACAAAGAGGATCATAAGATTGTGGGCCAAGCGTTTATCGGTGATTGTTCTTATACTGAATATATTGTCGAAGCAGGATCTTCCTGCTCTGAAGCTGCTCTAGTCCTCCACTTTCTCGAAATTTTCTTCTATTTTGACTTTAAGTAGTTTTCCATATATTCTCCCTATGCTGCTTAACACCGTTATTCCTCGATAGTTCGAACAATCCATTCTAGCCCTTTTTTTATAAATATTAGTTATGCACCCCTTCCTAAAATCTTCCGGGAGTTGTGCTCCTGACAAATATCTATTGAATAGAACAGGATATCCGCTCCGTTCTTCAGAAGTTCGGCGTTCACCTGCCCTGGTCCAGGTGATCGGCCGTTTTTTCGCAAACAGATGTGGGTCTTGACTTCTTGTGGAGTAATTTTTGTTATTTCAGTGTTTTGTTCGTTCAGCTCCAACTCCGTCCTGTCAAATTGTACTCTGTCCTCCTTCATCTGTTGCTTGTAGTAAAGTTCGCATTCACGCATACTCATTGGTTGTGAACTCGTTCTGCTATTCTCGTTGGTTCTCGAGTTCTTCAAGAGTTTCCAAGATTCCCTTGATCTGCTGCTTCCCAAGTTTCTATCGAATTTTGAATTGTGGAGGCCGTTACTTGATGTAGATCCATGATACAATTGAGATAAAAAACACAAGGTTTAACTTTAATCTACACTTTATTTGAAAAAATTCGACGACGTTTTGCTGACACAGCAGCTTTATCAAGAATGAAAAACAGAATGAAGAGTATGGTATTATAAACAAATCGTAGAACAAGTTGGATGAATAACAGGAAAATCCACACCGAGCCATTGTGCATTTAGTATGAAAGGTAATAAAACTAATTAAACAAGTTAAGTAGGGTGAGTAATTCACATCTACCTGTTCATTCAAAAGCTTGTCCGAATGTTTGTATCTATTTATTTCAAATGCTTCTAGGAGATCTAATTTTGAACTTTTTGATTTTATATGTAATATGTCAAAGTTTTTATTGAATGAATGGTTTTCTTTCATTAGGTGGTTTGAATAATTATTCAAATTATTCATCCAACTTGTTCTACGATTTGTTTATAATATATATACTCTTCATTCTGTTTTTCATTCTTGATAAAGCTGCTGTGTCAGCGAAACGTCGTCGATTTTTTTCAAATAAAGTGTAGATTAAAGTTAAACCTTGTGTTTTTTATCTCATTTATCTATCGACTTCTTTACATTTCGCATACCAAAATTCGTTCTTTCTCTTTATTATTTCTTTTTCCACTTCCCTACTAATTCGCGGAAACACATTGTACCGGTCGAAAATATTTTATATTTGCTTCAAGTTTGGAGTGATTATATATTCCGGAGGGAGAGGTTATAGGAAAATTTCTCAGACTATTATATTGGTGTGAAACAAAAGTAAAACTGTATTATATTTTTCCATGGTAGATTTCCAAGTTTCCATGACTGTTATTCCTTTGTATCAGCGACAAGGAATTCGTTATCTCGATTCATTTCAGAAAATGTTGAATAATCCTTCTGATGTAGTTTGCATTTTCGTGGAATTGAGCAGATTGATTCGGTTTAAATTGAAATTGTTTCAATTCCGGGAAAAAAGAAGAGAGCTGCGATTTTAATATAATTAAACTGGACTTGTCAAATTGAATATGGGGGGAGAAGGGTTGCGACGAATCCATTTCTGCGTTTGTTACGTGATGGAATATCGCGGGGAGGATCCATTGAAAATTCGTGACTTTTTTTCCCAAAATTCATTTGAAGGATTTGGATTAACATAGAAAATTTGAAGAAAAAATTATAGCCGACTTTCGACATGAGCAATATTCCGCCAGAATTTGTGGTTTTTTAAAATGCAAATAATTTTTGTTTTCAGTATGTCTATGTCGTGATAACATTTCTCTAGATAATCAGATCAAGAGAAGGAAATTCTTCACAGTATGTAATAATTCTGAAATCATTTTCAATGATAGAATTTAAACATTCTCACTCTTGAGTTTGAATATTTGTTCTAAAACACAAGACAATTATGTGTTTTCATGTAATTTCATTCTATAACCAGATACGCAATTTAACTAAACATCATCGATTGTCATGAATTTCAAAACAGCGTCATGTGACATCAAAATAATTATCTTCGAAAAAATATGATTTAAATAAGACTATGAGTTGAAAATCGAGTGCATTACATAAAGGTGAAACTACAAATTATGCAAATAATATAATCGAGAACCTGTTGCCTCAAAAATCAAAATATAAATACGAAACCTTTATTCACTGGATAGATATTGGCAAAAAGAAAAGAAAAACGAACTATTTATCTTAAAATGTTTCACCCACATTTATTGGTGATATTTAAAAAAGAGGTAATCTCCGACTGGAACATTTATTCAATCCTATAAACAAAAATAAACGTGAGACACAATATCGATATTTGAAAACATTGAAAATTGAAATCTTTGTTAAAACTATCTAAGAACTATACAGCTAGGAAATTCAAGATTTTCTCAGATGAAAATAATGAATTATATTTGAAAAGTTCTCCAGAAATATATTTTGCTATAAATGGAAAAAAAGTTATAAATTAAATAGTAATTTATATTTGTAGATCGCCCTTCTGATTGGTGTTTTAAGGGCTTGGCGCCAAAATGAACTATAAAATATTAAGATTTTTACAGTAAACATTTGGATTTCACCATGCTTATGTCAATTCCTATTAGAAAAACTAAAAAATCGAAACAGTTTATAATCACGGGTGATTTTCATAATATCGTGAAGAAATATTAGGCCCTGAGTTCTTGTAATACTCACTCTGATAATTCCTTCATTAATTTCCAAAAAAATAAATGTACACGGCAAGTGATTGGAGTAAATAAACTTAGTAATATACCTAAACCGGCCACGGTTTCTGAGTACTTCAGCATTAGTGAAAGCAGGTGCGGATATTGCAACATCCAAAAGACATAGAAGCTGAAAATCTTGCAAGCGGAGGAAGTAAGATGAATAATACGTTCTGCAATGTAATGTCCAATAGCTATCAGTGTCGGCGTAAGGACTTTTTGAGAAAATTAACCCTCTTAGGCATATGAAATTTCAAGGTAGTCGATCATTTTGATTTTAATTACGAAGAAATGTGTCACAGACTCATCACCAGTTAGACTACAGGAAATTTTGGAGGCAGGGGTTTTTCTAACTGAACCTTCTTAATAAGCTCTATTGTTTCTCCTTATAATTCAAATTTCCAAGAATACCTAGAACCTCTATAATAGGACGAAATATAGTAATTGAAGGTTGATATTTAATAGGGATTTGAGAGAAAGGATTAGTAAAAACTCTAATTATCTAGATTATCAGATAGTTCTTCACCACAACTAAAATACTCGCTGTTGCTCTCAGTATCGTTTGCTTGCAATGTGATTATGAAATTGTCTATAACGTCATCCAGCATAGATTCTTGCTCGATAAAAGATTGGTCAATTTTCTGCGTATTGTTTCATAATGATTCCCACTGCACCACACAGTTTTTCCACATTTTTCATTATTCCAAATGCACATTCAACAGTCCGACAGGCATAGGATAATCTATAATTATAAACTCTTCGTCCAGTTTTGTTTTGTTTTTTTTTTTGTTAAAAATATGTTTTACGCCGAGTTAGTCAGCAAATTCAAAAGCTAGTCTTCGTACCATATCTCGTGTTATAGGAAATCGTTCAAGGATATTTAACATTCTATGGAAGATTGAATATTGTTCCTTGAATAAAAATTCTTCAATGTGTCTACACATTGCGATAATAGTACTTTTTAGAGATTTTGTGTATGCCTAGTTGACAAACAGTTAGGAATGAGAAATGTTGGTCTCCCGACAGACCGTTTCCTAGCTGACACCGTGTGTAGCGTTGCCGTGAATTGTAGAACTAGTGTGGCTACTTGAAGTTTTCCTCTTGATCTACGCTCTATTGTCACGATTTCCTGGTGGCAATTGTGAAGTGGCTTCTGCTATGTTTAGTTGGAGGGCGCAGTAACCTTTACATTTTTACTAGCGCTTCAACGAATTGAGTTGAGTAAGTTGTGTATATTATAATCTTGAGTTCATAGTGTTTACAAATTATCTAATCAGCTTCTCAAATTTTTCTTCTATTGATAAATTACTCGGATTTATACAATTTGAAACCTAAAATATCTTAATCGACCGTTTTCAAGTTATCAACTTAACCAATGAAAAGCATTACATTTATTCAATTAGATTTAAATGAACCAATTAATAAGATGAAGGAAATATAAAGATTGTAAGCCCGTATTTTTACCTCTAACGCATAATATAGTAAACGCCTTATATACTTAAGACCTAATATACTGAACACTCTTTCATATTCTATATATATATATATATATATATATACTATATATATATATATATATATATATATATATATATATATATATATTCCGCCGTTTATTTTATCCATTCGGATTATTTACTAAGAAGGTCTAACGAGTTTAATAGTATCGATTAGTTTAAGCGAAAATTCTATAACTTATGAATCATTCAATTTGATTTCTGGATTGTTTCTTATTCAGGAATTGCCTTTCAAGTACAATTGTTTAAGCATTTTTCTGAAACCACCGAAACCAATAAATATAAATTGAATTTGCTTATAGCGAAACACGTCATATAATTCCATGACATCATGTACAACATGAACAAGTGTTTCGTGTTCGTTTCATTTTCTGTGAAAATTGTAGTCCCGACAGATCCGTCAGATGTTTCAATGATTTTGGAAGGTTTCAAGCTTATTGAAATAAACGAAACAAAAGTGTCCCGTGAAATGTCATAAGTATTTTATTATTTCATACTCACAGTGTACATTAAGCCTCCATCTATCTTCCAGGGCACTGTCCGGAATTGAGGGGTTTTCTGCTCGACAAGTTAAATATTTGCCGTCATCTTCTATTACGGGTACGAAGGTCAATGTGCTTACAGTATGATTATTCTGGGATGTCACCTGTAATGAATAATAAAGATTGAATTCCTTTATTATATTTTTATTTGACTATAAATATTTAATTAATTAAAACAGTTTACTCCTTATTACATTTACATAGGTTTTGTATATGTATGCTTAAAAGACGAATGCATATTTCAATAAAAGGCAAAAAGGAAGATTATACTGGCTACCTAGAAAAAGATAAAACCATTTTGGACAATAACTTAAATTTTTCTCTGATATGAAAGCCTTGGATCATCACCATAGGTTTCCAGAAAAGTTAAAATTTTCAGGTAATTAATTGCCACCATTTATTGTTAATTTATTTTCACAGTGATGATATGAGAAAAAACTAAGAACTTCACGACATGCACCTTAATTATATTATTTATAGTATTCGTCAATTAGTTGGGGTGCTTCTTATAGCACCTGTTATGCACAAGCACGCTAGCCGCTGCAGTTTTGGCAGCTTGTTTTGCATAGTTATTTCTGATGTTTTCGTCCACCATACTAACGATGCATATGTGACAATGGGTCTTATAACCGCTGTGTATAACCAGTAGGTTATTTTTGGTTGTAGCCCCCAGGTCTTTCCGAAGAGTCTACGGCATGCCCATAGGCACGATGTAGCCTTGGAAAGAGTTTTGTCAATGTGTAAATTCCAGTTGAGTCTCTGATCTAGGGTTAACCCTAGATACTTAGCCTGTTCCGAAAATTTCAGAGTATGTCCATTCAGAATGGGGGGCTTCAAGTTCAACCTTCTACGTCTTGTGAATGGAATTAGAATGGTTTTGTCTGGATGGATGCTGAGTCCCTCTTCATCACACCATTCATTTACGATGTTAAGGGCTAACCGAAAGCCTGCTTTGCCTTAACCAAAGAACTTTCCGCCATTTCCCGAAAAAGCGAGGAGGACACGAAAGAAACACCCAAATATACATATATATTAACCACCTCTAACGCTACGCCTCCATGAACAAAGTTGAATTTACATCCCTGATCATTTCTACTGAAACACATCACCTTGGTTTTAAAAGTATTCACAGAAAGATTCATTTTTTGTGTCAGCCAAGAACACCAAATCGTCAGCATATAACAGCATAATGAGATCGTGCAATCCGTCCATATTAACATTCGTTATTCCTCTGCTTCGAAAAAACTTCTCGATGTTCGAAAAGATCAAAGCAAACAGTAAAGAATAATGAATAATAAAATAAAACAAGTTACTATGTTTTAACTATCACTAATTTGTTGATGTAAAGAATGACAAAATTATCATCAATAAAATGTTAGTAGAGGTCACAGTAACTTGAAGAATGCTGATTGGTAGGTAATTAAGTCTACCTGGTCGTTAAGGAGCTTAACCTTTTCTACCCTAGATGCCTTGAAATTTTCCATCGATTCAAAGAAATTGAGTTTATAAGATTTATCACAGGAATGAAGAATTTTTAGCTGTTGAAGTTCTGAAAAAGGAAGAGCTTCATTCAGACAATGTGCAGCTGAAGCTGAATCATATTCCTGATGTAGGAATGACCGGAAATGTTCTTTGTATCTAGCCTTGAAAGAGCGTCCTGTCTGACCTATATAAAAGCAATTTCACTCAGAACATATTAATTGGTATACTTCTGATTTTTAGAATTTATCGGTTGTATCTTTTGTGTTGAAAAGCAGGCCTGACAATTTGCTATCTGGTTTGAATGCAATATGAACTTTTTTACTATCCGACAAAACTCTAGCAACCTGTTCTGACGTATTCCCAAAATATGTTAGAGACATAAATTTTTCGGGCTTTTCCTCTTGGATTGGGGATATATAATGTTGAATGTGTTGTTGCGTATTTTTCGATTAATTAAACTCTCTATTGCTTTTATATCGAAGCCGTTATTCTCAGCTATTAAGATAATGGTGTTAAATTCTGATTTTCTATCCATGTCCGATAAAGGCAAAGAAATCGCTCTGTGAATCATTGATTTGAAGGCTGCTACTTTTTGAGAATACGGGTAAAATGAATCTATGGGTATGACATTTTCCGTGTACGATGGTTTTCTGAAGATATTAATTGATAAACGGTTATTATTCTCCCAGGTATTTGTTAGATCTAAGAAGTTGATTATACTATCGACTTATGATTCCACTTTGAACTTAAGTATAGGATGAATGTTATTAATGAAATTCAAGAAGATTTCCAGTTGTCTATTCGTTATAATGAAACAGGCTAAAATGTCATCAACATATCGGTACCAAAATAGAATATGCCTTTTCGTCAAAGATGACGTCATAATTTTGGTGTTTTCAAAATTAGACATGAAAATTTCAGATAGGAGGGGACTGAGAGTGAAGCCATAGCTGAACCATTATTTTGTGAATATATCTTATTACTGCACTGAAAATAATTTTGGATCAAGCATAAATCAAACAGAGAAATTAACTCATCTTTACAGACCACGTTGAGATTTGAATACGTGATATTAAGGGGACGCATTCTGTTGCAGGTATATTCGAAAACATATTATCTACATCTAATGAAATTAATTTTGCAGTTGGTGGTACGAGGAAATTATTTATCTTATTCGATAATTAAAATGAATTTTTTGTACTATATTGTGAATGAAAATCTGAAATTGATGTGAATTTGGTATTTAGTTGCTTAGCAAGTATTTATGTTGGACTTTTGGTATATGAAACCACTGGACGAATAGGGTTTTTTTTATGTGTTTTAATGATGCCATATAATCTAGGAATTCTAGGATTCATTTTAATCCATCTGTTTCTCTCGAAGCTACTAAAAAGTGATTGCATATCATTAGCGGCTGCTCTAAGTTTTTTCTGTATAAGTTGTGTTGGGTCTTTATGAACGAGTGTAAGCGCTTCTTTATTAATGAAATCTTTCATTTTTCCTCATATTGTACTCTTGGACTAACAATTATAGCATTCGACTTATCTGCTCGCATGAGTACTAATGAATTTTTAGAAATTTGGCGTTTGATATTCTTGAAATTTCATTAATACTTCAAAAAAAAAATTTAGAATGAGAAATTATGTCCAGTTGAAACGAAATTGAAAGTATCATAAAAGAGAGGAATATCGAAGAAAAGCGATTTCGAATGAATATTATCCATCTTAATTGGTTGAGTTAAAATGTTCCAAATGGAACATTCTCTTTTTCGATTATTTATCATTATTTTCAGATATTGTCCTCATAAAAACCGAACCAATTTTTCTGAGAGAGAAATAATTTCAAACCTCGACAATGACAGATAACTACTCCGGTACCCGAAACTTTCACAAAGCAATGAAATGGGCGCAAAGAAGAAGAAAATTCTTATTGGATTGTGCTATCTCCTCAGATTAAATTGATGTCAGTCAACTAGGTGACGTGCACACGGACGTCTCCATCGATTATTCAGCGATACGGGTAACGTTGCCCCATGTTTGGAATTTCTTTTGCTGGTCCTGGGATGAAAGAGCACGTATTTTAGTAGACGGGCGTTTATACCCCATCGGAAAACTGTTATCTTTGAAATAAAAATCGCGATTTCCCTTGTGATACTCATTTTATTCGAGGAAGCTGTTCGAAATTGATATCGAAATTATTTCATTCAACGTGCGGGTTTTTTTCCCAGAGAATACAGATAAACATTTTCGTTTTCGTTTCGTTTGATTTCTGACGTCTATCATGAATTATGTGATAGGGGAAAGAGAAAGGAGAAACCGATAATACCATCAAACTGTCCATGATTTCAAACTGATTCGAGACCAAAATGTCGAAATAACTTACAGAATGTTTTCCCACTCAATTTTTTATGTACATACGGCTGGTTGCCCTTCGTTTTTCTTTTTTGAGGAAAACAAATATATTTCTCATGATGCATAAAAATAAATTCGATTCACACTTATTCACTATATTTGTCAGGCGCACAGTCAAGTCAAAAGTTTTGAAT
Organism: Cryptolaemus montrouzieri; assembly: GCA_013387265.2. Taxonomy (NCBI): domain Eukaryota; kingdom Metazoa; phylum Arthropoda; class Insecta; order Coleoptera; family Coccinellidae; genus Cryptolaemus; species Cryptolaemus montrouzieri. The sequence continues at coordinate 21,073,782 of JABFTP020000185.1, forward strand.
TTTTGACTTCTTTACGTTTATATTATTAGTTGATAAGACGCATAATACTATTAATTCCCGTCTTACCGCGTTTACGAATAACTAGTAGACTTAACATAAACAAGATCAAATAATAAACACCAGTTTTCAATTTTCATAAACCTTCTCATACAGATATCCCAATTCATTATACATCGGCACATCCTTACCAACATAAAGTTGCAGCATTTAATAGCTATATACATAAACTCTTAAGCACACCGATGTCTAGTGAAAATTATCTCAAATAATTGAATTTGATAAAACAAATCGCAATAAATAATGGTTATGATGCAAATTTAGTTAGCAGCATATCATATAAGAATAAACAAAAATCAACCTTCAACATATATATCTAATCGGTGAACATTAAGGCAAGAAATTCAATAGTTTGACATGTATATTTAGTCTGTTCACTATAACTTTAAAGAGACGCCATAGCGAGGGATGCCTGGTTGGAAAAGATTGCAATGGACAAGAACAAAATAACCAGTCTCGAGCAAAGGCATTACTATTGACATATGGTGACATTTGGTTATGACAGTTGTCATTGAAGTGCGGGGTTGACGTAATTTTATTGTTTATTTCAGAGCGCTTTCTTGTTCTGATTGAGATTGGATTGAAGTGTTCTCCTCGAAATTTTGATAATATTTGAATCATTATTCTAAAATCAGTTCTTTTCAGAACTCAGTGTTCCAATATTTATTCGACATAGATAGTGAAAATGCCCAGCTTTCTCGAGCCAAGCCCAAAACATGATTGCATCATTATTCAATTATTCCCAACAAGAACGAGATAATGGGGGGGCTCTTTTCCTCCTTACAGCTGTAAGAGATGTAAGTACAAATAAAATTAAAAACAGAAGGGGCCTTCCTCCCTTGAAAAGAAATACTATGATACAACTAAACTTGTTCATCTGTTGGTTTTCAAATTGTCCACACATCTACATACTATGAACTTTTTTGCTTACAGAGGGTAGCGAGTGCTTCATAAATAAGCATTTCAACCATTAACAATATTATGGCAAATACAAAGAGTGGTGATCCACTGAGAAGTCCAAGAAAAAAAGAATCGTGAGAAACCTGTGGTACATATTGTCGATTTTGATCAGACTGCCATAAGAAATACTTTCTATGACAAGTTCCAGAACAGTAAGTAGTCTTTAAAACCTTCATCTAAGTCACGTTCAATATTATATTCTTTGTGAAGGAACATATTACGTCATCTAAATTAAAGGGAAGCTCCACGAAAGACATATTTTCAATGGGTGTAAGATATCTCTGTGGAAAATTGTACAAAACATTGGATTCAAGTATTCCAAAGATAATCCAAGAAGAGGTTTGAAGAACTACCTCATATTGCATTGAAGCGTATCCATTTTCTGCAATCATATATTCGTATAAAAAATGAGGGGTTACGTGAATTTGTCTATCCTGACGAAAAATGGATATCTGACTATCGGTCATTCGTTGCAAGATGACAATATCAGAAGTGTGAATAAAACAGAAGTTGGTGCAACCAGGTGGGGTAATCAACTATTGTTAGTACTTTTCATGATTTTCTTAATTTGATACTCGTTTCAGATTCATTATACTCCATGCAGGCAACAGGCATGGTTTCATTCCTGGTGCAGAACTTGTTTTTTCATCAAAAACTAAGGACAGTGATTACCACGGGGGATGACTCAAGAAAACTTCAAGTATTAGTTTGCACACCAACTATTGTTGGTGTACAATCATACTCGATAATGCAAGTTATCATACAACTATTTTGAACAAAGCCCCCACAACAGCATTTAAAAGGTTGAGATTCAAGAATGGTTAAGGAGCAATAATATTGCTTGTAAAGAGAGTGACTTGAAAGCACAATTATTAAGTCTAATTAAAAGGTAAGTACTAAATTCAAATAGGATTGTACTTCAAGTAGTAGGAGTAATTTCAACTTGAATATGTTTCACAGGAACAAGTCAAAACCAATATATGAGATTGAAGAATATGGACACGAAGAATTACGTCTTCCTCCCTACCACTGCATTTTCAACCCAACTGAAAATATTCGGGGTATAACCAAAAACTATTATCGGGCCCATGTAGGAAAGGAAGGGAATTCCGCTGAACAATCTCCTTCTGTATGGAAAGAAGCTTCAGCAAATTACTTCAGAGGTATGGAGTAAAACTATTGAGCATACAGAAGAAGAAACTCAATATTGGTTGGAAAGCAAACTTCATTTTGATCTTGAAGATGTTCCGCCTATGATATTAAATATGGATGAGAATGACCGTAACAGTGAAACATTTTTAGACGAACTTTCGGAATAAAATATTTTTTCAATTAATTTTAACTTTTCAACTTTTCCTTTGTAAAATTATCATTAGATAAATGATTTTGTTGATTTCTGTTAAGAGCTAGTTTCACCTGTGCTCCGTTTTTGAATCTGCAAGTGCCAAGTAGACTAAATACTAGTTTCTGTTGAAAGATTGAAAAATTTCGAATTAATAATTATTGTTTCGTGGCCTAGTGAAAATAATTCTTTATCAGTCAAAACGTAACGTTTTGATATAAATTTTGGACTTATTCAAAAACCTGATTTTCTATAAAACCTTTTTCAATTCCATTATATTTCAAATTTAATGAGAAGGCCAGTGCTCAAAACATTTATAGAACGAAGTGCATAATGAAAATTTGTTTTATATTAAAGAAAGGTGAACACAATTGAATTGAATTATGTCTCATGTGTTGCATTTACAGGTGAGTACTAGTATTCTGAAGATCCATCATGATCATCATCACGATTTTGATTATCAACTCGAAAGTTTTTGGCCGAGAAAAATTCGTTTTTTCTTACGTTCTTTGAAAGGTACAGAGATCATTTTTCTGAATGTTTTGATACACCACACTAGGGGTCTGAGATGCGTAGTTTTCGATATACAGGATGTTCCATTCAAGACGTATTGATATGAATGATTATTGAAACATTTTATTTTCGGGAAAGGAAGATCACGAGTTATTTTCATATGCCTCAAATTGACATCAGACAAAGTTTTCTCAAGATGAAAGTCGGAGTGACAATCGAATTCATTCTGAGAAAAATTCATACCGATACCTCTTGAATGAAACAGCCTGTCTTTCAGAAAATACGCATCTCAGACTACTACTGTGGGTATCAAAACACTCAGAATAATAATCTCTGTAGGATAATGATGAAAAAATATGGCTTATAATTTAGAAAAAAATAGTTGATGACGTCATTTCTTGAGAATTACGAAAGAAACTTTTTTTCTTCCAATTAATTTTGAGTTAAATAGAAAAATCAATCTGTCTGAGCGTTTTGCTTGAAAATTAAAAATAAAGAAATTATGAATTTCTTTCCATACGTTACAGTCGCAATGAATTGGAATTTTGGGGAACATTGGCAACATCCGAGAAAACTGGTTGATGACGTCACTTTTAACTTAACGTGAACAGGCTATAGGTAATATTAGCAATAATGTGAAACCAATTCTCGAAAATTCAAATTTGATTACACTGTTCAAAACATCAACAAATTTACGTTCATTTATCAGAAATTATAAGTCTCCGATTAATTAAGAAAATAACTCAGTTCATAGATTGGAATGTGAATATTCTAACTGTTTTTATATAGGTAGAAATAAACAGGAAGAAATTTCAATGTTAGAATCTCAGAACATAAACGTAGTTTCATCATTGGAAAAACTGATTCGAATTATTCAAATCATCTTAGGGAAAATAGTCATTCTTTCAGTTCAGAATTCAAAATCTCACATTCTGAAAATAGAGGTCTAAAACTCAACCTTCTTGAAGTACTTGAGATTAATAGATTTTGCTATTCACCAGAAATTCTTACTGATCAGTTAGACATCAATAACTCACCCTAAAAGAACTTGTGTCCTAAACACTAGTTCAAATACAGATAACTCTGAGTGGATTGCCTCTTTAGTCTATATAAGTATATATTAGTAGGAAATTTTGTGTAGTATTCATCTGCTCTTGACGAAGATGCTGTATATCGAAACGCGTCGAGCATTTATTAATATACTTTAGTTGAAAACATCGTTTACTTGTATTTGATATTTCAATTCAATGAAAAAAATCAACGAACACACTTGTGAGCACTGACAAAATCGACAGTTATAAACAAACTTAAAAACAGATCGTGCCAACTTAGCAACAACAAGAATTTTGACAACCGTTTTAAGCAGATTTTTTAAATAATTAATTCCGACGGAATGTACATCACCAAATCAATCACTTAACAAAAATTAATTATGCACTCAATCGAAAGAATCAATGGAATATCGACAGGTACGTGAATGTTTACATCACATAACTTCATTTTCATCGCAGTAATAGAAGTTTGATTACAATTCTAACCTATAGAATTTCCAGGAGAGAATCCACTATAAAAGCATTGGAATGAGATTTGATTCTGGAAAAATAATGATAAGGATATTAAACGGAACAATTCACTGACTGAATGGATATTTGAAATGCTCACATGGGTTTTCCGTTATGAACTACTGAGGTAAAAATGCATATAAGGAAATATTTTACTGTTATTTGAAGATGTTGAGCTCAGAATGAATGATCTTGTACTCTAGATTTTAAAATATAACAGTGAATGCATGACACTTCGAAAGAAACACACAGCCGGTCATAAACAGTACTGCCAACTCTACTTATTCATGAAAAATGTTATATGATTTGAATTTGGGAGGCTTTTAGTTTGTAGAATTCCATTATCAATGATAAAAACAAGTAATGTTTTTTAGGAATTTTACTGACTAATTGTATTCGTAACGCGTTTCGCTAGTGCGAAACGCGTTCAGAATCGAAGAAGCCATGTAGTCAATAAAATTCCTCGAAAAATATTACTTGTTATTAATATACATTATACAGGGTGCTTCAAAGAAAACTAAACAGAGGCTATATCTACCAAGATACTCATTTCTGATCGAAACGCAAAAACAGGTCAATTTTTGTTTCAAGGGGGACATCTTTTGGTGTACAAAACTTGCCTGAAATATCACATTTTGAATAGGAAAGATGGGTCGAGTAATGACTCAAAAGAAAGGTGGTATCTTTGTTTATATTGCCTTGAACGAATTTCGATTTTAAATCGAAAATTGTATAAGATACAGGGTGAGCAACTGAATGATAGGGAAGACTATTTCCTTGAGACTATTCAAGTTTCAGTGAAGTAAGATGGAACAGATCCATGCTGATCAATGGCTGTCATCATCTAGTACCTTCCTCATCTAGAATTTCAACCCCTAGAGCAGGGGTGAAAATTTGGAAGAGGGTAGATGTTATCACTCGAAAGAAAGGTATTATCTTTGTCTGCATTCCCGTGAAAGAATTTTCATTTTTGATTGAAAACTGTAGAAGATACAGAGTGAGCTACTGAAAAATAGGGGAGACTATCTATCGCCCTGAGCTATTCAAGTATTAGTGCAAAAACTGGAACAGATTCATTTCAGATCAAAGGCTGTCATCTTTGATCTTAATGAATCTATTCCAGTTTTTTTGCACTAATACTCTAATAGTCCTGGGGCGATAGTCATCTCTATTTTTCAGGGGCTCACTCTGTATCATCTACAGTTTTCAATCAAAAATGAAAATTCTTTCATGGGTATGCAGACAAAGATCATATATTTTTTTCGTGTTATCACTCGACCCATCCACCCTCTTCCATATTTTCCATATTTTTGGTACTTAATAATGACTGCCATTGACCAGCATGGATCTGCTCCATTTTTCCTCATTGAAACTTGAATAGTCTCAGGGAAATGGTCTTCCCTATCTTTCAGTTGCTCACCCTGTATCTTCTACAGTTTTCGATTAAAAATGGAAATTCGTTCAAGGCAATGTAGACAAAGAAACCACCTTTCTTTTGAGTCATCACTCGACCCATCTTCCCTATTCAAAATGTTCAAGGATTGCAACCCGCGCTTAGGGGGTTGATATTTCAAGCAAGTTTTGTACCCCAAAGGATGTCTCCTTTGAAACAAAAATTGAACTGTTTTCGCGTTTCGATCAGAAATGAATATCTTAGTAGATATAGCCTTTGTTTAGTTTTTTTTAAGCACCCTGTATAACCAGCGTATTCAAAATGAGAAATTTCATTTGAGTTCAAGTAGACTTCTTTACAGCATTCAACATTTATTACACATCTAAGATTTCGTTCGATCCACCAGTCCGACGTCTGGGTCACTTTAAGCCAAAAACAAGAGGTTGGAATACAGCATAATATCCCTGGTCCGAGAAAACCATAAATGAGATATAGAGGGTAGGATTAACATGTCGGGGACAAAAGAACGTAATCCCAAATTATTGTCCTGACGGGAGAATATTTATGATTATCGTTTCCCTCGATTTCCAGGAGTAAGAGCATCCTTATTTTTTGGCATTATTAAAGGGATTTTTTATGAAATCACATTTATTAAATTGCTCGAACGTCAGTTCGGATTATCCCGCAAATAAGGGTCAGGATAGTAAATTATTCACTCCGGCAGCAATCCTTTATTCCCTTCGAATTCTGGCCACGTGAATTCTTTTTTATTCCTTATACTGCGAAATTCTGGGATAGTAATGGAAGGGAAGGGGCTGATGATCTATATTGCGAACTGATGTTCCAAATATGCTCTTCTTAAGTAATTGCGAAGGCGAATGTAGGCAGAAGGGTTCAGTCAACGGTAACTGATCCTATATAGCTATTAGGTTTAGATTGATCTCGCGTTGTAGTTTTGGGAGTTTATCTGAGAAAGAAACAGCATCTCAGCTCGTTGCTTATAAAAATTTAAATCAAGAGCTGTCATTTTATGTTTCTTCTTTCTTCTCTTATTTATTTTTGCTTTTTTATCGAATCGAATGTAAACTAAGGTTACTTATTTGAATCTATACTACAGGGATATCCACCGGGATCGTCCGTTAAAAACTTTTAAGTTCAATTACAATATCAAGCTGAAATTTTATACGCGGCCATAACCGGCGATTTCCAATTGGACTGAAATATTTTCGAAATGATACCATTTCCGGTTATACCAGAAGTGGGTCATCACTTTGTTATTTCAAATGCCAATCTACCTTTTTTTATACATTTAGAACCGACATTTGGGCAAAGCATAAAATACCCAAGTTGTTGGCACTTATCTGTCAAAACTTTTGACAGATTTAATTATTTTTGTTATAAACTCGATTTTTGAGGAACATTAAAAAAAATTGTAGCTCGTAGATATTTTGCACTACAGACACAATTTTTGTTTGGGTGGATAGAAGAAGGATCAAGGAATTTTTTAAGCAGTCTACACATGTCAAATGTGCATTGTGTTGTTTTGTATGATTTTTTTAATTTGACCTCTTTCAAACAGCAATAACTCAATTTTTTCAAATGGCACGTGCCAATTTTCATATCGCCTTCATATGAAGCGTCAAATTTCAAATGAAATTGTATAAGCATGTACTATACCCATCTCTTATAGTTCCGAAATAATTTGGGAATATATTGAATTTTGATGATTTTGCAAGAACTAACAGAGAATGCTCTGAAATATTTGAATCAAGTAGCTGAACTGGCTACGCTCACCTGACAGGTGCCTGAAATTAATGTACTTGTCACTTCGTTCATTCGAATTTGATATTTCAACAAGAATTGTCGTTATTTCAGATTGAAAATATCCAAAAAATACAACACATTTGGAATGAAACCACTGGTTATTCAAACGAAAATATATTTAATCTTTTTCAATTCTTTTAGAATGTCAAAAATAGTGAGTAGAAATTGCAGGCAATTCAATAACCAATTTCCAAATTTACCGTCTATGAGTGAAATGAAATTTCGAAGCATTAGAAGTAATTTTCTACAATTCGGATGAATAAAAATTGTAGGAACTAAGCGAAAACCAATCATCCAAGATAATTACATTAATACGAATAAATGATAGCAAAAATCATAGAAGCAAACTAATTTAGGATCTTAATAAATGTTCAGTATGAGCCCAATTTTGCTCGATACACTTGACAGCTGGTATACGAACATGATGAGTTGCCCTCCTAGTTTCCTCAGGATCAATATTACGAAAAGCATTATGAATGCTCTCCAGTAACTCTTCTTTACTTCTTCCAGGAATAAGATACACTTCACTCTTCATTTTGCCCCATAAATAAAATCAAGAGGCGTCAGGTGCGGAGAACGCGGATGCCATAAATTTGGTCCTTGATTACCCCACCATCTATCCTCGAACATTTCTGGTAGCTGCCGATCTACAGCTCGTATATTATGTGCTGGTGCACCAACTATTTGGTAATAGCAATCCTCAGAATGTTAGGGGGTAATCCATCTAAAAAATTTGATAATGTTCCTCTCTCAATTTCCAGGTATCTTTGTCCATTAAGATTTTCCTCATAAACGTGATGAGCCAACAAATCATTTATTAAAATTGCAAAAACGTTCACGCTGAATTTATTTTGGAGATCAATAACCTCAATGAAATGTCGATTTTCTGTAGCCTAAAAATGTCGATTTCTCCTGTTGGATATTCCACTTTCATTGAACTTGGCTTCATCAGACCATATACATTTTTGCAGAATTATCTCATCTTCTTGAAGCCGAATTAATAAATTTTCACAGAAATTTAGCCGCTTGGGAAGATCAGTTGGTTTCAATTTTTGTAGTCTGCTAAAAGAATACGGGTGCATATTATGTTTCTTAAGGATCCTTTGAATGGAAGTATAACTCAATCTAATATCCATTGATGCTGACTCAATGGAGGCATGTTGATTGACACGAAAATACTCTAGCGTATTAATTTGATTGTCGTCGTCCTTGACAATTGGTGTTCTTCTAGTTTCTATGTATTTTGTTCCGCCAAATTGCAGAAAATCGCTTCTAATCCTTCGAAATCTTGTTTTACTCATAGGAGCCAAATTTAGAAATTGGTTATTGAATTGGCTGCAAGTTCTATCCACCACTTTTTGACATTCGCCATGAATTAAAAAGAGATTAAACATATCCTCGTTTGAATAATCAGCCATTTTATTATCAATCTGGAGTTTTTCAAAAATTTTCACTTCAAAATACCAACAGTTCTTGTTAAAATATCAAATTCGAATGAACGAAGTAACAAGTACATTAAATTTAGCCACCTGTCAGGTGAGGGTAGTCAGTTCAGCTACTAGATTCAAATATTTCAGAGCATTCTCTGTTAGTTCTTGCAAAATCATCTAATTCAATATATTCCCAAATTATTTCGGAACTATAAGAGATGGGTATAATACATGCTTATACAATTCCATCTGAATGGCGACATAAAAATTGGCACATGCAATTTGAAAAAATTGAGGTATTGCTGTTTGAAAAAGGCCAAATTGAAAAACTCATAAAAAACAACGCAATAAACATGTGACATGTGTAGATTGCTCAAAAATTCCTTGATCATTCTTCTATTCACCCAAGCAAAAACTGTGTCTGTAGTGCAAAAGATTTACGAGCTACAATTTTTTTTAATGTTCCTCAAAAATCGAGTTTATAACAAAAATAATTAAATATGTCAAAAGTTTAGATAGATAAGTGCCAACAACTTGGGTATTTTATGCCTTGCTCAAATGTCGGTTCTAGATGTATAATAAAAAAGGTAGATTGCCTTTTGAAATAACAAAGTGATGACCCACTCCCGGTATAACCGGAAAAACTATCACTTCGAAAATATTTCACTTATGGCCGCTTAAAAAATTTCAGCTTGATATTGTAATTGGAACTCAAAAAGTTTTTAACGGACGGTGCCGATGGATATCTCTATATCAAGCGTTCCTTTAACTCTCAAATGTGATGTGTGTTGCATATTCAGCAAACAGAGTTAATCAGAACTTAATCGATAATCGTCTAGTTATTGAGAACAATTCATGAAATTGCCGTAGGTCCTTGGTATTTTCGTTTCAGTTTCAATATGATATTGTAGTATATGGAAAAGATTTATACGCAAAGAATAATTGTTAATTTATTTTATTCCTACAAATCACAACTGTACAGTTCGACACATCAATTTTGAGTAATATTCTAAGAAAGAGAGGGAAGGTGAGTAACATAAGATAGCGTTCCTTGATGCAATCAGGGTACGTACTATAGCCGCATTATCTGTCTCCAGTTCAAAAAATCTGCCATAAGTATAAATGTAGAATCTAGTTACACCAAAAATAATTGCAAGAGCTTCTTTATCTCTCGCAGAATAATTTTCTTGTACTGAATTAAATTTTTTACTAGCATATGCAGTGGGTCGAATGACTTCTTTTTTGTCACGTTTAGATATAACGGCCCTAGACCTGTATTCGACGCATCGCAGGTTAAGATCAAAGGCAAATCCTGATCATAATGTCGTAAGTTTCTTACTGAAGCAAGTTTATGTTTTATCAATTGAAATGCCCTATCACAATCTGGTGACTTATAAAAATTGTTTTTGTTTGTAGATTCATATAAAGGAGAAATAATTGAAGACATATCTTTCAGAAAACGTGAGTAATAATTAATATTTCCTAAAAATGATTTGAGCATTGTAACATTTACAGGAGGAAATGTTTTCAACAATGGCTCAACGTTTGATTTGATTACTCCAATACCATTTTCATCAATTCTGAAACCAAATACGTCTATACTTCTTGAGAACAGTTTACACTTCTCTATTTTTAATTCAAATTCACATGCCTCTAATTTCTTTAATTCTTGACATAATGTATTCATTGTATCATTTAGTTTCTCACCTGATATATAAATGTTATCAATGAAGACGGACGTATCTGGAATATCAGATAATTTGTTACTCATCAAGCGTTGAAATGACCCCGGGTCTGTACTGACCCCATAAGGTGAGCATAGATATTTATAAGTTCCTACTTCTGCTAGGAATTGAAACCGAATAGACCTAAATTATTCACCGCAAGCGGAACACCTAAAACACTCTTCAACGTTACTACTTCAAAAAGAGTTCAATAGTTTTCAACCAGAGAAATTCAAGAAAGAAACTTTGAAGTCCATTAAATCTAAGTCCGCATCTGAAAATATCATATTCACCAAAGCAGACAAAGGTCATACAGTCATAGCCTTAAATAAAGCAGATTATTTATTGAAAGCCCAAAATTTCATTGAATCAGGTTGTTATGAAGAAATTGATAAAGATCCAACTAATAAATTTCAATCCAAAGTAAAAAACGCTTTAGAGTATGCCAAGTCTATAATACCTACCAACCAAAAATATAAACTTTTCATAGGCAACCCGCAATCATCAAAACTTTACTCCCTCGTCAAACTCCATGAAACAGGGCATCCCACTAGACCAGTAGTTTCATATTTTCAAGCTCCAGCTGCAAAATTTTCACGCTTTCTCATAGACATCATTCAACAGTACGCTAATTTTGAACCTAAATTCTCAATAAAAAACTCTTCAGTCCTAATAAATAAAATTCAGCACACGATACTACCACCTAACGCTAAACATATGTTATGGGATGTATTAAATCGAATTAATAAAGTCAATCCGAAAATACAATCAGAAATCTTACACCTTTCAGAAATTTGCTTAGAACAAAATTATTTCAACTTCAATGGAGTATTATATAATAGTAAAAATATTTAATCATGGGTAATCCTCTGAGCCCTCTGATCGCTGAAATTTTCATGGAAAATATTGAAAAAACTATCCAAGAACATCCGTCATCAAACACTTTATTGGTTTAGATATGTCGACAATATTATTTGTTGTTTCACTGGCACGAACAAACAATTAGAGTCATTCAAAGCATTCATTAAGAAAATTCACAATAATATTAAATTCACGTTAGAGATAGAAAGAGGACACTCCATTAACTTTCTGGACTTAACTATTACTAAAATTAACGGCAAACATGATTTTCTATTTTTCATAAGCCATCGCATACAGATATTACTATTCACAGCTCATCTACACATCCTTATCCACATAAATTAGCAGCTTACAATAGTATGGTACATACTCATTAATATTCCAATGTCACAAAATAATTTCATAAAAGAGCTAAATATAATTAAACAAATAGCAGTCAATAACGGTTACAGTCCAACTATGATTGAGAACATGATTTCACGCAAAACATTTCAAAAGCAATCCAGGAAGTATTTCCAAGTATAAAAGTTTTAACACAAAATACAACAGCTTAATTTATATTGGTAATCCTAGTCTAAAATAACACAATAACAAAACTATGTTGCCTAGTTTTGCATGACGACTTATACATTAACTGTCAGATTTGAACTTAATAGAAATACTAAAATAATTTCAACTCTCAGTTATAGAATTTATAAACTAATGGTTCTTCTTCCTCAAAAGTTACAAAACCAGAAACCTAATTTTACATTTAATCTATTCCTCTAAACAGTCACCGCATCTTATCATATGATTGATGTGTCGCTTCAAAGTGGAACCATTTACATCGATTACAAAAGTTACACCTGGAATCGACTCATCAATTATTACGCCCTGAATCCATGGCCCATGCCCCTTACGGTAGTCCTTGACCATTACTTTTTATCCAATTGAAAAAATGACGTTTCTATTTCCTGAATAATTTTCTTTCTGTTTTTCCAACATTTCCTGACATTTTTCATAGATAGGTGGTCTCAACAAGGAGAATCTATTTCGTAATTCCTTCTCCAACATTAATTTTGCAGGGGTTACCCCTGTAGTTTTCTGAGGGGTACTTCTGTAGTCAAATAGAAAAAGATTCAATGCTGAAGAAATAGAATGACAACTTTCTTTAATTCTTGTGACATGTGACTTGAATGTCTCTAAAAATCTTTCCGCTGCTCCGTTCGTTGCCGGATAGTATGGGGGCAAAAAGGTATGTTTTATGTGGGCGGATTTACAAAAAAATTTTGAAATCTGTACTTGTGAAGGTAGATCCATTGTCAGTAACAAATAAAACGGGAAAACCAAATCTCGCAATTAGATATTTGAAAATTTCGATTGTTCGAATTGCAGTAATATTGTTCATTTCGAAAACCTCCGGCCATTTCGAATAACTGTCGACAATTAGCAAGAACCTTTTATTGTTAAATGGACCAGCAGAATCTGCGTGAACTCTATACCAAGTGGAGGGGGAAACAGGCCATGGCTTCAGTTGTATTTTTGGTGGATTTTTATGATTATTCAAACACATCCGCATAAACCTGTTCTTCACCAAAGTAGAAATAAATCTTTTACATCAATTACATTTAACACTATAGGCCTGAAGAATGTCAAAGCTAAAATCGAGGGACTAAATATCACGAAGGGTCTAGGTCTGGACTCCATTCCACCAATTTTTATAAAATCGTGTTCCACTTCAAATTATTTTTAACAAACCTTTAGTACAAGGTGTCTTTTCACATAAGTGGAAGACGGCAAAGATCGTACCTGTTTTCAAAAGTGGAAAGAAGAATGAAATAAGCAATTACGGACCTGTCTCTATTCTAAATTATTTCGGTAGATTTTTTGAAGCAATAGTAACTGATAAATTTTTCCATTCATCCGGTTCCAAGTTGATTCAATCTCAACATGGGTTTTTCAAAGATAGGTCGGTGTTAACTAATGTAACTCCTTACGTTCATTTCATAAGTAGTAGTTTCGATGATGGTATTCAAGTTGATGCCGTCTACACAGACATGGCTAAGGCCTTCGATAAGGTACATCATGCAACTTTGTTGTGGGTTCTAGAGGACTTTGGTGTAGTGGGGTCCTCACTGAAATGGATAGAATCGTATCTGTCGGATAGACTGCAGTATGTTGTACTCAATGGCACTCATTCCGGTTTCGTTCGTATCACCTCTGGTGTTCCTCAAGGCTCACACCTGGGTCCCCTTTCATTTTCAATTTACATTAATGATATTTCGGAATGTTTTCTTTATACAAAACATGATTTATATGCCGACGATCTTAGAATGTACAGTGCTATTCGGCCCAATGATGATATTTTGCGGTTACAGAGTGAACTTGACAGATTTTTTCTCTTTTTGTCAAAGTGGGTATTTTCAATTGAATATTGATAAGTGTAAGCATATAAGGTTTACAAAAAACGTCAATGTCTTCGATGCTATTTTTTCTGTTGATGGGCTTGTGATTGGGAGGGTAAACCAAATTGAGGATCTTGGTATATATCTTGATTCTAAGTTGTCCTTTGAGTATCATATTGATCATATAGTTTCAAAGGCTTTCAAAATAATGGGATTCGTTCTAAGAACTACAAAAAGTTTCAGTGATCCAAGGTCTATAAAAATGCTATATTTCTCGTTGGTGAGGAGTAATTTGGAATATGCTGCACCTGTTTGGTCCCCTCACTATTACAAGTATATTGACAGAATTAAACGAGTCCAGAGAAAGTTTGTCAAAAGTTGCAACTTTAGATTTCTCAGTCCTAACCATGATTATATATTGAGTTTGTGTCATCACAAAATTTTAAGCCTGGCGCAGAGGAGAGTCCTTTTCGACACTGTATTTCTTTATCGAATATTAAATCATTCTTTAAGTTTTCCGCTCGTTAATTATCGAAATGCACTCTTTTATGTTCCGAAGGCCCGTACTAGTGCATTTTTTCATTCTGTTTTCTTGCGAATTATGCGTCTGTACAATTGGCATATTGCCAGTATAGATATTTTTCATGAAACTCTTTCTTCTTTCAGAAAAATGTCATTGCATATCTCATTAGATCTGAATCATGCTCATTGTAGTAGTTTTTAGTTTTCATGATATTTTACTTGATTCTGTAGTCTTATGTGAGTCTTTTTTTCCTTCTGAATTTTTATGAAAGTTATAATTTTCATTTCGTATGACAGTTTCACTTCTGTTTATTTTTCTGTTATCATTTTTGTGAACCCCGGTTATTGGGTCTATCCTGTAGGGGTTCCTATGCTTTTTAACAATGAATGAATAAATAAATAAAATATCAAACAATTTTTGTTACTTGCACTATTTCATGATCTAAGTTAGGCCACCAGAAGTATAAACGAGCGATTTCTTTCATGCGGACAATTCCAAAATGACTTTTATGTAGCTCAGTTAGTATCACCTCACGCAACACAGTCGGAATGATGATTCTGTATCCCCAAAATAGGCACCCTCTATTCACTGATATTCCATTTTTTCTGTTACAGTAGAGTGAAATTTCCTTTGGTATAAATTTTTTCTTCAGGCCATCCATCATAATTGAACAAAACTATTTTTGCTAATGCCTTATCTTTTTTTGTCTCAGTTTGAATTAATTTATAATATAAACTATCAATTTTAAAATTGTTCACATGGAATACATTGGTGAGGTCACCACTCAAACAAACACTATGTATTTCAAACATTTCACTATTTGCTTCTTGAAATGATTGTGACAGGAAATGTGCTGGACTTGCACTTCTCTTAATGTGTCGATTTTTAAAATTAAATGCAGATAAAAAAATTGCATAATGCTGTAATCTTTTTGCGGCCATTTTCGTAATATCATACAGTTCAATAAAATTATTATAAATAAAAAATTACAACGCAAAAAATTCAACAGAACCGAACATGATTATAACTACGCTCACCACTCCATGTGAAAAAAACACAACTCTTCATCTTGTAGCCGCTTTTGAAGTCCTGCTCACGATTAAAACGGATGTAGCGACAAAAAGAGCCTCTCGCGGTGTTAATACAGTGTGTTCCAACGAAAATTTGACCCCCCCTATAACTCCGAAATGAGTATCATTAGCGAAAAACACCAAGACACGTCGATTTTTGTTTCGAGGGGGAGCATTTTTCGAAATAATTCGAAACTTCTCAGATCAACCCCTACCCCAGCAACCCTAACTTTGAAATTCATCATAGGGAATAAGGGTCGAGTGGCACCTTACTGAAAAGGTCTGTCAATTCTCCATTCTAATTTGTCATTTTAGAATTTTAAATTAACATACAGGGTGTCCCAACCGAGGGTAAAGTTGAATTCCTGCAAATCCCAAATACTAAATGAAATCGATTTATTTTGGCATAATGCAAGCGCAGGTTTATGCTCGGTCTAGAAAAACGACCTACACTTGTGAATTTGGAGTTGGTGCAATCAACCCCTATTTCCAGCATCCCCAACTCAAAAATCATTCGATCGAAAATAGGTCAAGTGGCACCTCGTTGGAAAGGTATTTCAATTTTCTCTTCGAATTTGGTATTTTCGAAATTCAGAATCAGCATACAGGGTGTCCCGGAGCAGGAACACTGAAAACCCAAATAACTTTTTGAAACTGGTTCATTTCGGTATAATACGAGAACATGTTTATGTTTGATTCGAGAATAAGACTCTCTTGCGTGAATATAGAATTTTTGCAATCAATCTCTTCCATTCAGCATCCCCAACTCAAAAAATCATACAAGTGATTACAGGTTGAGTGGCAAAGTTCCAGAAAGATTTTTCTATTTTCTGAATCACTGAGGCATTGGTTTCAGTTTGGCAATCGAGGTTTTCTGGCGTGAGGATCAGGATGAGGGATGATGGAGAAACTGATTGGATGCTCATCTAAACAGGAAAACGAGATTTATTGAACTTGTATTCAATTGAAAACAAAAACTAACTTGATTATTACAACAATTGTTCAAAATGACCTCCGCCCACCTCCATACAGTTATACAGACGATTTTCGAACTCTCTTCTCACATTAGCGAAAACTTCAGGAGTCAAAAGTCGGCATTCTGTGATAATCCTCATCCGCAGCTCCTCCAGGTTTTCTGGTCTTGTGGCATAAACGTTAGATTTTAGATGGCCCCACAAAAAAAATCTAGGGATTTAAATCTGGTGACCTGGCTGGCCACTCAACAGGTCCTCTTCTACCAATCCACCTTCCTGGGAAATTTTCGTCTAAATATTGGCGCACCCGAGCATCATAATGCGGAGGAGCACCGTCTTGTTGAAAACGCATTTCGTCCTCAGAAAGAGTTGGATCGTTCTGTAAAATTTCTGTCAATCTAGGATGTATGTGTTCCTCTAACAACTGTAGGTAGCCATTTCCATTCAGATTACCCTCAATAAAGAAAGGCCCAACTAGATGATTGCCAAAAATTCCTGCCCAAACGTTCAACTTCTGAGGCCTTTGCGTGTGGGCCTCTCTAAACCAATGAGGATTCTGTGTGTCCCAATATCGACAATTATGTCTATTCACTTCACCACTGAGCATAAAGGTGCTTTCATCAGAAAAACAGATGTTATTCAGAAAATTTGGATTAGCGTTTAGGTTTTCACTTAGATTTTCACAAAACTGTAAACGACGATCTGGATCATCTTCGTTTATTTCATGCACTAATTTTACCTTGTAGGGTGAAATTTGTGATGTTTCACGATTCTATGGACAGTTGTAGCTGATACACCAGTCAGACGAGATAGTTTTCTGATCGAAGTAGTATTCTCCATTTGTAGATGACCCACTACTGCCACTTCCGTTGCCTCATTTCTGACAGGACATGCCACTTCATGTTTTTGTTTGCCACCGAACCCGTAGCTAGGAATTTGTCAACCAAATATTTAACGTACTGGTGACTGACTCCCTTTCTCTTTCAGGATGGTTCCTATCGAATATCCTTGCCGTTTCTTTGGCACAACTGTTATTTCGAAAATACGTCGATACAATTTCGACCCTTTCCTCAGTGGAATAAACCATTTTCAGATTAATTTCAACTGACGAACAACAACAATAATGAGGAACTGATCTGAATAATAATAATATTTCATTGCAAAATGAGAAATAACAGATGACTGCACGCCAGATGGAAATGAAAAAATGTGAACATTTTCAATGCAGAAATCAGCTTTATTTCTTCGTAATTGATGCTCAACACATCGTACCCCAATACTTTTAACAGTTTCGAATTAATTTTAGTTGATAATTTCAAATGACGATATTGAATTTTTCGAAAGCGACATCCTGTATGGAGAGCCGAACTGAATGAAATGCTTTAATCATTCTGGAATTCAAAAACCTTTCTGAAGATATGCCACTTGAATTATTTGTATGATTTTCAAGTTGGGGATGCTGAATGGAAGGGGTTGATTGCAAAAATTCTATAACCACACAAGAAAGTCCTATTCTCGGATCAAACATGTTCTCGTATACCGAAATGAACCAGTTTCAAAAAGTTATTTGGATTTTCAATGTTCCTGCTTCAGGACACCCTGTATGATGATTCTGAATTTCGAAAATACCAAATTCGAAGAGAAAATTGCAGTACCTTTCCAACGAGGTGCCACTTGACCTATTATCGATCGAATGATTTTTGAGTTGGGGATGCTGGAAATAGGGGTTGATTGCACCAACTCCAAATTCACAAGTGTAGGTCGTTTTTCTAGACCGAGCATAAACCTGCGCTTGCATTATGCCAAAATAAATCTATTTCATTTAGTATTTGGGATTTCCAGAATTCAACTTCACCCTTGGTTGGGACACCCTGTATGTTAATTTAAAATTCTAAAATGACAAATCAGAATGGAGAATTGACAGACCTTTTCAGTAAGGTGCCACTCGACCCTTATTCCCTATGATGAATTTCAAAGTTAGGGTTGCTGGGGGTAGTGGGTTGATCTGAGAAGTTTCGAATTATTTCGAAAAATGCTCCCCCTCGAAACAAAAATCGACGTGTCTTGGTGTTTTTCGCTAATGTTACTCATTTCGGAGTTATAGGGGGGGTCAAATTTTCGTTGGAACACACTGTATAGTGATAATTTCAGCATCGTTGCATAAGTAACGACTTTGGTCAAATTATTGAAAATGATATTTCAATACCTTTAAATTTTATGCTCAATCTATCTGAACACTCTATCAACTTCATTTCGAACATTTTATGTAACTGAACATTGTACTCACAATTTTCGCTAATCTCTTAACGGGCCTACTGCCTCTCCACCAAGTGACAACAGCATCTGGACGTGAACCTGACGTTCGACACTCCACTTCGTATCTCTTCTCAGCAGACACTTGACGTTCCTTAGTCACGATACTGACTGTTTGGGGTTTTACTGAAAAGAAGAAAGGCAAACGTATATCAACAAGCCCACCACTTGAAATTTATCACTACAAACTCATTCGGAACTAGATCTGAAACTGGGCGTGGTGCATGAAAGTAGAGGATGTTCAATATTTCAAAATCAATACAGTTACCCAGGTCAAACAGTACAATTTCAGAGTCTATGTCTTAGATTACACTGCAACAAATATAGGTGAAATATTGTATATACAGTAAACATTTAAGATGTTTTGAATTATAATTCTTAAGGTTTGTTCCCATCTTGGCCCCGAAATAGTCATGTCGCTTCCTAACTCTTCTTAATGACCCTTAAACTAGATGTACATCATCAATGTGGGCAGATATATCTGCTGCTTAGAATAAAACGACAAATGTATGCGAATCATTGCGTTCTCATTTTTACAACTCCTTGTTATCATCTTCGTCATAAATTTGAAAATATGGAAATTAGGAAAAAACCAGCCTTCATAAAAGACTTCCAAAATTAATGCTTTTTCCAGGATGCATTACATTGAAATTGTTTCGAATCATTTCTGTGCTATGTTGTTATTTTGTATTGTAATCTCATTTGAAATTTTGAAATAGAATATGATAATCAATAAATAACACTTACACTACCACTAATACTAATATGTTCAGACGTGTATTATATCATGAATGAATTAAGAAATTGGGCCGAGATAGACACTACCGAATTCTGGAATCCCTTCTTAGTCCAATGTTGTGTTTTGAAAATTTCAAAGGTTAGACTAGATTAAATTATCAACGATGTTGTGGGTGAAAATAAACATATTTGAATATTGGTTTTGATCTTAAATATTCTCGTCGTAGTCAATTTTTCTTTTTTGATAGTTCAGATTCAATAGTTGGTTCGTTGTTGTTAATTCACTAATTTGGAAAAGTTTAGAATTATGTATTATTCGCAGCCCGCCTTGGCTTCGCAAGGACATTAAACAAACATTTCAAAAGTTATAATTCTTCACACACTCTCTTCCATTTATACTTTCTCGTTCTTACGTGAAGTTATCAAAAAGAGTAAAATGAAGAAAATTCGAATAGGAAAGAATAGTATTAATTTGATTTTATTATTTTTTGTTTTTATTTCTTTGTTTTCCTATATAGTTTTCTTTAATGTTTGACAAAGACCTTTACCAAAAACTTTACTTTCTATGCTCCTGAAAATCAATTTATTGAGTTAAAGTTTCCCTGTGAACAATATTGATTCCCCTCCTGTGCCAAAGGGACGCCTACATCGCTTACTATTATTATGGTGCCTTCTAACCGAGCGGTGTAAGCGGCAACCATGCAACATTTCTCATAGACTTAACATTTCAAACTTGTGATATCTTCCTAGTGAAATGTAGAAAATGAATAATTCAAAAAGTTATGTGATGACATTGAAGCAGACTCTCATAAAAAGTCATTTATTTTAATAAGGTTCAATTCTGAAGTAAAAATGAAAGAGCGGTGGCTTTTATATATATTTCAGAATGAAAAAACACTTATTGTGACAACCATAATAGTTAGACATATGCTGTCGCGATATTTTTTGCTCTGCGACGTCGTAGTACATTATTTTGTTCTATAATCATTAGTTTTCGCAGTGCAGGAGATGCACGAAAGTTTCTTAGAATTTTTCGCAACTTGGGTTATATTATCGGAGTTTTAGTATGTATCCCTTACTTTTTTAAAAATTTAATATAACCTATAATCAGCAGAAATAGAATAGCTTCCCAACAGTGAAAGAATTCTTCAAATCGGTCAAGTAGTTCCGGAGTCTATTCAATCCAAACAAACAATCAATTTTTTTCTCATTTTTATATTAGTATACAGAGTGTTACATAATAGTATGTCACAACTTGAGAGGGTAATTCTAGGTGCAACTTCAAGAAAAAAAGTTCAGAGAAGCATAGGTTCACAAAAACATCATTACAGAGCTACAGGGTGTTGATATTTTCAGAAAAAATTGGTTTTTCCTTCAAAAATCCTGCACTTTTTGAGATATTCAGTCCAAATTTGGTGTGCAAGCTATTTTTCACAGCCTCCATCATTACACGTCCCAAATTTCAACTAGAATCTAAAAGGTGTTTTCTTTTTCCGAGCCATGTCTTCTCTTGCCCTTTCAAATTTTTTTGCAGTACGCTAATGATCAGCGTACAATCAATTTTCGTCATCTTCGTTCAATTTAGAAATTTTTTTGAGATTTTTTCGTATTTTCAATTGTTCTCGAGCAAAAAAATCATTAAACGATTGTATGCATTCGCTGAAAGCACTTGATTTTTTCATTTATTTATTTATTTTGACAGTTGCTAAAGTTGAACCAGTGTCTGCTCGAATTGTTTATTGAATTAACGATTAGTTTTAAGATTTGTGAAGTTATTGTTGTAAGAAAAAATGGCTAATTTCACTAACGCCGAATTGGCTGATATTCATCATATGTACGGTCTGGCTGACGGAAACACAACATAGGCTGGGCGATTATATCAGGTGCGCTTTCCAAATCGAGTTACATCAGATAGACGAACATTTTCAAATATCCACAGAAATTTCAAGGAAACTGGTACTTTGACTGCAAATAATAATTTAAAATGTGCAACTCAAACTATGAGAACTCCAGATATTGAGAAAGCAAATTCGGATTGTATTGATTTGAATCCTCATTTAAGTACAAGAAAAATTGGAAATCAGTTGAATATTTCACATGTTCTAGTGTGGAGGATCCTTCACTACTTTTTATTGTACCCGTTTCATTTTCAACACATCCAAACTCTACATCCTTGTGATTTTCCTTCAAGACTGAATTTCTACCCATGGTTAAAATTAGAGAAATGCTCATTTCGATAATGAAATAAAATTAGAGAAATGCTCATTTTAATAGTGAAATAATGTTCACAAACGAAGCTTACTTTTCGACAACTGCTATCACAAATTTTCACAATAATCATAGTTGGGGTGAGGAAAATCCCAATTTGATTGAAGAATCTCATCATCAAGAACGGTTCCTACTAAATATCTGAGTCGCAACAATTATTTTATTGGGCCATTTTCTTTTCCTAACATACTAAACTGTCCCGCTTATCGACAATTTCTTGAGGAGTACCTTTATTGCTCGAGGATGTGCCACTTTTGGTGAGAAACATAAGGTGGTTCATTCATGACGGGGTTAGTGGAGAAGCTAGGGAATTCTTGAATAATACGTTCAAAAACTGATGGATAGGTCGGGGTGGGCCAGAATCATGACCTCCTAGGTCTTCAGATTTGAATAGTTTGGAATATTTCAAAAGTTAATGTGATACCACTCCAGTGAACACTGTAGAAGAATTGAGAAATCGAATAATAACCTCTCGTGACACGATAAGAAATATCCCAGGAATATTTCAAAGAGTACGTGATAATATGCGAAGAAGGACAGAGGCCTGTATTCTTGCAGGTGGAGGACACTTCCAGAAATTTATTCATTTTGTTCTTTTTTTTAGTGTGATATTGAATAAGTATAAGTTGAATTTCAGAAGACGAGCTATCAAAATAAAAGCAAATTTTGGGCATACTTATCAAGATTTCTATTATTTATTTCTATTTAGCGAATAACGTACAATTCGATTACGATACGACTTGACCCCAAATTTTTTTTTTAGCGATACGTCCATCATAGGGTACGATCAACAGCACAGATAAGATCAATTTGTTTTAAAACAAATATATATAATATACAATAATATATATCCTTTTTCATTGAAATTCACAAAGTTCACAGTCATATTAATTTTATATGCGCAATTCGTGATGACAAATGAACCTTTCTTTTCGTTTTACGAGGAACTGATTTTGTTTCCCATATTTAGTGGTCATTTGTTTTTCTTTTTATTCAAATAATCAAATGAATAAATTTATATCAAAATTAATAATTGCTCAATTCTACGACTGTCACTCACTAATATTTTTCCACGTTTGAGCCATCAATCAAATGTCATAGCACATGAGATTAGTAGTATTGAGTTAGGGTATCACATACCTTCTCCACACGAGCTGAGCTAATGGCACGTAACATTCTCATTAGAGGCTTGTAGTAGACTGATCAAAGTTAATAATGTTGGTTACTTTACATATATTGAATTAGGCACCTTGGCTTATCCCGGTATAGATTATTAATCATAGATAGTAATGATTATAACATTCCAATCGGAATTTCATGAATGGCATAGACTTTCTTGTACCTTGAAAAAAGACGAATAGCTTTCAAATTAATCACATGTATACTTCTTTTCATGTTTGGTCAGATGTAAATGCTCGAGTTCTATTTCTAAAGATTTCAATGCACCATGCTGAATAAGTAAGATTTTTTTTGCAAGTAGAGATTCTCAGCGCCTTCTTTGGAGCAGGTTAGTGCTTCATCCATTAGATCACGATTGCACTCCACTTACCATACTGTGGATTGTCAAAGCTCAATGAGAAAATTTTCTTTCAAAACAGCAGAATTTCTAAATGGAACCAACAAATTTCGAACCGCTTTGATTAAAGGTAGCATGTCATTATTTTGATCTAGCCACGAGAGAAACATTGAAAAAGGGCGAATTATAATAATATTTGTTACAAGTGTGTTGGACATATGTATGTACGGAGTGGGCAAATTGAGAAGTTCTTGGTCGGCAGCTAGGTCAATTATTCAAGTAAGAAGAAAATCAAAACCTCTTCTTGGTGCTTTTTGTTTCTAGACAAACTCAATGGTGAAAAGACAACTATCTCCATCGGTTTTCAAGTTTTTTGGGAATTATCAAATTTTCGGAATTTCTTGGATTGCTGATATGTTATTGATGTAATGTAAAAGTATTTGACATTATACGGGTACTTTTTCTATTAGCATGCAGTGGAAAATTTTATTTTGTTTAGCGTTTTGATGTTTTCAAATATCAACAATAAATTCCTCATAAAACGAGGAATCTTCTTCCTTCTCCAAAATAATATGAACCTCCTATTTTATTCTTGGATTAAAACCTTAATTTCAGAAAATTAGAAATATTAAAAGCCTTTGGTATATTTTTTGGTACAATTATGTCAGTGCATTTACAGTATTTAGTTTTGTTACCAATTTTTGAGGTGAAATTCACATCCAATTCCAAAAATTTCGTTCTACTTCTTCAATCTTATTTTTTTTCATGTTATGAAGTTTATATTCAACATATCCCCAAGGAAAATAACTAATAGGGATAAATCTGGTGAACGTGCAGGTACCATCACTAGTTCCTCAGTTCCAAATCAGTTTATCCCTAGATTTAAATAAATTACCTCACACACTGATCTGGCTTGATGAGCAGGTGCACCATAATGTTGAAAATTTATACCATTTCCCTGAATTGATGGCCTTTCATCAGAAGAAACCTTAATTACAATGACTTGTGATTCTTACTTCATTACTCCACATTACACGATAGATCTGATCATTTTTCGTGAGAACCACTGACAAAAAGGTATACTCCTCGAAGGATCACCTGATTGCAATAATTGAGGTTTTCTTCGTTTTGTATGTCCTGAATCTACTTCATTTCAAAATATTCTAAGCTCTTTGCTGCGATTTACCAGTCTCTTTCTCAATTTGCCGAATTGAAATCGATGGATTGGCTGTCCTCCGTCACATTAGAGTTGTTTTTCTTTATCTTTTACATCAAATTTCTCACTTCATCTGCCACTGAACGAATCACTGTTGATGAGATTATCTTCAAGAAAAATTTTGTAGATACATTTGTTCTATTGGATTTACTTTATAAACACCCAAATAAAACATTCTATCATATCATACTTCTCATAGTTTTTCTATGCCACTTTGATAAATAACTAATATTCCGAAGAAAACGGAGTGTGAATTGTACATTAAAAATTGGAAATGAAAGTGATATCAATGTTTTGAACATACAGCAAAAGCTATAAAGTCCGTAGAAAACTCTTGAATATTTTTCCATTTTCGGAATCAAATTATTCATTCCAGAAACAAGATAAGAGTGTTGTATGTACTTGGAAAAGGAAAAAAATTCTTTGTTTTCTGAGACCGAATCTGTTACTGGTTCATATTCGAAAACAGGCAAGTTAGCATTATAACTTTAAAAACGGCACTGCGTTCTACTGAAAAGTACCCATATAATGTCAAAATATTTTTACGTAATTTCAATAACCATCGAGATATTGGTAATCGAAGAAAATTCGAAAAGTTGAGTATTAACTCGAAACCGAAGGAGTTAGCCAAAATTTCTTTTCGCCATTGAGTTTGTCTCAAAAAATGGGCATCGAGGAGAGGAGTTCATTTTTTCCTACTTCAATATTTCACCTAGCAGGCTATTGAAAACGTCGAAATTTGCATACAATGTTCAATATTAACATGCGCTCGCGTAATGAAACATATGCAATAATTTCAATACTACAAAATTAATATAAAGAACATATCAATTTATGAGAACTGTATTCATTCGAAAAATCAATGCATCCAGAAGACCTCCAACATATGTTATTTCGAACAATTTATCGAATAAACTAAAGTATTCAACATTGACTGCAAAAGTTCAAAAGAGAAACGAAACTCATGTTTTCCAATCTTCAATGTCGTAACAAATTGGAAATTTACACGGACGGTTCCCGTGAAATAACAAGGAGCTAAAAAGTAAACTAGAATCCCATTCAATTCCTAATGTAACACCTATAGATGGGGAAACGATATTGTAACCGAGCAGCATATTAAATAAACGTCCAGTGGCGTTACCTCGAAAATAATATGTCAGAGAAAGCTTCTCGAATGCAGGTTTCATGGAAGAGAATTGCAAATTCCGGTTGGTGAATTTGTTTCAAGATGTAAGTAGAGAAATAGTTCATTGGATGATTGTCATTGATTTATTTATGTTCATGGAAAATATGTAGGTATATCCAAAAAAATGCGATCAGTACGGAAAAATAATACAAATAAATAGTACGAAAATCGAAAACAACAAAAAGAGTAATTAACTGAAGAACAAAATGGGTTCAAAAAAGGTATTCAGTTCATAGTTACGATTATTCAGTTGGACCAAGGAAGATCTTCCTGAACAAAATGGGAGAATTATCAATTTACACCACTTATAAATGAAGATGTGCTACTTTCTATTGAGTACTTCACGAAAATGTTATCCCTCGATATATTGAACGATATAATTGGGCAAACGAATGTCTACAGTACTCAATCTACCGGCACAAATACCAACGAGATAACAGATTTTTTATCAATCCTGTTGTATATGAGAATTTTTGATCTTCCATCATATGAAGACTATTCGGCAAGCGGTACACGTATCGGGCAGATAGCCTCGCTGATGTCCATCAAGAGTTTCTAAGCTCTCAGGCGTTATATCCACATTATAACAATGAAGACCTGGCGAAAACTAATAATGACAGATATTTTAAAATACGCCCTTTCATTGAGAAGATTTGATTGAATTTCCGTTACTTTCATACCGATAATCAATATTCGGTATATGAAACTATGGTGGCCTACAAAGGTACCTGAGCGGGAAATGTTTGGCAATATATAAAAAACAAGCCCAATGAATGGGGCTGTAAGTGTTTTGTTTTTGCGCGAAATTGTGGCTACGTCCTGGATTTTATTCCGTATTAGGGTTATACTACATTTGAACAACTTAGTGGAATTATAAATGAACTAACTGAAACAGAATCTGATATGGGTTCTGGTGCTAAGATTGTTATTGCCCTTGATCAATCAATCAATACACGAACCGAATAATATCAGTCTTTTTTTCGACAACTACGTTGCAGGCTTGCCACTATAATAATAATATAATATGTGTTTATTTGCAAGTTTCAACAAGAATCTTTACAAATATTCCTGACAGATGCCATTGAATTCCTCAGGATACTTAATTCTCTAAATAAACAAATGGTTGAGGTAATACCTCAGAAAAGGTATTACCTGTAGTTGGTGTACATTTCACTAATTACAAGACAGCCTTTAGTATGATGTAAACAGAAATTGCTGTTTATTTTTTGAAAATCCAAATGAATTTGTATAGTGTTGAAAACTTTCGCAGCAACAGATTGCTGGAAGTCCCATTGAAACCGACAAAGTTCTGCAGAATCAAGGAAGAGGATCATTCGACTATAAATGAGAAAAGGATAAAGGTGTTATTACTATAAAATGGGTGGATAATAAAGCTGTTTTGCTGGGAAGATTTTTCATGGAATAGCACCGATAGGCAGTGTCAAAAGATATTGTAAGACTGAGAAATCAAAAAGAGATATCTTGTCAATAGTAACGCAATATAATAAACACATTGGTGGTGGTGAGTGGTGACATAGCGAGGGCTCTTATGGGCTTGTACAAAACGGCCCATAAGGCTAAGAGGTGGTATTTTTCTATTTTCGCATACCTGCTGGATATTTCAGTGGTAAATGCTTGGCGGCTGTACTGTCAATATTGTGATGCTTATAGTAAAAAGAACATGAGGCTCAAGAAATTTAGGCTGCAACCTGCGATGTCTTTGAGCCGTTTTGGGAAAGATACAAAAATAGACCAACCTAGTCATGAAGCCAATGTTCTAAAAATATAACGGCCAATTATCATGCTCCATCATGCTCCATCATGGTTCGATTCGGTAGGGCATTGGCCAATCCACACCGATAAAGGTAGATGTGGAAGTTGTGTCAAAGGAATATGTCGAATGAAATGTCAAAAATGCGATGCAAGATTATGTTTTACTGCTATAAAGAACTGTTTTTTTGGATTTTACCAAAATAAATTGATTCCTTTCATTCAATAAGAAACATTTTCAACTGCTATCGTTCTTTTATTGGGCATTGTTTCCGCGTGGTCACAATTCATAACTTCTGTATTTTCATCACTAGAGACTTCATGGTTATAGGATGACGAAAAGGAATTCATTTGAGTACGTTACTTAAATTTCATAATTGACCGATAGGAGTTCTGAAAATTGTCGTATTCATATGGTTGCATAAACTAATTTAGGGTTGAATGAGATACTATTTTTGAATAGAGAATTGAAAGACCTTTCCAAAGACACGTCACTTGACTCACCTCTCCTATAATCCACTTCGACCAAGGTGCTGTTGAGGCAGGGGGTTGATTTTGTATGCTCCGAACCTACTCAGAAATTGTTCCTCATTCATTCAAAAATTGACTAGCCACAGATTTTTCCGCTACAATCAGTGTGTAGCGTGCTTAGTGGCCGCTACTACTTTAACTGAATAACCTTTGGATTAACACGGGCAAGTTTAACACAGTGCAAGTCACTTTGATACTAGTTTCTTCATTTCCTTAGAAGACTTCGTCGAATACAATCGAAATCAATTAATCATAATAATTTGTGAATTGTTTTATAAACCTCTAGAATGAAAGGGGTAAGTAATAATCCATTGTCATCCGCTTTTTTTCTTTATTTTCTTTTAATATTGAGCAAACATTGAATTAGTACTTAGATCCCTCGCACAACTAAGTAATTTTTTCAAATTCCATCTTTAAATTCATATTCTCAACATGTGGATAGGTTTCTGAATATCCATTGTCGATTATCTTATATTCTCTTCAGGTCACATCTTCTTACAGCATGGATCTATTGTTTCTACGTTCTAAATTCTTAATTTTCATATAGGAAAATTTAACTGCTTTGTCCATTTCCTTTCAGCATAACCCGACATCGCTTTTTTATTTTTTTTTCATTCCTTTCATATTCATCTCAAATTTCTTTTGCTTGTTAACTTCTTTCATTACTTTTTTTTTTTTTATTTAGAATAAGCGCGTCAACCACGCAGGGTTATTAGCGCATCCATCAATAAAAACAAAAAAAGAACAACATAGAATTTGAAGCTAAATTGAGTTATATAAATCACAGTCTTTTAGAAAATTCATGAGCTTAGTGAGATCTTTGTTCAGTTCTTCTTTCATTACTTGCTAACCTCTCTTCGGCTTCATTTTAATGGCTCAGAAAATAAGTGATATCTAGATTTTCTTTTTATAATTGATTTGCAAGTCTGGTGTGTTCAATCACCATTCTATTTTCTTATTATATGTATATCTATATATTCATCTAAGCTATTTTGCATTTTTAATTCGTTAAAATTATTCGAAATTCCGATAAATGCAGGGGGAGGTCACTTGTACTTATCACGAGAACATGCTGATGTATGAAAACTTTTATAGTTTTTGGGGAGGACAACAACATCCCAATTTTGTCGGAGTGGACAAAACATTCCTATTATTTTTTTTGGAGAGGACAAAAATTCCTATTTATTCGGAAAGGAAAAAAAACAAGAGCCATATTTTTTTGGAGACAAATTCAACATCTCTATTTTTGATGAGGACAAAAACAACTTCTTTGTTTCATTCTTCAAGAGAACAACGACATTCGGTTCCACATATTTATTTTTGGTGGAGTTCATTTTTTTGGATAGCCACTAACCTGCTGAGCTACTCTCCATTTCATCTGCTAGCTCATTACTATAAAGATAAGTCTATTTCTTAAATTTTGTGAACCCTAGATATCTATCAAATATATAATTTTAAATAAATTGTGTTCATTTCATTGGGGGGAAACTGTCAATATTCGATGCTCGAAGGAAACTAAAATCACGACCCATCCAAAACGACTGAGCAGAATAAACCACAAAATGTGAACCTTCCCTAATTAAAGTCATTATTATTAGTTTACATACTATAAGGAATTGGGTAGGTTACAAGTCTTTCTTGACATAGAAAGGGTGGCAAAATTTCGTGGAAACCCAATCTTTCGTTTTGTTTGATCTTTTTGTGTGACATTAAATGTTCATAGTTATAATATTTTAGAATAGAGAATTAAGGGACCTTTCTAAAGATATGTCACTCCACTCATTTTCCCTATAATGAATTTTTCATAAGAAGCTGCTGATAGTAGGACGTTGATTTTACATGCTGTGAATCAAAAATCAGCTCAGAAACTGGTGCTCCTCCAATCAAAAGTTAACGTATCTTTTCGTTGGAACACATATGTTTTCATAAGAAAAAAGGATATGCTTATATTGACAGAATGAAAAGGATATCTTTCTCATTATATTCATAATAATTCCGAACGGATCCTTATACTTCCAAAAGAGTACAAGCAAGTTTTCATACTCGTAGAGGAGTGAATGAGTATTCATAATAGCGACCTACTTCTTCCACGGAAAAGTAAATCCTTCGAAAAAGAAATTGATCAGTATCTGACTCAACTCCGAAGTTGTTCAGTACTAAGAATCGTACTGAACTGTACGTACGATTCTTAGCAGAATGGCAGATTTTGTGGGTGTCAGGGATGTTAAACATCACATGACCAGTTTGCCCGCACTTGTTCGCGATTATTGAAGCATTATACCGGTATGAAGAGGAAAATGTACAGTGGCTTTCAAACAGGTTCTTAGGAATCAGTGAAGAAACTCGACATCTGTCCACAGACTGTAGATATGCTTACCTTACCTCAGTGATCCAGGATATAAGAAAGGTATAGGCCAAGAACTTGGAGTGAGTCAAGCTACAGCATCTCGCACCGTCAATGACACAATTGACAAAATATATGCACATGCAAATGAATGGACTAAGTTTTCTGCTACCAACAATGAAATAATGCAAGCGAAAAACTTATGGCAAAGCAAATACCAATTTCCAACAGCTTTTGGCGTCATCAATTGTTCCCATGTAGGGATTCTGAAACCGAATATTCATGGGGATGAATACTTTAATCGAATAGTGAACGTGCAAGCTACATGGGATGCCAAAGAAATGTTCATAAGTGTTGAGGTCAGCTGGCCTGGATCAGTGCACGACTCAAGAATATGGAAACATTCTCAAATATGCTTACAGTTAAGAAATAGGCACAATCTTGTGCTACTTGGTGATAATGGATACGGGATAGAGTCATGCCTAATAATTCCATTCGAAAATTTTACTGCAGGAGCTGAGTCAGATTATAATAAGTTTCTAAGAGAAGAGAGGATAATAATTGAACGATGTTTTGGCCAATTGAAATGCAGGTTTCCTATTTTACAATACGTCTGTCGTATGGAATTGGAAAATGTACCAAAAGTAATAGTGACTTGGTTGTGCTTCATAATGTAGCGAAATTTTTGGGTGATCCTGACCTCGATCCAACTGAATTGATACCGGAAGAAGATGAGAAACATGATGAGGTAAAGAATAATAATGGTATACCCCTCTTCGTCATCAGGGACAGGAAATCGGAAAAAACTTGATGCGTTTTATATACAATTTCTATGACGATTGAATTCAGTAATTCGTATATTTGAAAAATGACGGAACATAAAATTAATATTCTACTCAGTTTCTATAAATTGAAATATGATTGTTGTCCATCACAACAAATATTGGCTGTAGAATCCTTAAGTTTCACCATTTACAATTTCGTTTGATAATATTTATTCTGCACAATACTAGTTTGGTAATGTTGCTAAAGAACCAAGCGTTGTAGTGCCCTGTTAGTCAGTCCCTTCGTTTCGTCGGTTTCATACTTCAGAGTTGAGATAATTTTTTTGGGTGGTAACACTAACGATTTATGCGCCCTGGAGCTAGTACCTGGTAGATCGAAATAACCATCTCTCCCACTTGCTCGAATGGTGCTCCGGGTTCTATGTCTATTAGTTCTGTAGAGGTTTCAGTCCTTTCCACCTGAAGGTTTCCATCTTCATACACGCCAGTTTGAATTCTTCTTCTTCTTCTTCACCGTGTAGTAGGCGTAGCGCCTGTTCAGTTCCGGTTTCCCTGCAGCAGTTCTTGTGAAGTTGATTGCCAACTCTCCCGCCATCGTTTTGGTGGTCGTCCAACGGGTCTTCTTCCGTGTGGTATGTTGTTATATACGATTTTGTTTATTCTATCTGTGGTCATTCTGTTTACATGCTGGTTCCATAATCTTCTTCTTTTTCTTACCCATCTTACAATATCGTCTGTTTCACATTTTTCCCTTATGTCGGTATTTCTTTGTCTATCATTCAATGTGTAACCGGTTATAGTTCTTAGCGTTTTCATTTCTGTTGTTCCTAGTATCCTCTTTGTTACCGACGTTTTCGCTCTTGTTTTTGCCCCGTATGTCATAATTGGTCCCACACATGTTTTGTAGATTCTGGATTTGCATGGTATACTGAGGTGTTTATTTCTCCAAATTGGTTGTTTAAGATGTCCCGATACTGCAGCTGCTTTGTTCACTTGTCTCCTCACTTCATCTTCAAGGTATCCTGTGCTTGTTATTTTGCACCCTAAGTATTCGACTGACATGACTTGGTCTATAGTGGCGTTGTCTATTGGTAACTTGCAGCGCAGAGGTTCCTTAGCTATGGTCATGCATTTTGTCTTACTTATTGAGATTTCCATATTTAAATTTTTTGCGCGTTTGCTAAAGGCGTATAACATTCTTTGTAGGTCGTCTTCTGATTCTGCAATGCAGAATCAGCCTTTGGTATAAGCTGGATGGATTGAGTAGTCCAGCAAGTGCTTATGCCGGTCTCAAGCCCGGATCAAGGAGGAGGGTTCATAGGAAAGGTTAGCAACCTGCCTAGGGTAAAACAATTCATTGCTCAAAGCACCGGAGATGCAGCCTCGGAACAAGGACAGTTTGAATTGCCTCCTTTATTTTTCCAATCGTTGCATTGCTGTCTCCCTCCATAGCCTTAAGTAATTGTTTTTCCCAATGTCACAGTTTTATTGCTTCATTACCCGTGTTCTTCTTGTTATAATTTATCGAAATACCTTTAGTATCAATGGGTTTGCCAAATGTTGCCACGTATTTCTTCAAAAGTCTGTTAATTGCTTTGTGGAACCTACTTTTCTACTTTTCCGACATAATAAGAGAAGCAGCCACCCCTTCTGCCAAGAATTCAAGATCATTTTCACATTTTCCATAACAAAAATTTCACCTTCACTTTCTGAGTATGGAAAAAGCATTTTTACAGTGCGAATCGAAAAAAAATTATTCACAAGTGCAGTAAAAGAGGAAGGAGCATCACTTCAGACAAGTCCTTACTTATCGCTCAATAACAACCTTCTACTTACGCAAGGAGAATATCTTCTCCAGTATAAGGTTATCATTATTAATATAAAAAGAATGATTGGTTTCTACTTCAACCTTTTACTTTTCATCATAACCATATATATCTGATGAAACATGGAATCTTATAAATGAAAGAAAGACAATAAAAGGAGAAACTTTGACAGCGCATACAATGGAATATTAATATCAGAAGATGAATAAGAAAGTGAAAAGAGCAGCCAGAAGAGACAAAATAAAATGGACTGAGGAACTTTCAAAGGAGGCACAGGCAGCGGCGCAAAAGAATAATGTAAGAGAGCTTTACCAAATTACTGAGAGATTAACAGGAAAAGGCTCAAATCAGTCGAAAAATTTAAGGTCGGAAACAGGCATCTTGCTAACTATGGAAAGCGAACAACTGAAGAGATGGAAAGAACATTTCCAGAATATGTTAGGTACCCTGCAAGATGAAGGGTACAACGAAAATGTTGCTGAAAACATCGTGCAATTGCCAATCTTCTGCGACAATCCCACATTTATTGATTTATTGAAAGCTGATTCACAGATAAGTGCCGAGTTACTAGCTCCTATAATTATTCAGATATGGGAAACAGAAATAATTCCAGCGGGCTGGAATGAAGGTATCTACATAAAAGTGCCCAAAAAGGTGACCACACCTTGTGCAAAAATAGGAGGGGCATTACCCTGCTTTATACTATCTACAAGGCTTCACTAATAAAACCGACTAACAGAAGAGATCGAAATGGTCTTACGTCGGAACCTAGCTGGTTTCAGACCGGGTTCTTCCTGCACTGACCATATTAACACAGTCCGAATCCTTATTGAACAATCAATGGAATAGCGAGTGACCTTTTACCTCAATTTCATAGATTTCAAGCGAGCGTTTGATGGACTGTCACAACAAGCAATTTGAAGAGTACTCAAGCTGAGAGGAGTACCGGAGAAGATAATAAACCTGATTAAATGTATCTATAAAGACGAAAAATGCTGCATCGCTTACAACGGCACAAGTACTGACAAGTTCGACCTCTTGTCAGGAGTTAGACAGGGCTGGGTGTTCTCCCCCCTCCTATTCAATATCATGCTCGATTATGTACTTGAGAAAACTAACGTTGGCATGAATGGAGTTAGATGGACACTAATTGACCACCTGAACGACAAAGAGTATACTGACGATGTGTGTATTGTTGGTCAAGCATTTCAAGATACCGCGTGACAACTTCAAGTGCTAGCCGACGAAGCCAAGAAGATTCGACTGCAAATTAATATACAAAAGACCAAATCCATGAGGCTGAATACCAACTGCAGCTTTGCCTTTTGTGCAGGAGACGAGAACATAGAGGACGTCAACGAATTCACTTATCTTGGCAGCACTATCACCCAGAGTGGGGTAGCCGAAGCCGATATAAGACACCCACTAGGTAAAGCCAAACACGTCTTCAGCATACTCAGACCAGTGTGGAATTCCAGCCATTATTCCACACAAATTGAATTGCGTCTATATCAGGTAACGAAAACTCTAACGGATCGGCTACAGGTTTTCGCGAATAAATGTCTCAGAATTATGCTCAGAATATTCTGGATACAGACAATTAGAAATGAGGATCTCCTCATTTCAGTTCAATCAGAATGAAATAGAGAAGGAAATCAAATTACGGAAATGGGGCTGGATCGCACATACCCTCCGCAATGACAATTGTATTGCTAAGACGGCACTGGACTGGAACCCACAGGGCAGAAGAAAAGTAGGAAGACCAGCGCACACACGAAGAAGGTCAATTGTGGATGAAATGAAGAAGGTGGGAATGGCATGGAGAGAGGCCAAAGTTATGGCGACAAATAGCTGGCGAGCAATCTATGCTCCGTGTAGGAGTTAAGATATATATATATATATATATATATATATATATATATATATATATATATATATATATATATATATATATATATATATATATATATATATATATATATATATATACCTTCAGTATACTCCATTAGACTACGTGAATATAAAATAAATTCAGATATTCAGATAGATTCCAAAAAACTATTCAAAAATAATAAAAACATTTTTACAAATTTATTTCAGGTTCAAATGAAAATATTTCTGGAAATGGAGTTCTAAAATTGATATTTTAACTGATTATTGGTCTTCAAATTGGGCAGTGCCAAGGCAACACAACTCCAATGAAAGTTGGATTTTAAATGAAAGGTCTCGATTTTCTAAAATAGAATGCATGCAATTTGAAAAATAGATATAACATCAGTTATTAAACACACAAAAAATTGGAAATCCCCAGGTGTTGATGGTATTCATAACTTTTGGTTCAAGAAATTCTCTTGCGTTCATGAAAAATTGGCTGAATATTTTTCATTTATAATAAAGAACCCCTCAGCTACTCCTTTATTTTTCACACAAGGAATTACTTATTCAAAACCGAAAAGTTATAATACTATTGATCCGTCTCAATATAGACCAATTACTTGCCTTCCAACAATTTATAAAATTCTAACTGCATGTATTACCCAAAAAATTTATGCACATTTGGAGAATTATAATATTCTTTCCGAACATCAAAAAGGATGTAGAAAAAAACACCTTGGTACTAAAGAGCAACTTGTAATTGATTCTGTTGCATTGAATCAAGCTCAAACTAAGAAGAGAAAGATTCATACAGCCTTCATTGATTACCAAAAGGCTTTTGATAGTTCTCCCCATTCATCGCTTCAAGAAATTTTAGAAATTTATAAAATTGATAAGACACTTCGTCATTTTCTTGAATTTGTAATGAAAAATTGGAGAACCAATCTTCATTTAAATATTTCAAAACAATCGTTAAAATCCGAAGTAATTCCAATCAAAAGAGGCATTTTTCAAGGTGATTCTTTAAGTGCTCTTTGGTTTTGTCTTTGCCTCAATCCATTAACTCATGAATTAAATGCTACTAGTTTCGGCTTCAAAATAAAGAGTCTATTAACTGAATTTAAATTAAGTCACTTAATTTATTTAGATGATATTAAATTATATGCCGGAACCAGATCTCATTTAAAAAGTCTACTTGAGATTACTTTTAACTATTCCAATGATATTCATATGAAATTTGGGCTTCAAAATGTAAAAATCTTTCTATTGAAAAAGGAAAGATCACCTCTGATTATATAAAGATTTCCAATATCGAAATCGAGCCAATGCATCAAGGAGATACATATAAATATCTTGGATTTTGTCAAGAGAAGACAATTAACCATAGCAGCACTAAATAAAATATTAGAAGTTCATATTACAAAAGACTTAGAATTATCATCAAGAGTTATTTAACTAGTAAAAACCTTTTCAGAGCTATCAACTCCTATGCTGTTCCTATTCTTACATCTTCTTTTGGAATTATTAAATGGTCTAAAACTGATCTAAATGAATTACAATGTCAAACGAGGAAAATGCTCTGTAAATATCATAAACACCACCCAAAGTCAGCTGTTCAGAGAGTTACACTACCTAGACATCTTGGAGGTCGTGGATTAATTGATTTGAATAATCATCATAGTAAACAGATTTTTCATCTACGTTCCCATTTTCATGATAAACAGAGAACGTCTAAATTACATGATATTGTTGTTGCTTCAGATTATAATCTTACACCTCTGAAACCTCTGAACTTGACAATGCAAAAGGTAGATTTTGATGTATTTGATGATAATTCTAAAAGAGAAAGTTGGATGCAGAAGGAATTACACGGAAAGCACCCTAAAGAATTGAAAAATGATTATATTGATGTAATTGCATCGAATAAATGGTTATTATCTGGAGAATTGTTTGCTGAAACAGAAGGCTTGGCAATTGCGATCCAGGATCACGTTGTTTTCACGAGGAATTATAGAAAACACATCATCAAACAAAATATAGATGATTCTTGCCGTAGATGTTTCTGTTCTTCAGAAACAGTTTTTCATATATTATCATCTTGCTGAGTCCTTGCTTCAACAGATTATTTAGAAAGACATAATGCCGTCGCTAAAATTATTCACTTTAATCTAGGAATTAAACATGACCTAATTCCCAAAAGAAAAAATTTCACAAATATGAACCTGAGATTATTTGTGGAAATGACAAATATAAACTTTATTTTGATAAAACAATTCTTTGCAACAGAGCTGTTAAACACAATAGACCAGATATCGTTCTTAATGATAAACAGAATAAAATAACATATATAATTGATATTGCTATACCCGACACACATAATATACAAAATAAATACAATGAAAAAATTTCTAAATATATGATGCTTAGCGACGAGATTAAAAATGTGGAAAATGAAGAAAATATTTATTCTACCGATTATTATTTCTACAACAGGCGTTATTCCTAGAAATCTTCACAAAAGTATTGAGATTTTGGGTCTGAAGAAAAATTTGTTTGAACAGTTACAAAAGATAACAGTCATCAAATCTTGTAATATTCTTCATAGGTTTCTTTCCGAAAATAATAATGAGGTAGAGTCATAGGTTTTCTCTTTAGTTTATACTGCTCAGAATCTCATTTCATATTTTATTTATTTATTTATATAAATGTAATATAATTAATTGACAATTTTGTCATATTTATATTCAGAGCAGTCTTCTATTCGATCGTTCACCACTTCACACAAAGGAAACTATTAATGAGTAACATTCAGTGTTACTTGACCGTACACTGGATTTTTCCGGGGAGAAAGCCTCTGACACTACTCGTTGGTACATTGATATCATTGTCTGATGATGCTATAGTACGTATATATTCTGGTAGATTGTTATATTCCCATAGCAGTTAACGTTATCCTAATATATAATTACTCCAGGATATGTTTTGATTATAATCATTGCCTGGCAATGGTATTAATTACCGGGTGGTGGATTTATATTTTTCATGAAATCAGTTTGATTGCATGAACAGATATATATAAATATGAAATGAGATTCTGAGCAGTATAAACTAAAGAAAACCTATGACTCTACCTCATTATTTTTTCGGAATGAAACCTACGAAGAATATTACAAGATTTGATGACTGTTATCTTTTGTAACTGTTCAAACAAATTTTCTTCAGACCCAAAATGTCAATACTTTTGTGAAGATTTCTAGGAATAACACCTGTTGTGGAGATAATAATCGGTAGAATAAATATTTTCTTCATTTTCCACATTTTTTAATCTCGTCGCCAAGCATCATATATTTAGAAATTTTTTCATTGTATTTATTTTGTATATTATGTGTGTCGGGTATAGCAATATCAATTATATATGTTATTTGATTCTGTTTATCATTAAGAATGATATCTGGTCTATTGTGTTTTACAGCTCTGTTGCAAAGAATTGTTTTATCAAAATAAAGTTTATATTTGTCATTTTCACAAATAATCTCAGGTTCATATTTGTGAAATTTTTACTTTGGAAATTAGGTCATGTTTAATTCCTAGATTAAAATGAATAATATTAGCGACGGCATTCTGTCTTTCTAAATAATCTGTTGAAGCAAGGACTGAGCAAGATGATAATATATGAAAAACTGTTTCTGAAGAACAGAAACATCTACGGCAAGAATCATCTATATTTTGTTTGATGATGTGTTTTCTATAATTCCTCGTGAAAACAACCTGATCCTGGATCGCAATTGCCGAGCCTTCTGTTTCAGCAAACAATTATACTAACCATTTATTCGATGCGATTTCATCAATATAATCATTTTTCAATTCTTTAGGGTGCTTTCCGAGTAATTCTTTCTGCATCCAACTTTCTCTTTCAGAATTATCATCAATTATATCAAAATCTACCTTTTGCATTGTCAAGTTCAGAGGTGTAAGATTATAATCTGAAGCAACAACAATATCATGTAATTTAGACGTTCTCTGTTTATCATGAAAATGGGAACG
This sequence comes from Cryptolaemus montrouzieri, assembly GCA_013387265.2. Lineage (NCBI taxonomy): Eukaryota > Metazoa > Arthropoda > Insecta > Coleoptera > Coccinellidae > Cryptolaemus > Cryptolaemus montrouzieri. The sequence continues at coordinate 21,112,811 of JABFTP020000185.1, forward strand.
TAGATAAAAAATTTGTTTACTATGAAGATTATTCAAATCAGTTAATCCACGACCTCCAAGATGTCTAGGTAGTGTAACTCTCTGAACAGCTGACTTTGGGTGGTGCTTATGATATTTACAGAGCATTTTCCTCGTTTGACATTGTAATTCATTTAGATCAGTTTCAGAATATTTAATAATTCCAAAAGAAGATGTAAGAATAGGAGCTGCGTAGGAGTTGATAGTTCTGAAAAGGTTTTACTAGTTAAATGACTCTTGATGATAATTCTAAGTCTTTTGTAATATGAACTTCTATATATATATATATATATATATATATATATATATATACCTTATACTTCTGGGAATATCCTTTTCGTATGAATACGTCCCTATGTTATTGATTCATTGATTTAATATGAACTTAAGGTACTATTTAGGTAGTATATGACATGTTTACGAAATGGTATAATTTGATTCAATAAAGTAATAAAAGAAAATATGGATTTAATTAAGAATAAATTTTTCATAGAGAACACGATAGCGTCCCAGTACTGTGCATTTTATCTCATTCTGGTACAGTACAGGAATAGATTTGGTATCAATAGTATCAATAGCAATAATCAGGATAAACTAGATTGCATTTCAGAAATTTCATCAAACGAAATTTTAACCAACGCCAGCAAAGACCAGCCCAATATCAAATCCTCATATTGGACCGCCACTGACGCAGCCCGAATCGAAATCCTATTTGCGAAAATAAACATAGTTTATAAAGGACGAGGGTATGTTTGCAGTTCCAATTCAATTTGGATAGTCTACATTAAACCGGTGACTGAGCCATCCCATATTACTTTTGTCCGCGGATATCGGCAGAGGGATCTCACAAAAACATCGGTCCGTTTGAATCTTCCTCCAGGTGAACGCTGCCGGTTTCCATTCATGTGACCGGCCGGTTTTTGTTCCCGATGTATCGCTATCGATGTGGAGGTTTATTGGGCAATATTGAAACTGTACGTTTTTGCCGACCTGATCCCGGATAATTGGTATTGGGTTAATTGAAGTGATTGCGCGATTTCGTTGCGAATTATGTGGACGAACAACGGTGTATTGGCTTTAACTAGGCTGTAACGATGATGAATATGCATAACAATAACACAGGTTAACATTTTATTCACGAAAGGAGATGGGAAACGGGCAATGGCTTCTAGGGTTTTCGGGGTGGCTTATTACAATGAGAGGATCAGTTAACATCCTTCGGGTCAGGTTCAGGGTCATTTGAAGGTCAAATTGAGAAATTACGATTGAAAAATTTGCAAAAAAAAGAAACAAGTTACTATATCTTAACTATCACTAATTTATTGATGTAAAGAATGACAAAATTTTACATTGGTTGGACCGGTTTCGGGCATACGTTCATTATCAACAACAAGCTAATGAAAACTGAATAATCATGTACAATACAGGAATTACCATCAATAAAATGCTAGTAGAGGTCACAGTAACTTGAATAATGATAATTGGTAGGTAATTGAGTCTACCTGGTCGTTAAGGAGCTTAAACCTTTCTACCCTAGATGCCTTGAAAATTTCCATCGATTCAAAGAAATTGAGTTGATAACATTGATCAAAGGAATGGAGAATTTTTAGCTGTTGAAGTTCTGGAAAAGGATGACATTTATTCAGACAATGTGCAGCTAAAGCTGAATCATATTTCTGATGTAGGAATGGTCGGAAATGTTCTTTGTATCTAGCCTTGAAAGAGCGTCCTGTTTGACCTATATAAAAGGAATTGCACTCAGAACATGTTAATTGGTATACTCCTGATTTTTCGAATTTATCGGTTTTATCTTTTGTGTTGAAAAGCAGACCTGACCTTTTGCTAACTGGTTTGAATACAATATGAACTTTTTTACTATCAGACAGAACTCTAGCAATCTGTTCTGACGTCTTCTCAAAATTTGTTAGAGAGATAAAATTTTCGAGCTTTTCTCTCTTGGATTGGGGATATATCATGTTAAATGTGTTGTTGCGTATTTTTTGATTAATTAAACTCTCTATTGCTTTTATATCGAAGCCGTTGCTCTCTGCTATTACCATAATTGTGTTAAATTCTGATTTTCGGTCCATGTCCGATAAAGTCAAAGAAATCGCTCTGTGAATCACTGATTTGAAGGCTGCTATTTTTTGAGAATACAGGTGAATTGAATCTATGGGTATGACATTATCCGTGCACGATGGTTTTCTGGAGATACTAATTCAAAAACGGTTATTATTCTCCGGGGTAATTGTTAGATCTAAAAAATTGGTTTTACTATCGACTTCTGTTTCTACTTTGAACTCAATTTTAGAATGAATGTTATTAATGAAATTCAGGAAGATTTCTAGTTGTCTATTCGTTCCAATCAAACAGGCTAAAATATCATCAACGAAAATAAAATATGCCTTTTCGTCAAAGGTGACGTCATAATTTTAGTGTTTTCCAAATTAGACATGAAAATTTCAGATAGAACGAAACTGAGGGGTGAACCCATAGCTAAACCATTATTTTGTGAATATATCTTATTATTGAACTGAGAATAATTTTGCGTCAAGCATAAATCAAACAGAGAAATTAACTTATCTTTACAGACCACGTTTAGGTTTCTTGCCTCTAGAATACTTGATATTAAGTTGCAGGTATATTCGAGAACATATTATCTACATCTAGTGAAATTAATTTTGCGGTAGGTGGCATGAGGAAATTATTTATTTATTCGATAATTCTAATGAGTTTTTATACTATATTGTGAATGAAAATCTGAAATTGATTTGAATTTGGTATTTAGTTGCTTAACAAGTATTTCTGTTTTGGCTATTGATATATGACACCACTGGACGAATGGGGTTATTTTCTTTATGTGTCTTAATGAGACCATATAATCTAGGAATTCTAGGATTCATTTTAATCCATCTGTTACTCTCGAAGCTAGTAAAAAGTGATTGCATATCATTAGCGGCTGCTAAAATATATAAAAGCAATAGAGAGTTCAATTAATCGAAAAATACGCAGCAACACATTCTACATAATATATCCACAATCCCGAAAAATTTACGTCTCTAACATATATTGGGAAGACGTCAGAACAGATTGCTAGAATTTTGTCTGATAGTAAAAAAGTTTATATTGCATTCAACCAGTTAACAAATTGTAAGGTCTGCTTTTCAACACAAAAGATAAAACCGATAAATTCGAAAAATCAGGAGTATACTAATTAACATGTTCTGAGTGCAATTCTTTTTATATAGGTCAAACAGGACGCTCTTTGAAGAATAGATACAAAGAACATTTCCGGTCATTCCTACATCAGAAATATGATTCAGCTTTAGCTGCACATTGTCTGAATGAATGTCATCCTTTTCCAGAACTTCAACAGCTAAAAATTCTTCATTCTTGTGATAAATCTTATAAACTCAATTCTTTGAATCGATGGAAATTTTCAAGGCATCTAGGGTAGAAAGGGTTAAGCTCCTTAACGACCAGGTAGACTTAATTACCTACAAATCACCATTATTCAAGATACTGTGATCTCTACCAGCATTTTATTGCTGGTAATTCCTGTATTGTACATGAGTACTCTGTTTTTATTAGCTTGTTGTTGATAATGGACGTATGTCCGAAACCGGTCCAACCAATGTAAAATTTTGTCATTCTTTAAATCAATAAATTAGTGATAGTTAAAACATAGTAACTAGTTTTATTTTATTATTCATTATGAATATCAACTATCTCATAGTTCAGGTTTCATCGATCAATTATTAAAAAAAGAAAGTTTTGGAGATTGCTGAGTACGAATATGTTTATGTTATTTCAGGATTATTTCAAGATTGTTTTGAAGTTTAATTGAATGAAAATAAGCAGAACTGTTGAATAATCTTAAAAAAATTCAGTGGTACGTTTTTGGGACAGCTGATTCCAAAGTCAAACTTATGTTTATAGGACTGGAACCTGTAAGTGATTACTTTCAGACATCTACAATTTTTAAACATGAGACAAGAAGAATTATTAAAAAATCAATGAACGATCCCCGTTGACAGAAGCTAGTGCTCAAATCTGCCTGACATGCGCAAAGCCATCGAGAGTTGAAAATTTATTCAGTATTTATTGTATCGTCGTAGTATTGCCTTCAAGTTACAATTCAGAATGACTTCAATTCCTGCAGGCGCAACATTTATATCGGCTTGAACGAAAGTCTCGAATGTTTCCGTCAAACGCGCCGCCCGAAATTTCTATAAAGCGGCAAGGATGAAAAACGCGGCTTCTCTTTGACAAATACCGCGCGTTCCTTTGATGAAGACGCCTTTTTTCACTACCAGAGTGTTATTCTTTTACGTAACAAATGTTTGTACATTAGTTACCCACTTACTAAAAATTTTTTTCTTCTCGAGATCTACTCAAAAGCACTAGCGATCGACCATTCGAGTAACCCTGGTCTATGTGAATCATGCAGAAAAACAGGAAAGTCACTAGTATGTTCTACATTTGATGTAATTAACGATTTTGCTGTCGAAATAACGTTTTTAACCTCTTTATGAAATTTAGCGGTAGGATCCTTCGTTGATATTATATAGTTTCCGACTGTTAAGAATTCTTCAGTTTTTGAAATATAATCGGTTTAAATAGAGGTTAAAAACGACAGCAAAATCATTAATTACAGACCACGAAAAATATAAATTTATTAACTCCAATCCACAAAATCCCCGAATTATATTCTTTGATAAAACTTCATAAACCTAATTACCCTGTTGTTTCGTATGTAACGGCAACTTCTTTCAAACTTTGAAAATTCCTAAACGACTTGCTAATGAAACATTGCAATTTTAAATCTAAATTTTCGGTCCAAAATTCATACGAACTAATTGCCATTATCAAAGATACCATTATACCACCTAATGCCAAACTCATTTCTTTCGATGTTAAGAATCTATTTCCCAACATTCTTCCGAAAGATACGTATTACTTAGTTGTAGAATTATTAGAAAAGAATCATGTCAATACGATCATTAAATCAAATATTCTTTCATTATTACAAATTTGTTTAGATCAAATTTATTTCCATTTCAATAACAAATATTATACTAGTGAAGACGGCTTGATTATGGGCAATCCGCTAAGTCCTTTGTTAGCAGAAATATTAATGAATAATTTAGAGAAATTAATTCATAATCATCCATTCAGTAAATATTGTTTATACTGGTATGGCTATGTAGACGATATCATTATTTGCTTCACAGGAACAGAAAGACAGTTAAAATTTTCGAAAATCATATAAATTCATTACATCCAAGAATTGGATTCACAACCGAAATAGAAAGCAATAATTCAATAAATTTCTTAGACGTAACAATTTCAAATGAAAATGGAAAACATGTTTTCGCGATTTACCATAAGCCGTCACATACTGATATTATAATACATAACTCGTCGTGTCATCCATATCAACATAAAATGTCAGCATTCAACAGTTTTATTCATAGATTGATTAACATCCCGTTATCACCAGAAAATTTCAACAAAGAACTAAATTTGATTAAACAAATTGCCAAAAATAATGGTAACAATCCTAAACTAATAAATAATATTTCAAATAAAAGACAAAGTAGAATTGCATTGAATGAAGTTAACTTTCGATAGATTGAAACAAAATTCAACTCTTTAAACACGTTACGCATTACAAGTGAGAAACTGAAATCATTCTTGAGTAGCAATTATTTCAGCATAGCTTTCCAAACTAATAATAGTTTGGGCAAATATAAAAAGAATAATAAAACCAAATCAGACAAAAACAATAAATCAGGTGTTTATAGATGGAATTCCAATGACTGTGATAATTTCTACATTGGTGTACACATAGAAATTTTCATATTAGAATATCGGAATATAAACGCAGTTTTCAAATTAAAAATCAGATTCAAATTACGCGAATCATCTCCCTAGAAAATAATCACTCTTTCGACCCACAGTTTGAAATTTTGCATACAGATGATAAATATCGGAAGGGGGAAACTTTAGAAATCAACAAACAAAAACACTCGGTAGACTCATCAATTAACAAGTCGATTTAACCTCTATTGAATCTCTTCAGGGAGCAATCTATTCCTCAATTTTATTGGATATACCTGTCATCAATAACCACTTTAGAAGGAGCAACCCAATAAGCGTTTAATTACTTAGAAACATTTGTATTTATATCATCATTCTTATTTTCTGTACATTTATTCGTTTGAAGAAGCTACGGTGTAGTGAAACGCGTTACGAATCGCAATTATTAAGTGAAATTCCTTAAAACACAGTACTTGTTTTTTTATTATTCAAGAATTATAGCCCGAAATGACAGCTTTTCTGGACAAAAGAGGTGATGACACTCAGATGTTGAAGAATGAAAACTGGCTGACTTATCTGCCATTCTTGACGGACATCACAATTCACTTAAACATCATCAACTTGGGGCTTTAAGGTAAAGGTACAGCTACACACACCACAAAAATTGTCGCATCACCTGGTATTCTGTATTTCACAACAGATTAAGCAGCTTGATCGCAGTTTCTTCGTCAACATATGTTTTTGGCATATGAGGGGAAAAATCTTATCTATGTAGTAACACTTGTTTCCAGATGATCTCAAACACGTCTGAAACAAGAATGAGTTTATTTGACTATCAGTATTCATTTAATTTCTCGTCAGTTTTCACGCTAAATTTATACAAGTTTACTGTGTTTCTTGTTGATTTTCGAATCTGTGAATCTATATTGTGATGGCTGCTGAACGTCCTGGACTCTGTTTGAGTGATCATGATGTGATAAATATTGTAACACTTCTAGAGGAGGGGCGAAGCCAACGTTACGTGGATAACTTGTTAAATGTTAACCAAAGCACTTTTTCAAGAGCAATTAATCGGTACCACGAAACAAGGGAATATGGAAGAAGGGCCGGATAGGGAAGAAATCGGATAACAACACTAGTCGATGATCCTTGGCTTCGTTTGACTGCACTAAGAGTTCGGCACTGTTCGGCTAGAATGCTACAAAATGAACTTGCACTTTCCAGAAATGTGCATATTTCATTGCAAACTGTTAAGAACAGGCTCAGAGGAGACGATATCAGACCAAGGGTGGTATCTACCGGACCGCGTCTAACCAGGGAGTATCGAGTTGCAAGACTTCAGTTTGCGAGGGAACATGCAAATTGGGGTATTCCAGAATGGTCGATGTTCTCTTTTCCGACAAGTTCAGGTTCTGTCTAGTATCAAATGATAGACGCATGCCTGTATACAGACCACTTGGGGAACGGTATCAGCAATGCAATATCCGACAAACCGAAAACTTCGGAGGGGGTTCAGTAATGGTGTATGGAGGCATTTCTTCCCATGGTCGAACTAAGTTAGTACTAGCGAATAATGGAAAAATGACAGCGGCCAGATACATAGCAGATATTCTTGAACCCCATGTTGTACCCTTCGGCCCACTGATTGGCGAAAACTTCATTTATATGCATGATAATGCTCGACCTGATATTTCAAGATGGCCAGCCAAAAGTCCCGACTTGAATCCCATAGAACATATTTGGGACAACGTAGGATGCCTTGTAGAATACTTCAACAACTAGAAAATCTGCTTCCTGAAATTTGGAACTCAGTAACTCAAGAGTACATACCAAATTTGCTTGAGGGGCTTCCGAGACGTATACTGGCGGTAAGTAGGGCCGGGGGAGGAAACACTCGATTTTGAAAATGATTAGCTACCATTGGATGCTAGTTGATTGGTCTTTTCGCGAATGTTTGAAGATGGTAGAATTTTTTAATTTTTCATCAACTCGGAAATTGTTGATATTTTCCATCATGAACTCATCTCTTTTGAATGATACAGTCCTGAAAGTTACCAAGCGACTCTTGCATGACCAACCTAAAAGTTCATATACACTCGGAGGCAAAATTAGCGGAACACTCGAAAATTTAACCAAATTCGAAGTTCGATATTTTTCCTAATTCTCAACCGATTTAGATGATTTGTTTGGCAAGTTATAGATCAACTCTTCTGCTTTGTAGAAATTATAAGAGAAAACTAAAAAAAATTAAAGAAAATTTTATATGGGGGCAAAACAAAAAGTGTTTTTCTTGTCAAAAATTCGTAACTTCCTGTGGAATTTGGTGGTCCGAGTTGAAACGTACAATATCATGGTCTGTCAAGACACATCTTCCTACAGTAACGCCCTTCTTGTTTCATGCGTTTATCTCTATTTTTGCAAAATATATTTAATTTCAAGTGGAAAATCACCATTTTGGAAAAATTCCATTGAATCAAGAAATTGTCATTAAAATTCGTCTATCAATTTGAAATTTTCTTATTATCAATCAGGCGTGTCGAAATTGTCGTTTGCGATTTCTATGTTCGAATTGCATTAGTTATTGATGACAATTTGGTTAATTTGGTGAAAATTAGGAATTCATAGGAGATAACAGTCGGTAGGTATTAAAATACACAACCGAATTCTGGGACCATTGATAAAACTTTTCATTTACACATGTGCACACCTTTTTTTTTATCAAATATGAAATACAACACACGTTTTTTTTTGTATATGACCACATTTGCACTTGTTTAAAGAATGAGAGTTTTCCATTCTTTGATTTGATACAAATTCGATCGGTTGCTGTGTTTTCTGATTCTTTTACTGTTTACGATTCGAAACGGCATTTTTCATTCAGAATGAGAGATTTATTACCAACCTCAGTAGCAAGGGCAATTACATTGATCGAGGAAGGGCGCACCTATCGCTCAGTCGGTACCATGTTGGGTGTCTCGACGTCGGTTATCCATCGAATCTACCGAGGTTACAGGGAAATTGGATTGTACGTAGGGAGGCGAGGACAAGGAAGAAATCGGGCAACCCGCGCTATACATGACCGTTTCATCGTCAATCAAACCATAAGAAATCCTCGTCTTACTGCTGTTCAGGCACGTAACCTTTTACAAGCAGTGGACAACATTAACGTCAGTGTGAGGACAGTCAGAAGACGATTAAATGAAGTTGGTCTGAGATCATACGCGCAAGCAAGAACACCAAGACTGGTTATTGAAATGGGAACGAGTAACGAATCACAATTATTCAGTTAAATTCGTCAAAAAATATTACTTGGTTTTCTCATTGAGAATGAAATTCTACCAAGTGAAAGCCTCCCAAATTCAAAATAATAATATTAATATTCAAATCTGAAGCAAAATCAGAGGACTATCATGATGATATGAATCATGAAAATTTAAAAAAGTGGATAGAAGATACATTAATATCAAATTCACCACCCAATTTTTATGGTTGTAATAGATAACGCTTCGTACCACAATGTAGCTACTGAAAAAAATGTGGTGTTTTCGAATGAAAAGGCCCAAATTCAGCAATAGTTGAATGAAAAAGATATATTCTCTGAACAATGAGCCACTTAACAGAATAATTCAGGAGCACAAACCACGGGTTGAGACAGATATTATCGATTCCCTACTGGCTGCTCATGGGCATTCGGTTCTCCGCTTACCCCCATATCATCCTGAATTAAACCCAATAGAAAATGTGGGCATATCTCAAAAACTGGGTTGCCTCCAAAAATGTCACTTTCAAGTTAGAAGATGTTAAGAATCTAGCAATTCAAAACTTTGCTGATCCGCAATATGTAACTGTTGCCAAGTCAATATATAAAGAAGTTAAAAAAATTGAAGAACGAAATTTAGAATAAGAACATATTGCGGATGAAGATAAAGTGGATCCTATAATTTTTCATTCAGGTGGTGATAGCTGTGATGATGAGGACACCGATGACGGCGACGATTAAATTTCTTTTTGCAAATTAATCACTAATGATGTATAAGGGAACCTCAGATATTTTCAATTATTTTCAATCACCAAAATTTACAAATATCAATCATTGTTATATGTTCAGTTTCATAATTGAATAAATTACATGTTTTCATTATTTTCAGTAAGTTATTCATCTTAATGATTTGATGGAAATACTATGAAGGAAACCAGGCCATATTATCTTCAAATTTTTACTTCGTTAATAATAAATTGGAAGGGTATTTGAATTTAGGTATTGTTAAATTTATAACATGTAAATGATCTTCAACAAAGTACCTAGCTATCGAGATAGACCAAATAATTGGGGGATAAACTAGTATATAAAACCTATTTCTGCAACTAATTTTACCGTGTTCTATGGCATCTCCTATTCTACCTAGCATTTTAGGTTAGGTTAGATTCCAAAATGGTTATCTTATATATCTTTTCTATTGAACTGTTTTGTTCTGCTTACAAAAGATAACACGCACGAAATTCGAGAATTGCTGGAAAGCAATCATGGAATTTTGTTTTTTACATTTCTAGTGGTTGAATACTGATAATCGATGTCGAAACATAAGGATGATTGACATGGCCATTTTAGAGCTTGCGGACTATAGAACTGTATCATTGAATGGAATGTTAGATCTGGTCATTTCGAGAACTCAATTTGACTTTGAGCATTGTCAGAATTTTGATGCAATACGAACTTTCGTTGTGTTTGGACTTTCTGTGATATTAAATTTTCATTTCCAAGCTATTTCTAAATATAGAATTGAAAAACCTATTCAAAGATATGTTATTCGACCCACTTTCCCTACATTGAATTTTGACTTAGATGCAGCTGAGGGTAGGGGGTTGATTTTGCATGCTTTCATCAACTCAAGGATGGGTCCTCCACCAATCGAAAATTAACGTGTCTATCCTGAGGTAGAGAGTATGGCAAATTTTCGTTTGAACAAACTGTATAGTATAAACATCTGAAAACAAAAAGTTACTATATGCGAGATTTCGCAATATGTAGACACATCGAAGAAAATTATTTATCTTTCTTTTCATCGTTTCGCGAGGCGTTGGTGATATTTACATTATTGCGTTCGCTCCAACGAATTGAGATGAGTAGGAAACAGCATAGCCTTGTGTTACGAATGCTGACGAGGTCAAACGAGACCGAAACTGCAGTCCATTGTTCCTATTCGTGACATCTGACCGTGCTGTACCACTTTCTTGTGGCCCCGGTTAACGGTGATAATGAAGAGTAGATCGGAAAACTAGCATCTTCAAGGGAGGATATTTAACATTCTAAGGAAGGTTGAATATCGTCCCCTAAAAAAAAACATTCTTCGATGTATAGTTTAAGGTTAAAAATATTGCTTTGTTGCTCATGTATCCATATCATCGTTGGAATATACACCGATTGTATAGATATTGTAAAAACCAACATTCTATTCGACACTGAATGTAGTCATAGAACCATCTTGTCTTTCTTCAGTCCCAATTTGTACAAGTCAATTCCGAGGACGATCTGTTCAAACCATTAATAGCAGAATAGAAGTGTTCTATACAGTAACCAAGAGCTAAAACCGACATTCTTTATCATGGCCAACACCACAGAAAACAAGGAACTCTTCTCTAACTGCAGCTTACCAGGCCACGCCTAAAGCGATCTGGAAGGAAAGGTGACAACTTCGGCAGAAAAACTTTGGCGCTGGAGCTATTTCCCTCGTGGTTATTTTTTTAGAAATTGTATTCTTAGAGCTACAAACTCGACGATTTGATACATATTTCTTTTATGAAGCATCAGCTGACTTTTTGTTCTGAATTTATGTTATATGTGTTAGAAACAATATTTCTTTTTTCTCAATGAAACCCGACACTAAAGTCGATTGAAACTGAATTAACTTACAGTTGATGTCCAGAACTGCTACTCTCGTTTCAGGAGCGACTAGATTATTATTGCTCGCTTGACAGATGAAACGGGCGTGAAGATGTTTTCTTTCGATGTGTCGAAACGTGAGGTAATTGACGGTTATGCCATCCGATCTGATTTCGAAGGTATCGTCCAGAAGCGAATTTTCCAAAAACCAGTTCACCCTAGGCCGCGGTCGTCCTGAAAAAAGAAACTCAAGTTATTACAATTCAAATTTGATATCAGGATAAGGATATAGGCTTTGAAAGTTTGGTGAGAGTTATTCAAACTAGCTAAAATTTTATAAAGATCAATTCCTTCTACTACTTGCGTAATTCCTGCAATAAAATTCATGGGTTCTACAAAGGTTTTGAATGTACATCGGTTGTTCTGTGAAAACGCCCACAGATTCTACAATTGTTGATCGAATCCAAAAAAATAGAAACCGAATTGCATCTCGAATAATATTCCAACATTTGTGGACTCTCACTTCTGGAAATATTGGAAGTTGACCTCCATTTGGGATTTTGAAGGGTAACTCCATATTTTCATTATTTTTAAGATTATTCAGTGAATTTCGAATATTTCCTGCTTTTCACTCAAAATACTGTATTTTCTGAAGAAAAAGAAATTATTGAAAAGTTTTGGAAGAAAACTCACATTTCCAATTCATCGATGTGATTTTTGAAATGGGTGACTGTTTGGTATAAATTTTCTGTCGTGAAAAGTATTTTGTTCATTATATCAGTTCGCTTTACTCACATTATCTCGTATTTTAGTTTAAAAAGACTTAACACGCAAAAGAAGATTCAAATGAATCGTGAAGTGAGCTCTGCGGATGAATACCGTTGAAATCACAGAGCAATCTTCATAGAATTATAATGGATGTCATTCGCAATTATTGGCGCATAATTAGTGTCGTAAATTTGACATATGTAACTGGTTTCGTGAAGGTGGCTTCCATAGAATCTTTGCCTCTAGCAAGCAAGTTTCAACATTAAACTTGAAAAAATGCTCATAAATCTGTTCGTTTTTAATTATATAAGCTTTTCACTTAATACTACAGGATATCTCAAAAAAGCAATAACTTTTTGTTAATATTTTTACTGTGTTACAAAAAACTATGATAGTTTTCGTTTGGATAAGAAAAATTAATATTAACACACAAAAATAAACATGAGTTCAACTCGGTTACAATCTTAGGATTCATGAACACAACTACGACAGTTTGTTCAGTTTTGACATAGTGTATTTCTGCTACTGTAGACTTTGCAATTGAAATGTGAACAATTAATGCACTTTGTAGTGAATTCACCATAGTTACAGATAGATACATATATCCTCTGAGTCAGGGCTGTCTACTACCCCGGCCACTACGACCTAGTGGTCTATTGTGGCACACTCTGTCTTTAATTTCATTCAAGAGCTCCATCCTTGTTGTACAGAATATGAGCTTTGTAGGTAAGAGCTTGATAAGCTGAGTCAGCTTCAGTTTGTTAGATCCATCCTGGCTTGAGACAGTGCCCCATTTAATATAGCAGTTAGATCTCTCAGATCTAACCTAGAGATTTTAAGCCAAGCCTTGGCTCTCTCAGTTGAAGGTACACTGATGACAAGTCGAGTGTGTCTGAAACCCGAGAGATTCATCCAGTGTTCACCTACCCTCAGGTCCAACTACCATCCTTGCAATATCCAGGAGAGTTCCGAGCCTAGGCTCTGGTCTGATGAATCCCAAACCTGTTACTCGAGCGGCAAATAAGTCGATCTTCTCATTCCTCTCAAAGCCCGAGTGTCTAGGTACCCATATCAGACGGACCCTGCTCCATTCCCCTAGTTCAGCAAGGGTGAAGCGAAATTCTTGCACCATAAGTGACGTACAGGTATCGAATGCCAGTGCAGTATGGCTATCAGTGATGATTTAAATTGACCTATTTGTTAGTCCCTGGCAAGCAAGAGGTTAGCACAGTGGTCAGTGGCGAATATTTGTGCTTGAAAAACAGTCGCAAGCCCTATAACACAGATCGACTGTTCCTTGGCAGCACCTCGACCGTCGACACCAGCTCCAACGCCTTCTGCAATTTTTGAGCCGTCCGTGTACCACCAGGGACCTTCAAGTAGACGGTCGTTGGAGCTGGTACATTCCTGTCTACTAGGAATGATGATCTGGAGTGATCACTCCATGTTGGTTTTAGGTATTGCTATGCCAGACCTCATCCTCAGCAACTCGTTGTTGTCGAATTCAGACTGTAAGGCGCTGGGAACGTTCTTGAACATACCCGTTTCCATTTCGGGAAAGGTGATGGAATCTGTAGAAAGCCATTCTAGCCACTCCTCTAATCACCAGATAACGAGGGGCAAGGCCCAATATCAGTTCCGTGCAATTTAGATAGCTTGAGGAACAAAATTATTGTAACTTCAATGGAGTATTAAATAATACTAAGAAAGGTTTAATCATGGGTAATCCTCTGACCCCTCTACTCGCTGAAATTTTCATGGATAATATTGAAAACAACTATCCAAGAACATCCGTTATTCAAACACTTTATTTATTGGTTTAGATATGTATACGATATCATTTGTTGTTTCACTGGCACAAACAGACAATTAGAGTCATTCAGAACATTCATTAACAAAATTCACGATAATATTAAATTCACGTTCGAGATGGAAACAGAAAAATCCAGTAACTTTCTGTATTTATTACAAAATCAACGGCAAACATGATTTTTTATTTTTCAGAAGCCATCGCATGCAGATATTACTATTCAAAGCTCATCTACAAATCCTTATCCACATAAATTAGCTGCTTACAATAGTATGATACATAGACCCATTAATATCCCAATGTCACAAAATAATTTTATAAAATAACAAAATATAATTAAACAAATAGCAGCCAATAACGGTTACAGTCCTAGTATGATTGAGAACATGATTTCACGCTAAAAATTTCAAAAAGCAATCCAGGAATTATTTCCAAGTATAAATAGTTTTAACACAAAATACAACAGCTTAATTTATATTGGTAATCCTAGTCTGAAATAAAAATCATTCATCTCGCATTACAATTTCAATAAAGCATTCCGAACTGATAATTCTTTACGCCGACATATGAAAAACAGCCAATCTAAAATTGATAAAGGTAATAAATCCGGTGATCAAAACTGTCTTGCGGGGATCGTAATAAAATTTATATTGGTAGAACTTTCAGAAATTTCAAAGTTAGATTATCCGAGCATATATATATATTATAATCATAAATCAGAGTCCCATTATTCTAATCACTTACTCGAAGAAAACCATAACTTTAATGATAATTTCAAAATTTTACACAATGAAAATAATAGACAAAAACTCAATCTATGGGAAATTTTAGAGATTAACAAAGAAAACAATTCAGGTAAGTTACTTCAGTCAATTAGATCTAAATCCTTCTCCTTTACTCAATTTTTTCAATTCATAAAGTAAGCAACTCCGATGGGTTTGGCAACATACCCTTTGTACTTGTACCTAATGTAATATCAAGTGGAAAATAAAAATAATATATAAGAAATAATTCTGTTCATTAGTTTGTATCTATCTGAAGAACCAACAGTGTGGTGGAAAGCATTTTCATTGAACCACATATCTGAAATTACAGGACGAAGTCAATTTTACAGAAAAGCTTACTACTCGGGAGCTTAGAGCATGAAACCAATTTGTTAGTTTTGACAGAGTGTTTTGGGCTACAATATGGATGCGAATTACCAACAGTAAGATAATGAACTTTTAGATGCCTACAAATTGCTTGGTGCAAGTAATTAAAAATTCATTCGATCCATTTACATTTGTCATTTTTTCCTGTAAATTTGGGGACTGTCAGTGATGAGCTGGGTGAAAGGTTCCACCAAAATATTAGGACAAAACTGGCTATCACTGGCTATCACTGGCGAATGGCGCCCATTGCAAAGAGAAGATATGACCCCACATAAAAGGCAGAAAAAAAATATAATTAGTATTTCAAATCTATGTTTTAATTTTTGTGTTTTATTAAATGCAAGGTGCGCTTAGAGGGTGTGAAAGTTAATTATATATATATTTATATACTGTTAAAAATCTATTTTCTTCATACACATTAGATTTTTCAACATTAAATGTAGTTGCATACATGTAGCGAAGAAACCTTACGTAATACATTGTTTTTCTCATTTTTGAATATATATATATATATATATATATATATATATATATATATATATATATATATATATATATATATATATATATATATATATATATATATATATATATATATATTCAATATTATTCAAGCGTGGCTAAAGCCACGCTTGAATAATATTTTAAAACGAGCGCATTTCAGAGTAATTATGTTAGAAAATCCAAACATTCACTGCAAAGTTGTTCTTTCGGAAAAACCGCAACAGCCTCGAAACCCGTCGGGTATGGAAATCTAACCGAAATTATCCGACATAGACTTAGAATTCATTGAACCCGAAATCCTCGAGAAACCAATTTAGCCGTGGACGGTGTCGTCCCGCAAATCAAACGGATTTACCGATTCGCGATATTAAAGTGGAGAGCAAATATCTTATGCTGGTCCGACTAGTGGGAGACTCACGGCCCAGAATTCCCGGTTGTTTTGTGTCGACGTTCCTTTGAGAATTCGAAACCGAACTTGAAAGGTGCGAGTTGTGTTCGAAAGGAGTCTGTGCAATCGATTCTTACGAATTTCTAGTCTCTGAGGCTGGGGATGGTTTGGATTAGTGACCCAAATTTCGAAGTTGATAGAAATTGAAATTGAAAATGCGAACTTTGCGAAATGGAATTATACAGGTACTATTTTGGGTTCAGCGATGAAAATGAAACAGATCCAATAACTGCAACACTAATTATTTCTGGACAAATTGTGAAAATAGGTTATATTATATATTATCTCAAAAAAAAAATTAGACCATGCCAGGATAGTCCAAGAACCCCACAACAGCTCATCCAAGCCGCCACAGCAGAGTGGCAGAAAATCACCCCAGAGGAGGTCGAAAACCGAATCCAAAGCATGCCTAGACGGATTCAGGCTTGTGTCAGGGCAAGAGGAGGTAATACAAGCTACTGAGGTCGAGAAAAAAAACACCTACCCCGTGAGAAAATAATTTTCAACTTTTTTACTACACGCGGAAAGAGTGTCTCATTTTATTTTATTTGTCTCTTCCTTAAAATAAACCTTAATTTATTTCTTTCTTCAATTGAAATATCTCGAGAAAGATCGATTCTAACAATCCTCCGAAATTTCCAAAACCCCTGAGGTGTTATTCAAGATATGGGGTGATTCCATATAAATTTGGTTCTGTGTATAATCAACGCTTACAGCAGTGACTGTTTTTTCTTAGTCAGGTTTTCTTACCCCAAAAAAAATTACCCTTATAAGATAACAAACCTTGTCTGTCTGTCTGCCTGGCTGTATATCTAACTGTGAAAAACACGTGCAGGTAGAGTTGATATTGATACTGAATAATCTGGTCGTCCATCTTTTGCAACTGTGGAAAAATCTTTAACCCCCAATTAATGATATTGATACTATATGCTTCTGTAGAAATCCATTCAAGATATGAAAAACCACTTTTGTCAGTTTTCCACGTTTCTTCGTTGATACACGACCAGTTTCGATCATTTCAAGCACTGAATACTACTAGCTAAGGTACAAAGATGATAACTATATATTTTTCTTCCTTAAATGACTATTGAGAGTAGTGTAGTTTGGGGTTTTCTTGATCAATCAATCAATATCAATTTCCAACAGATTTATGCTTCTTTCTTTATTGCATTTGTAAATGATTCTCAGATTGTCTGAAACTATTCTGTGGTTTGTTAAATGAATGTGCCCAAATATTGGGAATTTTTCGACTGAACATATGCTCTTCGAACCAGCATTCAAAATGTTTACCTTCTTAGTCTACAAGAGTTGAAGGGCATTGATTACATTCGATTTTGTAAACACCAGATAGTTTGAGTTTATCTGTTTTCTGTTCTGCAACAAAAGTGTTTCGAGAAGTAATAGTTTATTCTATGAAAAAGTGAGCCGACAAAATTAAGACTAGCATATTTTTTCCAGTTCTTCTAGAATCCAATTTAATAATTGCGATGTTTGATTTTGTGATGACATTGAATATTGTTGTTGGTTACTATTCTATTTATAGTATTCATTTCCCTTTTGAAATCTTGAATTGAGTGAGGAATAGCAAAATCTATGTGGACCATAGAATTGACTGAGATCGTGGGGATTGTTGCTTCTGTGAATGATTATTTTCTATAGATATTCTAAGTTAGGATATTGTTCATGTTTGATAAAGTTAAGTCTAGAAAATTTGAGTGGTAAATAGTTTCAACTTCATCGGCAGATTTCAAATGATCGTGAGTTTTATTGAGGAAATTCGAAAGTGTATCTAATCGTCTATTTGATCTATGGAAACCAACCAAAATATCATAAGTGTACCAACACTAGAACATGATTTATTTTAAGGCTAGGTGGCTGTTCAGTATGATGTGTTTTCTGAGTTATCTTTGATATATATACAGGGTGCTTCAACGATAACTAAACAGAGGATATATCTACCAAGATATTCATTTCTGATCAAAACGCACAAACAGGTCAGTTTTGATTCAAGGGGGACATCTTTTGGGGTACAAAACTTGCCTGAAATATCAACCCCCCAAGCGGGGTTTGCAATCCTTGAACATCTTGAATAGGGAAGATGGGTCGAGTGATGACTCAGAAGAAAGGTGGTATCTTTGTCTACATCGCCTTGGATGAATTTCCATTTTCAATTGAAAACTGTAAAAGATACAGGTTGAGCAACTGAAAGATAGGGAAGACTATTTCCCTGAGACTATTCAAATTTCAGTGAGGTAAAATGGAACAGGTCCATGCTGATCAAGGGCAGTCATCATCAAGTACCATCCTCATCTCGAATTGCAACCCCTGGAGCAGGGGTGACAACCCTTGAAAATTTGGAAGAGGGTAGATGGGTAGAGTAATAACTCGAAAGGTATTATCTTTGTCTGCATTCCCGTGAAATAATTTTCATTGTTGATTGAAAACTGTAGAAGATACAGAGTGAGCCACTAAAAAATAGAGAAGACTATCGCCCCAAGACTATTGGAGTATTAGTGCGAAAAACTGGAATAGATTCATTTTAGATCAAAAGCTGTCATTTTCGAAAACACCCTCATCTCGAATTTCAATCCCTAGAGCAGGGGTAATATTTCGATCCAGTGATACCTCAGGGCGATAGATTGTCTCCTCTATTTTTCAGTAGCTCACTCTGTATCTTCTACAGTTTTCAATCGAAAATGAAAATTCGTTCACGAGGAGGTATCACTCGACCCATCTACTCTCTTCCAAATTTTCAAGGGTTGTCACCCTTGCTCTAGGGGTTGAAATTAGAGATGAGGATGGTACTTGATGATGACTGCCATTGATCAGCTTGGATCTGTTCCATTCTACCTCACTGAAACTTGAATAGTCTCAGGGAAAAAGTCTTCCCTATCTTTCAGTTGCTCACCCTGTATCTTTTACAGTTTTCAATTAAAAATAGAAATTCGTTCAAGGCGATGTGGACAAAGATACCACCTTTTTTTTGAGTCATTACTCGACCCATCTTCCCAATCCGAAATGTTCAAGGATTGCAACCTCCGCTGAGGGGGTTTGATATTTCAGGCAAGTTTTGAACCGAAAAAGATGTCCCCCTTTAAACAAAAATTAACTTGTTTTTGCGTTTTGATCAGAAATAAATATCTCGGTAGATATGGCCTCTGTTCAGTTTTCGTTGGAGCACCCTGTATATGGCAATAAGAGGTTGATTGGCAATCTCAAAGGAAGTCCAGATATTTGTGAATTTTTGTACTGAAGATCGATACAAATCAAAATCAAAAGGATCTCGAAAACATTGAAGATCAGAGAATTACCACATGACCCAACGAAATCAGTCATGAAAAATATCAAAGAAGCTTTGCAACATACAGAACATCTCAATGAACATATGAAATGATGAACTGATGAACCGATGAATCCTCAATTACCCAGAATATATGGACTGATCAAGCTACATAAAGAAAAAAAAATTGCTAGGCCTGTAATCCTACATAAACACTATTTCTGGTATTTCAGCCACATTTTTGAACCGTGAACTCATAGAATTCATAAAGTTACCTTTTTAAATTCAAACTCTCCACAATGAAGCAATCATACACAATATGTTGGAAAAGTTCCCGAACTTATTTTTTAGCGCCCATACAAGTAGAGGGATCTCTTGAACGACACCAGTATCATGTTGCTACATCCTTCAGGAGTGTATGAGAATTTTTTCCTCAGTATAGGTTTATTAGTTCTCAAGATAGATGTGTTTGCGTGTACGTGTATTTGGTATCACGGTACAAGCTTCGCGATGGATGAGAAATTTGAACACCGTGCGACGATTGAATTTTGTTGTAAACTTAAAAAAACGTTCACGGAGACGAAAAAAATTATCGATTGGGTTTATGGTGAAGATGTAGTGTCGCGTATAACAGTTTACACGTGGTTCAATCGGTTCAAGAAGAGTGAGAGTCCTTAGAGGACGCCGAGAGAAGCGGCCGGCCGCCAACAGTGTTTACCGATGAAAACGAGGATCGTGTGCGCGCGCTACTGATCCAGGATTGCTACATGTCTCTGAGAATGTTAGCAGACAAACTGAACATGAGTAAGGATAGCGTGGCTTTGATTTTGAAAGAAAAAATGAACCGTAGGAAGGTCTGTTCTCGATTTGTTCCGCACTTCTTCACACACGAGCAGAAGCAGACTCGCGTCGAATGTTGTCAAGATTATATAGGGACTTGCGAGACCACTCCACACTTTGTAACCTCAATTGTGACTGGTGACTAGACTTGGTGTTTTCAACACGATCGTTCCACGAAGCGGCAATCGTCCGCTTGGCCCTGTCCGGGCCGTGCGGGGCCTCAAAAATTGCGCCAAAAAAATCACGGATGAAGACGATGCTCATCGCTTTTTTCTATTCCGAAGGTCTGATCCACTAAGGCTTTGTGCTCCCAAGGGTCAGCGTGAATGTTGTGTATTACGTAGGAGTGTTGAAACGTCTGCTGAATTACAATGCGTCTGCTCATTCGTCGAACATTGTGAAGCGTTTTCTCGCCGAAAGACAGATTTCGCGTATCAACCACACCCCATACTCGCCAGATCTGGCTCCACCAGACTTTTTCCGATTTCCCAAACTGAAAATGCACCTGAAAGGACGATTCTTTGAGGATGTACTGACCATTCAAGCAGCTTGCACCTAGCGTCTCAGAGCGATAACTTCAGAGGAGTTCCAGAGAGCTTTCGAATCACCCGTGGAGCACACAAAGGAGCGTATATCTAGGGGAGGGAACTATGTTGAAAGTTAATTGGAATGAATTTCGTTAGAAGTAATTTTCGATTTTTTATCTCAAAAGTTCGGGAACTTTTCCGCATACTGTGTATCTTTTAGCTCGTTTCCTTCAATGTCAAGAACATGTACCCGAAGATTCGGACAGATGAATATCTACCTTCAATTTCAGATATTTTCACGAGAAGCAACACGTTTTCACATATCTCCTTTGAATTTTGTAACCTATTGAAAACATATTTAGATCATTTCTAGTTACAAAATAAATTCTTTGAACAAATACTAGAAGTTCATAAGAGATCGCCACTTAACCCCTTATTGTCAGATATTTTCATGGACAACTTCGTGAACACATCAATACTGAACAGCGAACTAGCCAAAAGTTATGAAATGTTCTGGTATCGGTACGTTCATGATATTTTGGTTGGTTTTCATGGCTCAAATAGACAATCAGATACATTTTTCAACTTTCTCCATAAAACTCATTATCATCCAGAATTTAACGATGCAGTTGAAATAAATAAGTCCATAAATTTGTGTGTGTGTGCAAAAAATGATAACTTTTGTGAGGTTCATCAGTATCCGTGTGAAGCCGGGGGGGTGCAAGTCCTCAATAAAAACCACGATCATCCACAATTTACCTTTCAAGTTGAAACATATAACTCCATAAATTTTTCATACTTAACTGTAATAAACATAAACAATATCCTAACTTATAATATCTATAGAACCGAAACATTCGCGAATTCAACAATTCCCATGGATTCATTCAATCATTTGAATCATAAAGTCGCCGACTATGATTCTATCATCCACAGGTAGTTTTTAATATTCCTCTTTCACTTCAATATTTCAAAACGGAAATATGTCCCACGCAAACAACAGCCAGTAATATGGCATTCAAAAAAACCTGAAAAGATTGAAGATAATTATGTCGGCCTTTTTCTCATCAAATAAATTATTATTTTTCAAAATTCAAAATAACCACTTCATGCTCTATCGGTCCAAATTCCAGCAAATTCATGCTCAATCGGACCAAATCTCAGCAAATTACTTTTTATTAAAAAACAGAAAACAGATAAACTCAAACAATCTATTTACAAAATCGAATGTAATGAATGCCTTTCAGCTCATGTAGGTCGAATGGGTAGAAATTTTGAAAACAAGTATAAAGAACATATATCGTCAGTCAAGAAATCCCTAATTTTTGAGCATATTCTATCAACCAACCACAAAATAATTTCAGGTAATCTTAAAGTCCCTAACACATGCAACAAGGAAAATAATGAATCTTTTGGAAAGTTTGGGAATTAATAAACTCAAGAAATTCCCTCATTATTCTGCTCTCGATAGCCAACTTGAAGCCAATGGTTCCTCTCTACATTAAATTTGAGGAAAAAAAATATATTTTAATCATCTTTGTACTTTAGTAAGTATTCAGCGCTTAACAATGACCGAAGGGTTGCAAGCAGTAGTGTAATAACAAATAAACATGGAAAACCAATAAAATAAATTTCTCCATCATATCTTAAGACCTTTAAATTCAAGCAATAATAATAATAATAATGAAATATCCTGAGCCGCTGAGGACTGCTGACACGATTCTACTGAGAAAACAACACCAAGGTTGTACACGGTAATATAGGTCGCACATAAAATATCCTGAATTACAGCACATATTCCAGCAGAGAATTTCGGATCAACGAAAAACAATCGTTAAAAACAGGCTACCTTCTTCAGAAACGCTGCAAAGCATACAAGAAGAGGTCATAATGGAATTCAGAAGCGAAAATGATACTCATAATGGTATACCTGCCAGAGTCAATGAAAGTGTTACAGATAACATCGAAGCCACGGAAACGAATATTAACATGGAACGCCCGAATCAGCAGAACGAATATATGTATTTAGCAAGATCAGAACTCAATAGAGCAATAACTGAATTCAGTGATAGTAACCCAACTAAAAGACCTAAACTGCCCAAACTCAAGACGAACAAGAACACCAATATCATCCTAGCAAGCGTAAACTCAGTGTTTGAAGAATATACCGACCAGAACACCTTGGAGAAGATTCACACTTCGATTTACTGTGGAGCGGTAGCGGTTTTTCGACTTCACAAACAACAAATCTCCACGAATCTGATTCAAGCTGAGCCTAATAGCGTCAGAAAACCACCATGGCAAAAACGACTGGAGAAGAATATTGATAATATTAGAGCAGAAATCGGTCGCCTCACAGAATTCCTGAAAAACAGAAAATCCTCAAGGCGCTTGAAATCACATATACGTAAAATTTATAGGAAAATTGGTTCGAACACAAAACACCCTGATCACAAACAACAAATCGACATGTATATGGACACATTGAAACAGAAACTCTAAGCAAAAGCAAAGAGGCTTTCAAGATACGTCAAGTGTACTGAAAGGAAACACCAAAACCAAAGGTTCTTCCAAAACGCGGCCAATTTTCATAAGGGAAATAACAAAACTGCGACCAACAATAACAGAGAAGTACTTGACGCACAGTGCTTGACCGATTACTGGTCATCACTAGGGTCGAACCCCAAAGAACACAGTAGAGATGCGGAATGGATCACGATTGAAAAAGAATGCCTTGACAACAAACATATGGACTTCGAAGGAATAACGGAGGAAGAAATCACAACAGTAGTTAGAGCGACCAACAATTGGAAGGCCACAGGTATAGATAATATCCACAACTACTGGTACAAGAAGTTTGATAAGCTCCATGGAGCCCTAGCGAAACAGCTCACGTATGTTCTTCAATATCCCAGGAGAACAGCCACTTTCTTAACACAAGGCTTAACATATATGCTACCCAAGAGCGGTAGAACACAGGATCCATCGCAATATAGGCCAATCACTTGCCTGCCAACACTCTACAGAATACTCCTCATGCATATCCAACCGAATATACCAACACCTTGACGACAACAATATATAGCAGAGGAGCAGAAAGAAGTAGTACCGCCCATTCTTGGCTTGTTGAAGTATTGCAGATATACAAAATTCACCCAGCCCTGGTAGAATTCTTGAAGACAATAATGACAAACTGGCGCACGTATCTGCAGGTCAACATGAACAATAAATCAATTAAAACCGACGAGATACGTCGTGGAATTTTTCAAGGAGACTCTTTGAGTCCACTATGGTTCTGTTTAGCTATGAACCCATTGTCCTCAATGCTCAATAGAACAGGATACGGATTCAGGATAAAAACAGATAGGAATTATTATAGTCTCCCACCTGCTGTATATGGATGACATCAAATTATATGCTTCTAACAAGAAGCAATTAGATGATTTGCTGAAAACTGTCAGTGAGTTCTCGGCAGATGTTCATATGAAATTCGGGATTGAAAAATGTAAGACCCTGAACATTCAAATAGGAAAAGTCATAGGTTGTGAAACACAACTTCCAAACAGTGATATTATACAGTGCATGAGGGATGGCGAAACATACAAATATCTGGGATACCAACAAGCCAGATAGCTAAACCGAAAACAATCAAAAGAGAAGATTCGTTCAGAATACAGTCAGCGTCTGAAGTCTGTGCTGAAATCGATGTTGAACTCGGGAAATCAAGTAAAGGCAATTCACACCTACGCCATTCCAGTGTTGCTTAACTCATTTGGAATAATCAGATGGACTAAGACAGAACTGGATGATATTCAAAGGCAGAGCCGAACGTTTCTGACAAAGTACAACAATCATCAACCAAAATCGTCTGTGATTGGAACAACTTTGAAGCGGAAAGAAGGAGGACGCGGATTAATAGATGTTGTCAATTTACACACCGAACAGATGAAAAAATTTCAGAGAATTCTTCTCTGCAACAGCTCTCACTTTTGACGTCCATAGAGTGGTATCATTGGCTGATAGGGGATATACCCCTCTAAATCTTGCTACCAGAGATGACCTGCTGAATCTACCGTTCCTATCAGATACTGAAAAACAAGAGCAATGGTCAAGAAAAAGAAAGGAATTACATGGACGACATCACCATGAGATTAATCAACCACACATCGACAAAGAAGCCTCCAACGAATGGTTGATGAAAGGAGAATTATTCGCGGAAAAAGAGGGATTCCTTATGGCCATCCAAGACCAAGTGATCGCTACAAACAACTACAAAAAATTTATTTTCAAGGACGGAACATTACAAACAGATAGGTGCAGAAAATGCCATATAAGATCGGAGACTATACAGCATATTACGTCCAGTTGCGAACAACTGGTCAATACGGACTATCTTCACAGGCATATTCAAGTGTGCAACATTATCCATCAGAAACTTGCATACAAGTACGGACTTCTGAATACCTTCCAGCCATATTACAAGTATCAACCGGCACCCGTATTAGAAAATGACTCTGTCAGATTATACTACGATAGGCCTGTTATCACTGACAGAATGGTGACAAATAATAGACCGGACATAGTAGTGTATGATAAGAGAGCCAGAACAGCAATGATGGTGGATGTCGCCATACCGAATAATAACAACGTGCTGAACAAGTTCCAGGAGAATAAGTCCAAATAAACAGACCTTGCTATTGAGATCAAGCGAATGTGGCACCTCGAGAAAATAGCCTTGTTCCTGTCATCGTATCCTCGGCTGTGTTAATACCCAAAACTTTGCATGATAGCCTTAAGAAATTAGAATTGCATAAAAATACCTTTATAGAAATGCAAAAAGCTGTAATTCTTAATACATGTAGGATAGTTAGGACAAGTATATAGTAATCGAGCCTATTCCCTTTGATTGCTGAATTTGGGAAAGGTAAACTATATCCAGCTAACAGCTGAGATAATGCATAAGTCCACGATGATAAATATTGAATCCTTGAATTCATGAGAGTAGAAAAACTCAATAACAAGAAAAAAATGAAGAAAGGATGAACCAATATGTTTGAAAATATTTTAAATAAATTAAGAAATATACAATTTTGCGAATTCTATGAAGCAAAATCAAAAACCCATAATAACAATAATAATGGATGTTTGTCTAACGAGTGAATCTTTTCAGGTAGGAGTTTCCCAGGGTGAAGCCCTGGAAAACTCGCCAACTCTTCTTCTGTAGCAGATTAATGAGTTGCTTCTCTCCACCGAGAGCAGGTAACCAGGTACCGATATTTTATAGTAAGCGTCCTATAACTGCTCAATAGTCACAACAATAGGGATACCAACCGAACATTTTACTGGAATCAGACTAAGAGAGGATATCAGAGTGCAGCCGGTTGAACTTGGTCACTTTCATCGCCAACAAAACGCAATCAACAACGTTCTCCAAAATTAGCACTGTTGTTGAACCTCCTCTCATCATGCAAGAACATTGAACTTGCAGAGAAACGATCGTGCAATTAATCGGCCCCACATGTTTCCATGTATGGGGCTCCTCAACCAAACATTCATTACATCTATTGGATAGTATCCAGAGGAAAACAAAGCACCTCATTGACCACCCGGAGATTACGCGTGATCTCCAACCTCTGGCTCAGAGACGGCAGGTTGCTAATCTTCCTCTTTTTCAAAGATGCTTCCATGATAAATGCTCTGAAGAACTGAAAGATTTAGTTCCAGAAATAATCCAGTTCTTAAGAAAAACTAGATAGAAAACACATTAGCAGACGGTCTGACTAACAAAGCCACGTAACTCTCTCCTACAAGTATTTTGCTTATAGAGCTAGTGTGCTGTGAAAATCGCTTTCATCTTTCCAATTGCTTGAACTTTGCCCCTCTTCAAGAATCAAGTGAACACACTCATTAAATCACCTTGTACATGGCCTCCTTTCAAGAATTGAGACTAAAAAAAAATTATGCTAATCCCTGGGAAATAATTCAAAGAAATATGTTAACATACGAATGACTAATAGTTGAAGAAGAGTCAAAATTAATGTCACACAGAAGCGAGATGGAATTGTAAGTAGAGAATATAAATAATATTTGATCTTGTGGGAGCAAACTTGTTTATATATATATACTTCGAAGTCTTCTTTGAATCGTCTCCAAGTGGTAAATTCGACTAAAGTGAATAGGATGCTAGATGATTGAACCATATTCTAACCTGATCCCTAGAAATGCATCAAAGTGAATGATCTGGCCAAATACTTCTCTTTGCGAATCATAAATTCGTACGATTTCAAGGCGGACTTGAATGAATAATACGAGGTATTGAAGTGAATATTCAATCAAACTTGAGACCCAGATTCATGATTTCTGATGACCTTTCTAAGACATTTACTTCGGTAAAAGTCTTGATTAACCGTTTGGCCTTGAGGAACAAACTCTTTGTGGACGACTCCGTGGCCAACAGAAACACAAATAAGCATTCAGTTAATCTTTGACTAGCCCATTCGTGCTTTTTTTGCCTTGAAGAGGTTGGACTGTGCAACTCCCTGCTCAAGTACCTTGTCACCAGTATTGTCGAGATTCCTTTTCCATAAATCCTTGGGTCTTTTGAAACTATTTTCGAACAAATTTTCCTATCATCTCTAATTCATTGGTCAAAATGTGATGAACGGAGGTGATTCAAGTTCAACTCTTCCCAGATCATTTTGACTGTCAATTGTCGATCTGAACGTACAAGATCCTGGGAACTTTCGACATTTTCATAGGTGTTTGCAGTTGAAGACGTTCCGTTTGCCAATCAGCTATCTTCCTTCTGAAAATCCCTCAAACCAATGAAAAACCTGGGCCCTAAACAAAACACTATCTGTGTTGGCCTGCCGTAGTTTTCCAAATGTTTCTGTTGCATTGTGTCCAAGTTTGAAGCAAAAATTGAAAGCACACCGCTGCTCAAAATTGATGCCACTTATTTTCAGAACGCATAAATAAAAGCTGTTTCAGGAAAACCTACGCTACGAATAAACAAATGTACCAAGTTCTAAGTCGATGCGTGTCACTTGTGCACTTGACGATGCTCAAAGACTCTCGTCTCACGCGTTGCCGGATCGAAAGCGACGCTGCTCATTACTTTATTTTTTAAACCTCGTATTCATCAGTTTCCTTAGTAAGTATGCAATATTCACTAGTATTTGATTGCAGTTTTCATGCAATTGATCGAAATGACACAAAATAAAATTCATTTCACCAATATTTACATTATTAAAATAATTAAGATTATTATATTTTTTCATTTGACGTAGTTTCTAGTATGAGAACTACAAATTTGCTAATATATATCCTACAGTAATTTTATAAAGACTGGCGCCTTATTATGCGACTCGTCGTGTTAACATATTTACAGCAATGACAACGACAACCACAACCCACATGTGAATTACCTTCTTTCTATTTTTTATAATGAAATACGTTATAAGAAAAAATTAAATTTTAATTTATTCGAAAATTTCAATTCCTTTTCCCTGCCAACAAGGCAGAACAATTCAATCTGTAAGCATGTAAAAATTTACGTTGCTCCATCATAAAAGAACATAACCGTACAATGTAACATACCAACATAGCATTGACCCCTTTTCCACTTCACCAAGTCGGTTCGATTCGGTCGGTAGTATATCGGGTCCATTAGTTCAGAAACAATATTTATGAATCGCGAAATGTGAACCATTATTTTTACTCGATATCTTCGGAACTTATATGAGATTTTAGTATGATAAATCTGGTTTGAAATTGGCTTCGTGAATCTAGCGAAATATATTTCTTATAAATATTTGGTAGGTGTATAAAGTGCAGGATGTAGTTCGGTCGTTCTTCGAAATCGCTCGTAAAAATGAAGCTATGAAGTTACGGGGGTGTTTCAGTTTTGTTGCATGTAGAATGGAGATTTTCCTTGATAAGATGAGTATTTGGAATTATGTTAATTTCATGGGTGGGTTCTAGATCCGAGTGCAATAGGAGTATCAACCCTATGAAAATGGAAAAATCCCAACTTTTTTGATTTACCAAGTTTCGTTTCCCGTATTTTATGATACAAGTATCTCGCTGAATGCAGAAAAGTATATCTGCTTGCAAGTTTTATTCATGTTTTATTATTTTTGTGATTTATCTGTGAAACTTCCTTTTTACGACACACTCTATTATATATAGCGAGTCATTAAAGGTTCTGAGTTTAAATAAAGTTTGAATATAATACCAATAGTCCTCCAATGAGGATGAATGAAATATTTTTCATTCACTCAGTTAGGGTACAATTCGGTTAACCACGATTCGGTGTCAGAATACATACAGTGTGTTCCAACGAAAATTTGACCCCCCCTATAACTCCGAAATGAGTAACATTAGCGAAAAACACCAAGACACGTCGATTTTTGTTTCGAGGGAGAGCATTTTTCGAAATAATTCGAAACTTGTCAGATCAACCCCCTACAACCAGCAACCCTAATTTCGAAATTCATCATAGGGAATAAGGGTCGAGTGGCACCTTACTGTAAAGGTCTGTCAATTCTCCATTCTGATTTGTCATTTTTAGAATTTTAAATTAACATACAGGGTGTCCCAACCGAGGGTAAAGTTGAATTCCTGGAAATCCCATATACTAAATGAAATCGATATATTTTGGCATAATGCAAGCGCAGGTTTATGCTCGGTCTAGAAAAACGACCTACACTTGTGAATTTGGAGTTGGTGCAATCAACCCCCTATTTCCAGCATCCCCAACTCAAAAATCATTCGATCGAAAATAGGTCAAGTGGCACCTCATTGGAAAGGTATTTCAATTTTCTCTTCGAATTTGGTATTTTCGAAATTCAGAATCAGCATACAGGGTGTCCCGGAGCAGGAACACTGAAAACCCAAATAACTTTTTGAAACTGGTTCATTTCGGTATAATACGAGAACATGTTTATGTTTTATTCGAGAATAAGACTCTCTTGCGTGAATATGGAATTTTTGCAATCAATTTCTTCCATTCAGCATCCCCAACTCAAAAAATCATACAAGTGATTACAGGTTGAGTGGCAAAGCAGAAAGATTTTTCTATTTTCTGAATCACTGAGGCATTGGTTTCAGTTTGGCAATCGAGGTTTTCTGGCGTGAGGATCAGGATGAGGGGATGATGGAGAAACTGATTGGATGCTCATCTAAACAGGAAAACGAGATTTATTGAACTTGTATTCAATTGAAAACAAAAAACTAACTTGATTATTACAACAATTGTTCAAAATGACCTCCGCCCACCTCCATACAGTTATACAGACGATTTTCGAACTCTCTTCTCACATTAGCGAAAACTTCAGGAGTCAAAAGTCGGCATTCTGTGATAATCCTCATCCGCAGCTCCTCCAGGTTTTCTGGTCTTGTGGCATAAACTTTAGATTTTAGATGGCCCCACAAAAAAAAATCTAGGGGATTTAAATCTGATGACCTGGCTGGCCACTCAACAGGTCCTCTTCTACCAATCCACCCTCCTGGGAAATTTTCGTCTAAATATTGGCGCACCCGAGCATCATAATGCGGAGGAGCACCGTCTTGTTGAAAACGCATTTCGTCCTCAGAAAGAGTTGGATCGTTCTGTAAAATTTCTGTCAATCTAGGATGTATGTGTTCCTCTAACAACTGTAGGTAGCCATTTCCATTCAGATTACCCTTAATAAAGAAAGGCCCAACTAGATGATTGCCAAAATTCCTGCCCAAACGTTCAACTTCTGAGGCCTTTGCGTGTGGGCCTCTCTAAACCAATGAGGATTCTGTGTGTCCCAATATCGACAATTATGTCTATTCACTTCACCACTGAGCATAAAGGTGCTTTCATCAGAAAAACAGATGTTATTCAGAAAATTTGGATTAGCGTTTAGGTTTTCACTTAGATTTTCACAAAACTGTAAACGACGATCTGGATCATCTTCGTTTATTTCATGCACTAATTTTACCTTGTAGGGTGAAATTTGTGATGTTTCACGATTCTATGGACAGTTGTAGCTGATACACCAGTCAGACGAGATAGTTTTCTGATCGAAGTAGTATTCTCCATTTGTAGATGACCCACTACTGCCACTTCCGTTGCCTCATTTCTGACAGGACATGCCACTTCATGTTTTTGTTTGCCACCGAACCCGTAGCTAGGAATTTGTCAACCTAATATTTAACGTACTGGTGACTGACTCCTTTCTCTTTCAGGATGGTTCCTATCGAATATCCTTGCCGTTTCTTTGGCACAACTGTTATTTCGAAAATACGTCGATACAATTTCGACCCTTTCCCCAGTGGAATAAACCATTTTCAGATTAATTTCAACTGACGAACAACAACAATAATGAGGAACTGATCTGAATAATAATAATATTTCATTGCAAAATGAGAAATAACAGATGACTGCACGCCAGATGGAAATGAAAAAATGTGAACATTTTCAATGCAGAAATCAGCTTTATTTCTTCGTAATTGATGCTCAACACATCGTACCCCAATACTTTTAACAGTTTCGAATTAATTTTAGATCATAATTTCAAATGACGATATTGAATCTTTCGAAAGCGACATCCTGTATGGAGAGCCGAACTGAATGAAATGCTTTAATAATTCTGGAATTCAAAAAACCTTTCTGAAGATATGCCACTTGAATTATTTGTATGATTTTCAAGTTGGGGATGCTGAATGGAAGGGTTGATTGCAAAAATTCTATAACCACACAAGAAAGTCCTATTCTCGGATCAAACATGTTCTCGTATACCGAAATGAACCAGTTTCAAAAGTTATTTGGATTTTCAATGTTCCTGCTTCGGGACA
Source organism: Cryptolaemus montrouzieri (assembly GCA_013387265.2). Taxonomy (NCBI): domain Eukaryota; kingdom Metazoa; phylum Arthropoda; class Insecta; order Coleoptera; family Coccinellidae; genus Cryptolaemus; species Cryptolaemus montrouzieri. The sequence goes on from JABFTP020000185.1 coordinate 21,144,688, forward strand.
CCCTGTATGATGATTCTGAATTTCGAAAATACCAAATTCGAAGAGAAAATTGCAGTACCTTTCCAACGAGGTGCCACTTGACCTATTATCGATCGAATGATTTTTGAGTTGGGGATGCTGGAAATAGGGGTTGATTGCACCAACTCCAAATTCACAAGTGTAGGTCGTTTTTCTAGACCGAGCATAAACCTGCGCTTGCATTATGCCAAAATAAATCTATTTCATTTAGTATTTGGGATTTCCAGGAATTCAACTTCACCCTTGGTTGGGACACCCTGTATGTTAATTTAAAATTCTAAAATGACAAATCAAGGTGGAGAATTGACAGACCTTTTCAGTAAGGTGCCACTCGACCCTTATTCCCTATGATGAATTTCAAAGTTAGGGTTGCTGGGGGTAGGGGGTTGATCTGAGAAGTTTCGAATTATTTCGAAAAATGCTCCCCCTCGAAACAAAAATCGACGTGTCTTGGTGTTTTTCGCTAATGTTACTCATTTCGGAGTTAGAGGGGGGGTCAAATTTTCGTTGGAACACACTGTATAACTGCTGGAAGCACCAATCTGAAATATGAGAACATATACTACACTCTTGTGAATAATATATAAAGAGTATATTCTGCTAATGAAAAATTATCTATAAACAATATTATAGATGGGTTTATTTTATGAAAATTCTTTTTGATATAAATTCAGTGGAACACTTTTGTCTGTTGTGGAAAAAATGTTCTAATATTTCATGAAGATTATATTTTTCTCAGGATGATCTGCTAATTTGAATTTGGATCTTGTATTCTAAACAATCGCATTCGATACCGTGTAGAAGTTGAAGTATTTCATCTTGAACTGATTAAATGTATAGTTTTATATCATCTCACAGAACTAAAAACAGGAAACCAACACTTCCAAATGCTCCATTTCAGAAATCAAATACAGAAAATTCAAATATTCACGTCAACCCCAGATTCATCAACTTTTCTATTAATCAGTTCAACAGTGATCGAATCGCTCTGCGACCTATAGTCACCCCTTATAATAATGGAGTGAGATGAAATGAGGTGGATTTGGAACTAAAATAAACATTTAAAGACACAAGAATGTTATAAATAATCCAGTTAATCACAAACACAAAATCGGTGAAATCATAAAAAAACCAATAGAACACTTGAACAGAATCACACTGAAATAATAAAGCATTTTACGAAAAGGGCAAAAACAAACTTCTCAATTACTATATTTTTTTATACAAAAACCAGAAAATAGATACGCATGTTTAACGTACATTGCATCCAGTCCAAAAGTATCAGCTATTATCTTTTCAAATTAAATTCGACAATCTCCTTTTCTAGTAATCAAGAAAATTACTGTTCAATAAATAAAACTAATAATTTCGAACAGTCTGAGGAAAACAGAACTGAATGCAATGAATTCCCAACAGCTTACGAAGGACAAAAAGGTTGAAACTTCGAATCAAGATTCAAAGAATATATCTTCTTTGATAATAAATCCGTAGTTTTTGAAAATGTTAAATTTACAAACCACATAATCACATAAGATAATTTAAATTCATAACAAATGCAAGGAACATATGAATCTGTCGGAGAGTTTGGAAACTAACGAACTTCGTAAAAACTCAGAATTCAGCGCTCTCAATTGAATAACTTCCATCTACTTTACATTAAAAATCGTATCGTTAGCACATTCTTTCTCACAGTTTAGACACTTGAAGTTTCGTTACCGGTCGTGTGTATTAAAATAAACATTGTGGGGATCAGACAAAAGTGTTTCATTCTAATTATATTAGAATTATCAGGTGACAATATGTAAAACAGTTCAAATGAATCCCAAAGGTCTGATTGTATGTACATGAACATTTCAACGATTCAATATGATAACGTCTAAGATTTATAACCAGCTGCATAAATCGATATTTCTCAAAGTTGATTATATTAATTCTAAATGAAAAGCGAAGGAAATGTTGTTGTTCTCAATAAGTTCTTCATACAAGATCTTATTCAGAAGGTTTCTAGTTTCGACATCAAAAGAGAATGTTTCTTCAATTGTAAAAGACTATGCGCATTTTAATGTTATTGTTATCGTGTCCATGATGGTCTCTAACCATAGATTCCTCTAGGCGAGCTGACTCGATGGTTTGAATGTCGGTGAATTTCTGAGATTCTGTCTGTCCTTTCCCTTGCCCGACTTTATCGAGTTCTCACCGTCTCCGTAGATCGTCTGGAGCACACGTTGCGACAAGTAGACTCTACAGTCAACCCACGCCGTACGCCATATTGCCAAACCTCCATTGACTACCATCGAGCCACGTGTTTTATTTAATTTTACATTTATGTTCACAACGGGTGTTTGTGTGAACTATCGACGATTTTCTTCCCGTGGGGCCACATCCCGGTAACAGTGTGCTTGTCCAGTGAAATTCTGTGGGAGTCCAAATTGAATGTATTGTGGAACATAGGTTTCTAGTCATTCAGTTTTGAACTGAACTGTTTTCTATCTCGATATCCAGATTGTTTTCAACTATTACTTCTTGGGTTGGTTCGGTACTAATTAAACCACACATCCTTATTATTTCCACTTTTTAGTTCTTACATTATTGAATGATATGATAACACAATCATTTTGATTTCCATCTTTGTTTACAATCTACTGAAAGGTTATCTATTACTGAAGTACTAGTGATCACCGAGACAGAGCTTTTCCTTCTTTCTCTTGAATCATTTGAATATTTCGTATGGTTAACTTGTTTTCTCCTAAATTTTTTGAGCTTGCAGTAGGAGCGAGAGGGATTATATTGACAATAAAATTTTTATATGTTAGTCATAACAGCTCTCGTATTTGTTGAGCATCTTTCTCTCATTTCAGTAAAAAAATACATAGCACCGTACATTAGGAAATTATTCTTTCATCGAAGAAAGACATTTTAGAATTAACTAGTTCCGTTTTCCGTATTTCATGAAACATGTATCTCGCTGACTGCAGAAAAGTATATCTACTCGCAAGTTTCATTAATTTTATTATTTTTTGATTTATCTGTGAAACTTTTTTTTTACGATCCACTCTATTATACATAGCGAGTTATTAAGGTTCTGAGTTTAAATAAACTTTGAATATAATACCAATAGTCCTTCTAATTTGGTTCTGAAAGAGTTCATTTCAAATTATTCAATGATATAATGATAAAAGTAATATATTTCTGAAAGGTAGTTTAAATGAGAATATTTTTCATTCATTCAGTTAGGGTACTTCGTACAATTCGATCAATCACGATTCGGTGTCAGAATACAAATAACTGGTGGAATCACCAATCTGAAATATAAGAACTACACTCTTGTGAATAATATATAAAGAGTATATTCTGCTAATGGAAAAATTATCTATTAACAATATTATTGATGGGTTTATTTAATGAAAATTCTTTTAGATATAAATTCATTGGAACAATTTTGTCTAATGTGAAAAAACGTGCTACTATTTCATGAAGATTATATCTGTCTCAGGATGTTTTCTCCTCAATTTTTTGAGCTTGAAGTGGGAGCGAGAAGGGTTATATTGGCAATAAAATTTTTATATGTTAGTCATTATAGCTTTCTCATTTATTGAGCATCTTTTTTTCATTTTAGTGAATGAATAAATAGCAGCTTACACTAGGTAATTATTCTTTCATCATAGAAAGACATCTTAGACGAGTGAATGTAATTTTCTGGCACTTACAGGTGTGAAGTATGGGCGGGGCAAGAAATCCTATGTAATTCCGTCGAAAATTTCATCCACTGAATATATTTGAACGTGAAAACCTACATGATCAAATTTCTAAATTTTAGAGCAGATCAACCGCGAGTAATACTGCTTTGTGATTATATATTCTATAGATTCATTGAGAACCAGTGAGGTGATTATGTCGAAAGGAGACTTTACCTAGACACCAAATTTGAAAGCATATTTGATTGTTTCTGACATTGTGATCTCAGAGAGGAGATTTTTGAAAACAACCTGAGATCATTAACAGAGTAGAAAGAAAATATGGAATCGGAATTTCAAGTCTTTTGTTATACCACTACTAAATTTTGGCTCTTGATTGAAGGTAAGCCAGGAAGGAAAGAATAATCTGAATGATGCAGAGCTTCCTTTTTTATATATATTCATTAAATATCGCAAATTTGATGAGGCCTCTCATATCTCGGAAATTATATGTCGAATTTAGAATAACCTGGTCCTTTTAATTTCAAAATATTTTTTTCTGAGCATGAGCATGGAGATCTGCCTCTTAGCCTTATGGGTTCGCGACAATTCGTTGATTTTCGTAGGACCAGACCACATAGAATTCATTGGAAAACGGGAGTCTATGCACATCTTGACACACATCACGAGAAGACCACCATAGAACGAAAAGAGCGAAACTCGAAAAACACATCAAAATAAATTGGACGAAATTCAACATAATAAATAGATATATTGACTTGGTAAAACATTGAATTGCTTCTATTTCATTTTCCCTATTGAAAATTTCACGAATCGAACACGTTTTATTGCAACTGATGGAGTTATCTGTTCACCATCCGAATGCCATGAAAACTTCTCGTGCGCTCTGCGGATTATGCCGAAAATAACGGTGCATGCAACTGCAAGGATACATTCGAATTCAGAGCCTCAGCAACAGTAATTTAGTTTTAACTGAGCCCGCAGGGGCAGCGAGATATATAATGGCCCAAGAATTTTCAGCGGCGTTGCTTTGGAAACGAATAAAACATGACGGACCGCCCCCGTATGCGGAACAAGGGAACCACTTCCGATCTCTACAATTGGCCATAAACCGGAGCTTGAAAAATGAACTATTTTATATATTTTTACACTGATCCGGGTTTACGATGATCTTGCAGTTTATTTCACGTAAATTCGACGGGAACCTCTACCCGGATACTAGACAATTTCCGTTGCTGCAATTGGATTTATGATCGTCTTCGGATCGCAATGGAAAAATCAATCATCCAGGTTTCCAATTCATGGTGGCTGAGGACTAGATAAATATTATTCAGCACTTGGTAGTAAAATGCAGTGCTTATAATCTTCATTCGGCAAGTGATATACAGGCAGCCTATTTTGCAAAATCGCGCCCATCTATCGAATACAGAACATGGATATTTGCTACTATGATGTGGCTTGCTCCTTCACAATCTGTCATTAGTGATCGGAAGGTGAGGAACCCAATAATGATAATCTACGCTTAGATGATTAAACCGTGGCGATAAGTTCTGTAAATATGAAGAACAATTGGTTGACCAAAGACCATTCTACTACCAGACTCCAAATCAATTCTACTTTGTACTCTACTAGACATTAATAATAAAAATAATTCATTGATCCTTATTAAAGTATGAAGAATATTTTGTGAACATAACTATAATTTTTATTTTGATGATTCGTTCTACATGGCTTTACAATATGCCGTGGTGTCCGGGTCAAAAACAATTTTATAATCAGAATAAAGTGGTGAAATAAGATAAGAAACTATATCTGAATTACCATAATCAGTTTCAGTTCCACAAGCCATTGAAGGAAATCTATGTACATGGGGTAAGAAAACACAAAAATTAAACAATACTATAAACGCTATTAACAACTACAAGCAGGCAAAATAGTCGCTAACGAATATTTCTCAATTCCACCGCATCAGAGAAGTAGGTTCTAGGTTGCATAAGCATCCAGTGTTTCAATTTATTTTTAAATAAGGGTAAGGTGCTAACCTGCCGCAGCTCTCTAGACAATGTATTGAACCTTCGGGGAGCCAAGAACCGTAAAAATCTTTGACCAAACGATTTCAGCGCTCGTGGTACTCTATGTCTTAGGCCAGAATATCCTGTTTATTGACTATGGGCAATAAGATTCTGAGAGCTTCTATATTTAAAAAAATGGCATACCATATTGAAATAATATAATTGCCTCATATCCAACTGTTTTGACTCAGCAAGCTCATTAGAAGGGTAAGTATAACTTTTACTACATATAATTTTCATGAATCGTTTTTGGATTACCTCCAATTTCTTCAGATGCATTTTATCCACACCTCCCCAAACCAAAATCCCATAGGACAAGATGGTCTGTACCAATGAAATATAGAAAGATCTGAGCTGGGACAGATCACAAAAGCCCTTGCATATTCTAAATAGCTGTGAGAGTCGTTAGTTTTTTAGTCAAAGCTGACATATAGTGGTCCCAACGAACGTAAGGATCCAAGACGAATCCCAAATATTTAACCTGCATAGATTTTTCATTAGCAACCTCATGATTATTCAAACTGAATTTCAAAGTATCGTAATCGGGCATCCTCGTAGGCTCAGTGCAAAAGGGAATAAAAGATGTTTTGGAAGCATTAAAAGTCAATTTTTTAGATCTTTAAAAGTCCAACAGAATACAAAAATCCTTTTCTATTCTAAGATGCTGTATAAAAGATAGCACCATCGTTTGCAAAAAAAGTAACGTCACCGGTTATAGGTAAGTAGAACATATCATTGATATATACAGAATAATATTGGACCAATCACTGTACTGTGGGGGACACCATAAACCACCTTTCTTCCAGAGCTTAAGCAACCCAAAATTTCCACAAACTGTTCCCAGTTTGAAAGAAAGTCGGATATCAGATTATAAGACGAGCATCTGAAACCTATATCAGCAAGGGATTTCAATAATGCATCGTGAAGCACGGTATCGAAGGCCTTCGATAAATCAACAAAAATGCATATAGCTGGTATGCCCTCATCTATTGCCTTGAATATTTTGGTCATTAGATTGTTCAAGGCATCATTGGTTGATTTTCCTGTTTGAAAACCCAATTGTTTCTCTGATAAAAGCTTATACTTGTTTAAAAATAATGCAATACGACTTTTTAGAATTCTTTCAAATATTTTCCCTAATATTGAAATAATCGGTATTGGCCTATAATTTGATGGCAGACTCCGATCTCCTGATTTATAAATAGGTTTGATGATTGCAGTTTAGAAAATCGAAGGGAATCTACCCTCACTCATAGACCTATTAATAATATAAACCAACGGTTTCAACATAAACTCACTAGTAATTTTCTTCTTCTTTCTCTGTTCTCAATCCATCTACACCAGCTGACTTTCCGCTGTTCAAGTTACGTATATTAGTTCGCACTTTTGGACCGTAGCCTCAATTAAACCAATAGAGTTCACTTTTCTTCTTGACACTACAACTCGCGAACTAGGTGTTTTTGCCAATTTCCGAGGAGTAGGTGATAAACTGCTCCACAATTTCCTTCCGATTTGCTGTAGTACTACCGTTCTCCAATTGGAGTTCTTCAATTACTTCATTAGATGTATCTTCACGTAGCTCCCTAACGCAGTTCCAGAGGCCTTTAGCGTTATTGATGTTTTCAACAATTTTTGATCTTATATATGCATTCTTTGTTGATTTAATCAACTCATGGAGATAGTTTCGGTATTTCTTATATTCAGCTTTCACATATAGGTTCGACGGATTTGCTATTGTTTCTCGGTATAAGTTGTTTTTGTACATTATAGATTTTAAAATTTCGTATGTAACCCACGGTTTCCTCTTCAGCTCCAATTTCTTGAGTTTGATTTTTTTTAGTGCATGAGCTGATATGCAGTTCGAGTTTACTCACGATATATATATATATATATATATATATATATATATATATATATATATATATATATATATATATATATATATATATATATATATATATATATATATATATATATATATATATATATATATATATATATATACACCTCAAAAAGTCTTGGGAACTTACCAGTATCTTTAAAATATGAATTTGATGATTCGAATTTATTTAAATCTTTCGGTTTTATTAGAATGTATTGTATATTATGTATTCTCAAGAAAACAAAATAATATTTGACTTCTCCAAAGCACCTATTATAAGAAAAAATTTGAAATTTGAAATTTAAAAATGACGAAATTTGGTAAAACACAAAAAAAAATCCGGAACTAATATTTTCGAAGCGATATGGAAGCACTTATATTTTTCAGTACCACGAAGGTCCACCTTTATTATTAATGACACTTTGGCATCGTCGCGGCATGCTCAATATTAAATTGCCTATTACATTTTGGCCTAAGCCATTCCAAGATCCCTGAACTGCTAATCGAAGCTCCTGTTCATGATGGAAGACATTTTGACGCAGGAGAATTCTTTTTTGGGTGTCTCACACATGCTCGATGGGATTCAAATCCAGGGAGCAAGATGGCCACGGTAGATGATCGATATCATTCTTTTCAAGAACGTTCAAGACAACTCTTGCATGACGAGGAGGGGCATTATCTTGTTGGAAGAGTGGATTTTGACCCATTATTTGGAGATACGGTACCAATACATTTAAATCTCATTTGCGTAAGAATTTCCCGTGAGGTTGTTCTGTATAAAAACGAGGTCAGTTCTTTCACCAAGGCGTATACCTTCCCAAAACATCACTGATCCGCCTCCCTCTCTAAGAACTTATCGCGCATGCTGGAGACGGTTTTGCTTTCCAGGTTCCCTCCATATTCGAATTCTTCCCAAATCAGGATAATAGCTGAATCTAGATTCATCACTGAAGAGAACTGTGGCCCACCTCTCTTGATCCCAGTTTACGTGTTCTTGGCACCAAGAGCAGCGCGATTTCCATAGGTCAGTTATGGAACTCTTAAAGGACGTCTGGAAGGGAGTTGACCTTCGTGCAGTCGATTTCTCGAAGTTTGGTCGGAAATTTGTACATTATGAACTCGTGGTAGCTCTTCAGCTAATTGAGATGCTGTGGTAGTACAATCTCTTCTGGCTTGTAAAACCAGAAATCGGTCTTGGGTGACTGTTGTAATCCTGAAACGACCTGTATGGCGTTCTTCTACGGTACCTGTTTCATTGAAACGCGACCATAAACGGTTTATGACACTTGGACTACTTCCCAGAACCCTGGATACTTCTCGTTGTGAGCTCCCAGCTTAGAGCATGCCAACGGCTCGTAACATTTCTTCTCTAGTCAAATGTCGTTTTCCAAGGTCGAATCACAAAACTTGAATCTTCTATTTGTGCTACAACAGAAATAACTGTCAAATAACTGATTTCGAACACTGAATACATGAAATGATTTTGAAGCAGCGTCGCATCTGCTGCATTCTTAGTTTTTTATAAAAAAAAAACTGAAATCTGTTGCGGCACTCTACACTAATTCGGTGAGAAATTGATGCAGGTGTTCATTTTTATCATCCATATTGATCGTTCTAGGATAGGATATATCGATATTCAGAAGTGTTCCTAGACTTTATTAAGGTATAATATATATATATATATATATATATATATATATATATATATATATATATATATATATATATATATATATATATATATATATATATATATATATATATATAGATCCTCCCACTGTTCAATTTCCAACTTCGCCTTCAAAGAATCATTATTAAGAACTGTCTTGTATTTAGTTTCATCTATATTTGTATTAACATTATAAACTCTTTCAGGGTACATGATTCCAAGGAGTACAGGTTTATGGTCCGTAATATTAACATGCCACGCAACCGGTATAATAGACTCGAACGGAAGCTTACTTTTCACAAAGATATTGTCCAGGCATGTCTTGGAGGAACCCTGCGCCCTAATATAGTCATTAATGACTGACGAGAAACCTTCTTCACACAATCTATCCTGCTCATCGAGAATATCGATATTTATGTCACCACTGAGTATCGAGACATCATATCTACCTCAACAATCAACTAGAAACTGTTTCAAGTTCGCAGTAAAGTTTGATATTTCTAAAGAAGGTGACCTATACAGCGATAATATTTGATAGGATTAAGTATCATTGATGTGAAGAATAAGTTGTATTACTTTAATTTTCTCAATTTTCATTATTTTATATCTAAATTTCAAAGTGGTTTTTAAGAATACAACCGTCCCATTATTTCAATCAATTTCTCCTTCACAATAAATTATATTATATCCTGGTATTTTGAAGAGATGAGGATCTTCCAGTTGAAAAGTTTCTGTTAAGATGATTAAAACAAATTCAGTCACCAGAGTGTCGAGGGTGATTTTCAATTCCTCAATATTTTTCGCCTAACTCCGAATATTGTTGTGAAAAATGGAAAAGCCGTCTCCCGGTGCCAGTACCCGGTCATAGTCCACGCCATCCTTAAAGACTGAAGTATTAAAATTTACATTTCCGAGTTCATTGATATAATCCATAACTGTATTTAAACATTCGAGGAATCTTTTTTCAAGGCGGATCGGGTCTTAGGACGTTGAAATTCCTGCAGATTAGACACAATTTTTTTTGATACTTTGGGTACCACATCTGAATACACTGAACAGTCAGGTGTCCGAAGTTGATTTATTGTAAACGCTTTTCCATCCACATCACCTCTAATTCGTGCAGCTTGACCCTTTTTCCTAGCTTCTTTCATGTACTTGATTAGTATTGACTGTTTAATTCTCTGTTCAGGTGAGAGATCCTGAGTTATATAAAATGCTGTACCGTTCAGTGTATTAGACCTTTTCAATATTTCAATTTTCTTTTTGAATGAAATCAACTCTACGAGAATTGGACTTTTATCCTTCTTCCCTAGCATTCACGCATCATCTAGATCTTCAGCAACAGTTGCTACATTCATAACATCACTGAAAATATTCACAGCCGTTTCTCTCGGGCTTTCATTTTCCAGAACGGCACCACGAATAACTAGATAATTTTTTTCTGCTTTTTGTTAAGAATTGCTAATTCTTGGCAACGTCAATGATATCTCTCTAAGAGTAAGCCTTTGTCAGTTTTCCTGAATGCATGATAATTGAGAGATCGAATACCATGTGGAGGATAAACACCTTCACAAAGTCACTCTCATTCCATTTTACATGAAGGACTTACAAAATGAAGATTGAAGATATTGTGAAAGCCTATGAATCCTGAAGAGTATCCCCATATGAAAGCTATAGACTAAGCTGTAGTTTATATTCAAACGATTCCCCGGGAATTCTATTTCCCCCTACTTATAGCGTAATAGAAATCATTTAATCTCTTCAACAAATAGTCAATATGAGTTCGCCACTTTAAACCTTGATCAAGGCGGGTATCAATAAATAAAAGGAAATTATTCGGGGAGAATTCGACATTGAGATGTCGACCTCACAATCACTACGTGTATATATATATATATATATATATATATATATATATATATATATATATATATATATATATATATATATATATATATATATATATATATATATATATATATATATATATATATATATATACTATCTCATGAATTAAATGCTACTAGTTTCGGCTTCAAAATAAAGAGTTTATCAACTGAATTCAAATTTAGTCACTCAATTTATTTAGATGATATTAAATTATATGCCGGAACTAGATCTCATTTTAAAAGTCTACTTGAGATTACTTTCAACTACTCCAATGATATTTATATGGAATTTGGGCTTCCGAAATATAAAAATCTTTCTATTGAAAAGGAAAGATCACCTCTGATTATATAAAGATTTCCAATATCGAAATCGAGCCAACGCATCAAGGAGATACATATAAATATCTTGGATTTTGTCAAGAGAAGACAATTAACCATAGCAGCACTAAAGAAAATATTAGAAGTTCATGTTACAAAAGACTTAGAATTATCATCAAGAGTCATTTAACTAGTAAAAACCTTTTCAGAGCTATCAACTCCTATGCAGTTCCTATTCTTACATCTTCTTTTGGAACTATTAAATGGTCTAAAACTGATCTAAATGAATTACAATGTTAAACGAGGAAAATGCTTTGTAAATATCATAAGCACCACCCAAAGTCAGCTGTTCAGAGAGTTACACTACCTAGACATCTTGGGGTCGTGGATTAACTGATTTGAATAATCTTCATAGTAAACAGGTTTTTCATCTACGTTCCCATTTTCATGATAAACAGAGAACGTCTAAATTACATGATATTGTTGTTGCTTCAGATTAAAATCTAACACCTCTGAACTTGACAATGCAAAAGGTAGATTTTAATATATTTGATGATAATTCTAAAAGAGAAAGTTGGATGCAGAAGGAATTACACGGAGAGCACCTTAAAGAATTGAAAAATGATTATATTGATGAAATCGCATCGAATAAATGGTTAGTTTCTGGAGAATTGTTTGCTGAAACAGAAGGCTTGGCAATTGCGATCCAGGATCAGGTTAATTTCACGAGGAATTATAGAAAACACATCATCAAACAAAATATAGATGATTCTTGCCGTAGATGTTTCTGTTCTTCAGAAACAATTTTTCATATATTATCATTTTGCTCAGTCCTTGCTTCAACAGATTATTTAGAAAGACATAATGCCGTCGCTAATATTATTCATTTTAATCTAGAATTAAACATGACCTAATTCCCAAAAGAAAACAATTTTACAAATATGAACCTGAGATTATTTGTGAAAATGAGAAATATAAACTTTATTTTGATAAAACAATTCTTTGCAACAGAGCTCTAAAACACAATAGACCAGATATCATTCTTACTGATAAAAAGAATCAAATAACATATATAATTGATATTGCTATACCCGACACACATAATATACAAAATAAATATAATGAAAAATTTTTAAATATATGATGCTTGGCGACGAGATTGAAAAATATGGAAAATGAAAAAATTTAATTCTATCGATTATTATTTCCACAGCAGGTGTTATTCCTAGGAATCTTCACAAAAGTATTGAGATTTTGGGTCTGAAGAAAATTTGTTTGAACAGTTACAAAAGATAACAGTCATCAAATCTTGTAATATTCTTCGTAGGTTTCTTTCCGAAAAAATAATGAGGTAGAGTCATAGGTTTTTCTTTAGTTTATACTGCTCAGAATCACATTTCATATTTTATTTATTTGTTTATATTAATGTAATATAATTAACTGACAATTTTGTCATATTTATATTCAGAGAATTATTCTATTTGATCGTTCACCACTTCACACAAAGGAGACTATTAATGAGTAACATTCAGTGTTACTTGACTAAGGTCCGTACACTGGATTTTTCCGTGGAGGAAGCCTCTGACTACTACTACATTGATATCATTGTCTGATGATGCTATAGTATGTATATATTCTGGTAGATTGATATATTCTCATAACATTTAACGTTCCTAATATATAATTATTCCAGGATATGTTTTGATTATAATCATTGCCTGGCAATGGGTTTAATTACCGGGTGGTCGATTTATATTTTTTCATGAAATCAGTTTGATTGCATGAACAGATATATGATCAACTCGTCGGGGTGAAACCCCGACGAGTTGATCATATGTATATTGATATATGTATACCGGGTGAGTCAATAAGGCGAGGAACTTCTATACCTCGGAAACTATTTTTTCTGATTACTGTTTTATGAGTATGTGTGCATTTCTTAAAATTAACTTTTGTACATACATGGTGTACCATTTTCGCTCCAGGGAAAAACATAGATTTCTTTTAAATGGCACGCCATGTATTCTTTATCATATTCTGATTATAATTTGGATGTTCCCCTCAACAATATCTGTTTTGTGCCCAAACAACTATCGGTAGTTTTTTAGTTAATTAAAATATCGATAATTTCGGGAACTTGGAAGTTTTTTCAAAAGTTCTCAAATGCCTCATTTCGCATAATTTGCGCATGATATTTTTCTTTCGTGAGGTGAAAGTGTTGTACCTTATTATCAAATGAAGAAAAAAATTTTTTTTACCGAGTGTTCCCAGTAAACTGGCAAAAATGAAATTTTTCGAACATGAAAAACTCTTTTCTTTATATAACACCCTGAATCTTTTTCACGTGTTTTGTTCCCACTCGAATAAGCTTTACAACGATACCTTATTTTCAAAAATCCGATGAAGATTCTCCAAAAAATTTCGAAATTAGTGTGAGGATTAGGTATTTCTTGCAATAAATATGCTGTGGATAAAATTCAGACATTGAAATATGCAAATTTCAACACAAAATTAGATCCTTTGCTGTTCAATGAAACTTAAACATCAAAACTCTCAAGGTGTATCGAAATTTCTTCATAAGAAAAGATTCATTTGCGATATTATCATTTGTGCTCAGATCTAAGTCTTCACTTAATTGAAATTACTCAGTTCAAAATTATCCCAATAAATGTTCAAAAAGTCAAAATATCAAAAAGATCGAGAATTTGGAAGGTTTTTCAGAACTTCTCACAATTTTCATTCCGTATCATTTGAGTATGACAATAATTATACTCTGAAGAAAATATGTTCCTCATCATCGATGTATAAGATCAACTGTTTTTTCATACCCAGTGTTCTTGGTGATTCAACGAAAATAAAATTTTTCGAGATAGAAGAACTTTTTTCTAATTATAACACCCCCTTTTTTCCACTGGACTTGTATTACTTTCACAATTCTCCAAAATATTCCGGAATTATCATTAGGAAACGAAATTGAACTGCTTGTCGTGAATGAAAAATCCACTGAAAACAATGCAAATCAAAATAATAAACACCAATTCAATTTTATTTCAAGTTTTCAAATCAAATTAGATGTTCGGAATGTCCCCCATTCTCAAGAATACATTCTCGAACACGAATATTATTCTGGTTAAAGATTTATTCATCAGAAATGGACATTAATCGTTGGATCTTTAAGGAACAATTTTTTATATCAAAAGAGTCAAATTTGAAATGACAAGTGTTGAGTGTCGTAAGTTTATCTATCAGGTTTACAGAATTAAAAATGGTGTATTGCGGATGAAAGTTGGTGAATTTCATGGGTTGGTGGTTTGAGCAGCTTGCAAATCTACCTGCAGATGTGCTTATGTAGAATACAATTGGCCTGGTAATATCTCATTTTTTGTGTGGTTTAATCAATTTAACTGTATCTTTTTTGAGCTTGATGGTTTATTAGAATAATTTTCATAATGTCCCATTCTGAATGTGGTAGATACTTTGATCGTTCCAATTCTCGTTTTCTGAAGTGCTACCGAATCTCTCAGTGGATTTTTGAATAAATCTTCATTCATGAGAGAAAAATAGAAAAATAAAATTAAGTATTCTTGAAATTGAATCATTTGATTCCCCTTTCATCTGGATCAACTATTTACATGGACAAGACTTGGGGTTGGCTCCAAACTCAGCGCGTTTTTGCCAAAGATATGGATAGACTCAATTCGTCTACTGGGGGGAATGAGATTCTCTGCACTCAACATGTCGCAGAAGTTTAGATGAATAGACTCAACACGTCAGTCAATTCAGGAGGCAGAATTCTCTGGAATCAATGTATCACAGAGAGAAGCATAGCTGAGCTCGGCACGCTCAACAAGAGGAAAGAGGTCTACCGGTCTTCGGAACTTGTTGAGAAATTATACCGATTTTGTCGGCGTATGCATCACCTCCTACTCTGTCTTGACCAAGCACTGCGTTAGTAACGGTGATCATCGCTACAGTTTGATTTCTTTAATGAATTGTTTTGTAGGTATTCACGAGATTCCTGTTACATCCAAAGAATCGATGATGTCTTGCATTTTTTCTGGTAATTTTTTCCTTTCAAGGCCCACTTTGATTTCTCAATCATGAGTTTTCGTGCTAATTAGATCTTCATTCTTTATTTACTCTATATTTCATTCTTAGAAAAAAACAGAAGATACATAATCATATCTAACTGATATTGCTTTTTTCTTAAATAACATCAGCAATTATCATTGCAAATTTAATGTGTCAACCTCCATCTCCAGTGGCTCCAACATAACCAAATTACTTTTCAATACCAAACGAGGAACTGATGAGTTTAAACAGTCCGGAATATACAAATTTGAATGCAATGAATGCCCAACAGTTAAGTAGAACAAACAGGTAGAAATTTTGAATGAAGATTCGAAGTATATCTCTTATCAGATAACAAATACGCAGTTTTTGATTACATCCGATCTACAAATCACATAATCACATCAGATAATTGAGAAATTCTCCACAATTGAATGAAGGGATGGCAATGAATCAGTTGTAAATATTGAAGATTAACAAACTTTGTGAAAACCCAAAATTCGCCACTCTTAAGTCAACTAGAATTGAATCATTCCGCACAACTCAAGATTCAAAATACTTGAAGTAACCACAATCTTTCTTACAGATGTTAGTTCTAGACACTTGAAAACCGATCGTGTGAATCAAAAATAAATATTCTAAAAATCAGACAAAAGTGTTTCATTTAATTTATATTGAAATGAATTTCCATAAGATAAACGTATCAACAATATCATTTATTACGTAGACCAGGTGGGCTCAAACGGTCGAGCGCGAGTGCTTTTCGAGTAGATCTCAAGAAGAAAAGTATTTACTAACATAACTACAAAAATTTATCACGTTATAAAATAACAATTTAGAGTCTGTATTTATTGCATCTGAAGATAAATATCCGAATCTAAGGTAAATTGCTCTTCAACTGACGGCAATGTTTGGGTCAACTTACTTGTGCGAATCTGCATTTTCTGAAATGAAGATAACTAAGTCAAAATATCGCAATCGATTAACTGACGATCATATGTCATCATACTTGCGATTAGCACTCAGTTACGTATCATCTTATGCAAAGTATGCTGAGGACATGCAGTGCCACGCTTCAACTTCACCAAAGTCACTCCCTAGTTAAGGTATGTAACTCTTTTGTGTTTGTTGTTTCGTAACAACCGATAAACTCGCAATTTTGAATAACTATGAGTTTTTCCATTGATATTATGGAGAAGAACCTAATTAAACCTAACCTAAATCTTGATCGAAATAATGTTTACTGTGCGGAAAGCTAATATCAATATACACATATACTACGGTACACCCAACATAGGTAGATAGGTAGCTAAGGTGTATCGTGTATGTACAACAACCCTGCATCACACATACTCCTCCTCTCAGAGTTGATCGTGAGTATTCTAAAAATATTGAGGTAGATCGCCAGCGGTTCATGTTTGAGTACCTCTGACGTGGACTATACCATACTTCACAAATTCCGATTTATCTAAGTTATCTGGGCTGAGTGCTTAGATGAAAAGCCATGCTGAATAGTATCTTGGTATCATATCATTTTTTTGAAAACGATTCGTTGCGCAACCTTAAAGAATATACTATTGGAGATTTTGGAATAAATTTGAGCCCATTATGAACCATTCGTTCTACTCACCTCCTTTCACTTCACATATCAAATTCAAATCTGAACCCTCGTTGTATGGTCCTAACAATATAGTTTTTTCTATTCTTCTATCGTCGTAGATGTGTATTCTTGACGGAGGCACTGAAACAAGAATAAAAGAACACTTTAGTGGTAAAACTTCTATAAGGTTTGTTTTATGTGTATCGAAACATATATGTTATAATATAGCAATAATCATAATAAATGAATTAACAAATAATTTTCATGAATATTTTGATAGTTTTGTATACATAAATATAAACTCAGCAAAGTTATTCGTTAAAGATTTGGTAAATTGCAAACAAGTTCTTGATTACTTTGCGTACGTGCAACAAAGCATGTATGTAAGTATGTTCATATGTATGAGAATAAGATGGCGTTAAAAGTAGCTACACTTTGACGCCATTGAGCTCTTAGCACTTCCTTGCCTTTCTGAAAACGGCTATATCTTCAACCATCTTGATTCGTCAAAGGAAATTGCAATGTTACCCAGCAGGCGTTCAACTGGCGGTCAACGGTTGGTCATTTTTCTACTACTACTACTAAATATAATGATCGAGAATATACTTTCAAACAAAACGTGCATAAGTCAGTTTTCCATTCGCAGATTGACATTCTGCTTGTTCCATATGATATGGATATTTTCCGTTCGTGGGCAATGTCCAGTTAATACTCCTGTCATCTTTTGTAGTCAGAATCTTGACATTCTCATATATTTCGTTGCAGCTTCAAAATTGTGATAGTTCAATCATTGGGTTAAGCCACAACTCAACTTTTCATTCATCAATGTTCATAACTTTTCTACGGTGTGATTTTTAAGTATCTTGATGATGAACCAGAAGACTCTTGCATCACACCATTTATGTCCTCTCCACCAATACACAGAAATGTTGTTGGAGAGAGCCATCTCTATCAGTGTTTGATGATATTACTGCATTAGTTTAGAAGATACCCAATATCTTTGCGAGGAGAGTGTTGGCTGTTTAATGTCTTTAACACTTAAAACTGTGTTCACTATGTTTTCACAAGTAAGCACATGTCCGAGGTACTGAATCCATGCCCATCGTAGCTCTAGAGATCTCAAGTACATTTTATATATCAGTTACTTCAGGAGTGGTGTTATTATCACCCTGTAATCGGAGAATGTATGATTTATCGAGTATGAATGATGTCGGTTCCTGCCTGCGGCAGAGACATTATAGTGCTTAGCTTGTACGACCAGAACATTATCTGTAGTGAGTAGGCGTGATGTCTTTGCTAGGGAGATCTCATTCATAACCGATCGGGTAGCGAATAATCAGCATGACCTTTGGCTCTATTCAGGCAGGCTTTTCTCTGTTCGTGACCGAACTTAGGTTAACCATGATATATTTGATCTTAGGCTTCCGCACGACGGTTCCAGGTTAACAGTAAATATTAATCACATTACAATTAGGGAATTCCTTCCTCAAGTCTCATCCACTTATCATAGCAAATGTTTTTTTTGTGGGAGATAAATATGCATACAGATATTACCAGTTTTTCGAGTGGTTATGTGGGGATGGCTATTGCCGACCCACTAAAAAACTTCCCTACGTCTATCCTCAGAGACCAACCGGAACGGTTTTTAGGTAGACCTTACTTTCGATGCAGTTCTGGATTGTCATTTCTACTTCTTACAGCTCTTGTAAGCCTCACACTTCTATTTGCGTTGATTGAGACAGCCTGTCCTTCCTCCTCTTCGATTCCATGATTTCTGCCAGTATCTTCAACCGTTCCTTGCAGGTTTCTCGGTTTTTACACATCGAGCGTATGATCTCCGCACAATTGAGGTTCCGCCCGAACACACGTATCAGCTTTTTTCTCGGTGTTCCCCACCGTTCGCAATTGACTATCATATGCTCGACAGTGTCCCGAACCCCACAGGCTGTACAAAGGTTGCTCTCAGTTTTTACAATTCTTTTCCTGTACGTTTCGGAGGTACCATGACCGGTGAGTCTCTGGGTCAGCCAGTAATTTGTACATTTGTGCTTACACTGCACCCAGTTATTCATATTTGGTAGAAGTTGGCGGGTCCATTCGCCGAATACACCCTGAACACTCCATTTATCCCGCCACTTGATCATCATTCTTGCCCTGGTCTGCTTCCTAACTCCAGGCCGGTGCCCCTCTCAGCTATGGAACAGTCACCTTCTCTCTTCTGCGAAAGATCAACGGGTGGTCTACCCTATGTTACCTGTACGGCTTCCGCTGGTTTCCACTGACATCGCTTTCGCCAATAGCGGTGCCCCGTAGAGTCCAACGCTATGGACAACGGAACACAGGAGCTGCCTGGCCAGCCATGTTGGTCTCCTAGTGTTCGGCATAGTTTTCGTTAACGCTGCTGTCTCATTTTTCATATTTTTGGCAGACTGTTTCACCTACTTACCTATTGTTATCTCTTGTTCCAACATTACTCCGAGCTAATTGACTCCGTTTTTGACCACAAACTCCTGCCCCCCTTAGAGTATGCTCACTCGCCTTCAGGTCCTTGGTGCTTTCCAACCCCATTGTCCTCATGAACTGCCCCACGAGTGTGCAGGCCACATATAGCTCAATCTTCAGGCCATCAGAATTTTCAGTTCGCACCAATAGTGACACCTTTTCCGGCAGCTGCAGGCGCAGAACTCCATCGTACATTATGTTTCATAGTGTTGGACCAGCACCGAGCCCTGCGGCACCCCATCCAATTCTTCATGTATTAATCTTCCGATACATAACCCTCTATCACTGAAGTACGCCTGTACGATCGTCGTAAGATAGTCTGTAATCCCCATGTCCCCATCGTGTCTAACATGCAGGGTTACCTTGCTGTGTTAAAGGCATTCCTAACATCTAAGGGAATGTATGTATGATTTATCGAGTATGAATAATCTCGGTTCATGTCTGCGGCAGAGACATTTCAGTGCTTAATTTGTACGACCAAAACATTGTCTATAGTGAGTAGCCGTGATGTCATTGTTAGGGCGATCTCATTTATAAAACGATCGAGCAGCGAATGACCCTGCATGACCTTCGGCTTTATTCAAGCAAGATTCTCTCTGTGCTTGACCAAATTTAGTTTAACCATGGTATTTTTGATCTTAGCCTTCCGCACGACAGTTCCAGGTTAACAATAAATGTTAACCACATGGCAATCAGGTAATTCCTTCCTCAGGTCTCATCCACTATTCTTGCAAATATCTTTTTCTTTTGTGAGAGAAAAATCTGAATACAGATACAACTAGGTGTTTGAGTGGTTATCTGTGGATGGCTTTTGCCGATCCACTAAAAAACTCCCCTACTTCTCCCCTTTGCAACCCCATTGTCCATATGAACTGCCCCACGAGAATGCAGGTTGCATCTACCTTACTCTGCAGGCCATCAGAATTTTCAGCACTCACCAAGAGTGCCAGGTCGTCCGTATATGCAACCGTCCGCACTTTTTCCGGCAGCTGCAGACGCAGAACTCCATCGTACATTATGTTTCATAGTGTTGGGCCCAGTACCGAGCCCTGCGGCACCCCATACGAAACTTATGCGTTAATCTCCTGATAATCAACCTTCTATCACTGAAGTACCCCAGTACGATCTTCGTGAGATAGTCTTCAATCCCTATGTCCTCCGTAGTGTCTAACATGCAGGGCCACTTTGCTGTGTTGAAGGCGTTCTTTACATCTGAGAGAATAATAATAACAAATTTGCTTTCTGCACTTCCTACGAAATCCATAACTTCCCGCACCGCCGTCAATGTAGACTTACCATGCTGACTATTCGATAGCATCGTCCTACGCAACACTTCGTCAAGCAGTCTGTACAGTATGATCCTTTTATACAGTTTGCCGACAGTACTCATAAGGCATATGGGCCTATAGGAGAAAGGAACTTCCGGCTCTCACATTCCAGGGAACAGGGAACTGCAGAGCACTCCAGTGCTGCTGAAACATGCTTCTGAGCCGCTCTGGGTCCTTTTCTACCGACCATTTCAGAGCTTCCCCAGGGATTTCATCGAACCCTGGAGCCTTCCTTGCTTGCATCTTGCCTAACGCATTAGGTCTACCTTTCAAGTTCGCGTTCCAGTTAATTGTGGAGTCTAGAATTTTACCAACATTTTCTACTTGGCGTAAGATAAGCTAGGAATTAACAGAAAACCGCCTAATAAATTGAGAATTTTGTTTTGTCGATATGATATTTTCAAATTGTTGAACGATGCTTTTATGTTGGTATATTTATATTGCACATTTTTCAATACAATATTGGAGTAGTTCTATTTCACGATTTTCATGGGGTTAATCAATTCAGCACATTTGGATGATTTTTGGCATCCATTTGGTTGGCGTTATGATGTTAATTATGTTTTGTTTGTATCACTTTAGCTCTCCGTAAATATTAGGCAGATATTCAGATGTATTTTATCTAGTTGCCAATGAATATTCTCTCTCCAAGCTGAAAGTAATTAATGCAGAGCGCACGGCTTGTATTAATTATTTACTCAGTAATATGAGGTATTCTATTTTCCCATTTATTCTCAATTATTTCTAGGAAATTTGCATAAAATTTCATTAAGCGTAATGAATGAAGTTTATGTATATTTGCTAATATGATGAAATTGCTTCAACAATAAACATATATTAAGATAAGACACATTGTTATGAAAATATTTCAATTCATTATATAATAACATTGAGTGTCTCTAACATCTTGTACCCTAAACAACATAATTATTGTAACTCTTCAATGTAAGCGGGTGACTGTTACACTGTCATTTTTTATATTATTATTATATAATATATATATATATATATATATATATATATATATATATATATATATATATATATATATATATATATATATATATATATATAATATATAAATATAGGGCAGAAATTGTCTGCACGCGTTGAGAAAATAATAACAAATTTGACAAATTTGAGATTTATGCACTTATAATTATGAATAATTTTATAAAAAGAATACGTAACTATCTATCACACATTTGTAAGATGTTTACGAAAAGAGTAATCAATAAAAAAAAAGCACTACAGTTTTCACACTTGTAGGTTGTTTGCTTACATTTTCGTATTGCATAGAAACGACTATATTAATTTTTCAATGTTTTATAACATTCGAAACATCTAGGTCGAATTGGGTTCATATTTCGAAGACTACACTAACCTACTGCGCCAGATGGATTCCTAATTATTTCTGTGGCTTCAATTTGCAGAACCTTTAGAGCTTTCTTTGAAACTTGTGATTCTTATTTTATTCCAAGAAAGTATTCCATATATGATATGGGCATTGACGAATGCAGATCTAGTTATCAGCTCCAGGGTTAATTTTTGGAACCACTTGACTCCTCGTCTTAGACCTGTTGAGTAAAATTTCATTTGATCTGATAGATTATTGTGATCTACTAATCTTCTTCTCCCTATCGTTTTTAAGTGTTTTTCTGTTGTAAGTGTGAGTGACGCTTAAAACTAAGACGCCTTTTTTGTGTTTCCATTTCACAATAACCACCCCTGTGCTAGACTCACGTGCAACTGGTTGACCTTTTACCAATTCTGCGGTTGGTTTTTCTTTGGGGTTTGGTTTTCTATTACTTCGTAGGGTACCCACCAAATGTGTCGACCTTTATTGAAGTTCTTGAGCTAGATGGATACTGGTGTAGTTGTCGGTGCAAACTTGAGTAGATGCCTCTCAATTTTTTCTTTGAAGTATTTGAAAGGTAATTCTCTTATTGACTGGGGTATGCAGTTGCGAAGCTTAATGGCAATAAAGCCAGAAGATCGATGACTTTTCTGTAGCCTGTATTGTGGTGTTATCAAGTTGCTTATAACGGGTGTCATGAGCGTGGATATTCAGGTATGCTTGATATAGACTTTCATTTCGTTTTATATATAGTACATTTTGGAGAATGAAAATAGATGGAAGAGTGAGTATCTCAAGTCTTTTGAAAGCAAGCCGACAGTCTTCCTGATATCTCAAGCCAGCCAGAACTCGTATGGACCTTCTCTGTAAAGCAAACACCTCAGATCCATATGGCGATTGCATAGGACATAGCGCTATGAAACAAAGAAAAATTTGAAGTCCTCAAGACATACTTCGATACACAGTTTTTCATGTTCCTCAACAAAAAAACGCCACTACACAATTTTCCACAGACACTTCGAACATGAGAATTCCACTTCAGTTTATGGTGGAACAGAATCCCAAGAAACTTTACCCCCTCAGCATTCTTGTCCCCATGCCCCCTCGATGAGACGGTTAAGGTCTGCGTCTTCTCCTGGTTCAGCAGGAGTCTATTTGATTGGAACCACTTTTCCACTTCTGTTCGCGCCATACTAATTTCCTCTTCGACCATCCTCATCGATTTTACTTTGATATAGACAGTAGTATCATCAGAATAGAGGATATATCTTTCTGCGCTGTTTCATTGAGAAAGGTCATTTATGAAGATTTGGAATATAATAGGACCCAATATAGATCCTCGAGTAACCCCTATATTCAGATATGCCATGTCAGACGATTTACCCTCCTTCTTTACAATTTGATATCGATCCCTTAAATCTGACTCAATAGTAGCAGACTTCCATTACATAAGTAATAGTACACGAGCTTCTGTAGTAAGATAATATGAGTGATGCAGGCAAACGCTTTACTAAGATCATAGGAGTCAGCAGAGACTAGCTCAAGATTTTCGAAAGCTTCCAGAATCTTGTCAACCAAATCAAGAACAGCCATGCATGTGCTACGGACAAGCCTGAAACCGACCTGATCGCTACATAGTAAATTATTTGTATTTAAGAGGGTCATGATCTGAGTAGCTAGGGCCTTTCAAAGATTTTTGATACAGTGGGAAACAAGGAGATAGGCCTGTAATTTTCAAGCACTGTAGAGTCACCTTCTTTCAATATGGGCACAACCTAAGCCACCTTTAGAACTCTAGGAAAGACACTGGATCTGACTGTGGTTTATAAGTTTTGTAGGTGGGAAAATTATAAGGTTCCTTAAAGACTTCACACTTTTATATATTCTAAAGGGTCGTCCTTGATATTGAGCATTAATTCTTCATTGAAATTAAGTCGATAATGGAATTTGGTTTACTGAATGTGATGAAATGAATGAAAGTTATACTTTCTTCTGGAAACAAACTAGTATAACTGTGACGCTATAAATTGTAGTGAAACACTGGAGTTTTTCTCGAAATTCGATAAAAATTGGCCGAACTTTCGAATATCGTCGAATAGACTAGAAAATAATGGGAAATGGGAATAGATATGAGGAACCTAGGTATCATTTGAAAGTTTTTGAACTGCAACATTAGAATGGTTAGGATTAGGTAGTTACCAAATGAGTACAAGGAATGCGATAAAGTTATTTCGATTGTACCTCGATGCGATTTGATGGTAGCATCATCCCTTCATTGAAACGAAATGATATTTGGACATAGATCAATAGAATGTGTCATATGTTCAAGCAACAACAAATATTAAAACAATAGTTGTACATCTGAAGCTTTGAACTCAATATAAAGGGCAAAAAAATTAACCTATAAGTTAATCAAGAACTAAAGCGTTCACCCCATCAACTAGCTCAGTAATTGCAGAAAAGGAAAAAACAAACTTATTTTCTCTAATCCACAACCTCCTAAATCAAAAATTCTTTCGTTCTCACAAATTTGCTTGATTCCAAGTTATTTTCATTTTAATTATATATAGTTCACAGGACGGCATAATTATGGGTAATTCGTTAAGTTCATTAGTAGCCGAAATATTTATGAATGACATGAAAAATTAATTACATAATTATCTCCTCAGTAAATACTGCATGTACTGGTATCGCTACGTGGACTCTAACCTAATTTGTTTCACAGGGACGGAAAGACAATTGAAGCTTTTAGAAAGATTCATTGATTCATTGTATCCAAACATCAAATTTATCACGAAAATAGGGAATAATAATTCAATTAACTTTTCAGATTTAACAATTTCGAATGAAAATACCCAGTATGTTTTCTCGATTTACCATGAACCATCACATACAGATGTCATAACAAAAAACTTATCATTTTATCCTTATCAACACAAAATCGCTTAATTGTTTTGTCCATAGATCACTTTGAAGAAAAACTGGAGCATCTTTGAATAAGATTCATCCTACAGTAAAATCGAAACGAAAATTCAATATGTCCTAATTTGGTAGTTCAAGCGAGAAATTTAAGTCTTTCATGAATATAAATCATTTCAATATAACTTTCCGAACCAAAACTAATTCGAGCAAACACAACCGTTTTCGGTTGAAGATAGGGAAAAATTATAGAAAAATTATTGAATTTGAATTACTTGAATTGTAATTTATTCGCTAAATAGAAAAAAATGATAGAAATCCTCGATAGGTATGCCCAAAATTCGCTTTTATTTTGATAACTCGTCTTCTGAGACTCAACTTATACCCATTTAATATCAAACTAAAGAAAAGAACAATTAAAAACGTAATAAATTGATGGAAGTGTCCTCCACCTGTAAGAGTACAGGACTCTGTCCTTCTTCGCATATTATCACGCACTCTTTGAAATATTCCTAGGGTATTTCTTATCGTGTCAAAAGATGTTATTATTGGATTTATCAATTCACTGTTCACTGGAGTGGTATAAACTAAACTTTTGAGATATCCTCATCAGAAAAAGTCTAAATTATTTAAGTCTGTGGACCGAGGAGGCCATTGTTCTGGTCTACTCCGACCTATCCATCGGTTGTTTAATGTATTATTCAAGAATTCCCTAGCTTCGCCACTAAAATGTGCTGGTGCCCGTCATGCATGAACCACATTATATTTCTCACCAAAAGTGGCACGTCCTCGAGCAATAAAGGAGACTCCTCTTCAACAATTGCCGATAAGCGGGATCGTTTAGTCTCTAAGGCAAAAAAAATGGCCCATTCAAATAATTTCCAATTATTTCGACTCAGACATTTGGTGAGAATAACATTTGTTGTATTTTAAGAACGACTGTCAAAAGTTTTTCGCAAATTTTTCTTTAAATCAAACAAGATCCACGAAGAAACAATATATGGGCCATGTCAACCCAAATAGTTGGGTCCATAATGATTCTTAAACATCTATAGATCATAATCGGCATCAATTGAAAGACTGAACCTGGCCATCGGATCTCTCCCGGTCAAACAGAGAGGAAATTGTTTTGCTGAGTTTGAATATTGAAGGGTTTTTTGATATTATACTTCAAAATTGGCAAGCAAGAACAAGGAAGTGATTATGTTTCTGGAGAGGTTATGTACTTTTTGATTATCTCCCTAGTCTTTTTGATGGCCTTGCTTGCTATTTGAAATCTTGTCTTAGATTTGGTTGGACATAGAAGAGGTATAATTGTTGACATAGTTTTCTGCTGGTTTTCTTTCTTCATTGTTACAGATTCCTATCCCAAACCCTTCCTTTCACCCTTGTCTTCGTCTGGAAATTAAGGAGTGCAAGAGAGAATGAAGCGGCTATGCAGAAAAATGTTTGGTACTCTTTATGTATACACGACACTAACACAACATAAACAGAGAAGCTATTGCTAGTGCAATAGCGGCAGTTTTTTTTCTCAGGTTTTTTCACTCCTTTATCGAATCATATGTAAGATAGTATGGTTCCCCTGTTACATTTCCTGAGCTCACACTTTGTTTTCTGACACACCAAAATTATAGATATAAGCATTTATTGTAAATAATAATAATAATTATTCGAAGTTTTCTAAATCCTCTCTTATATATATAATATATATATATATATATATATATATATATATATATATATATATATATATATATATATATATATATATATATATATATATATATATATATATATATATATATATATATATATATATATATATATATATATATATATATATATATATATATATATATATATATATATATATATATATATATATATATATATATATATATATATATATATATATATATAGTGAGAATTGTTCTTGATGATGAGATTCTTCAATCAAATGGGGATTTTCCTCAGCCCAATAATGATTATTGTGAAAATTTATGATAGCAATTCTCGAAAAGTAAGCTTCGTCTCTTATCATTATTTCACTATGAAAATGACCATTCTCTCTTATTTTATCTGAGAACCATCGGCAGATAATCAGTCTTGAAGGAAAAAAAAAAGTACCAGTTTCCCTCATTCTTCTGTGGATATTTGAAAATGTTCGCCTGTCTGGTGTAACTCGATCTGGAAAGCACATATGATATAATCGCCTAGCTTCTGTTGTGTTTCCGTCAAGCAGACCGTACATGTAATGGATATCAGCCAATTCGTTAGTAAAATTAGCCATTTTCTCTTACAGGAATAACTTCAAAAGTTTCAAAAGTAATCGTTAATTTTATAAACAATTCGAGCAGACACTGGTTCAACTTTAGCAACTGTCAAACAAAATAAATGAATGAAAAAAATCAAAGCCTCCTAGTCATTTTTTCAATTAGAAGTGCTTTCAATTCAGCGAAAGCATACAAATGTTTAATAAGTTTTTGCTCGAGAACGGTCGGAGATACGAAAAAATTACCGTTGTCAAGAAAAATTTTAAATTGAACGAGGATGAGGAAAATTGTTGGTACGCTGATCAGTTGTGTTCTGCAAAAAAGTTTGAGGAGGCAAAATGTGACATGTCCTCGGAAAAAAAACACCTTGTGAATTTCAGTTAGAATCTAGGACGTATTATGATGGAGGGTGTGAAAATTGCTAGAATTTCAAATAAGAATATCTCAAGAACTGTAGGAGTTTCGAAGAAAAAAACATTTTTTTCCGGAAATTTCAACACCCTATAACTCCGTAACGAAGCTTTTGCGGACCTATGTTTATATAAACTCTTTCTCTTGAAATTGCACGTAGATTTACCCCCTCAAGTTGTGACATACTATTATGTAACACCCTGTATAGAACAAAAGAATACTTTCAGTGCTGAATTTTGAAGGTCTCATTCATGAAGTTAGAGGTACAATCTTTCTCCAATCAAGAATCAACTTATCTCTATATCCGATAAACATGCGAATTTCATCGCTATATGTGCGAACATATTGAAAACTTTTATTCAGAAAGTTATATTCCTTCCGTAGAATTAATATCTCTTTTTGAAGATGAAAAGTGAATCGGATAACCAGCTCCTTTGGGAAGAGATATTCAAGATACTGCGGACGGTTGAATATTGCTGCCTGAATAAGAGTCTTCAAACGAGTTATTTTGAATTTACTGACTACAATGTTTCCGATATTGTGTACATTTCCTTTCACCTATCTAATCATTATTAAACTGAATATTCCTTTTCCAGCTTCTATTTGAATAACGATTCCTCAAATATACCACTACCCATTAGTTGGCAAAATATTCCCTTTTCTGAAGAGACACGACTTTAAATTATAACTCTAATACGAAGCCTTCGAGATTTTACTAA
Source organism: Cryptolaemus montrouzieri (assembly GCA_013387265.2). Classification (NCBI taxonomy): domain Eukaryota; kingdom Metazoa; phylum Arthropoda; class Insecta; order Coleoptera; family Coccinellidae; genus Cryptolaemus; species Cryptolaemus montrouzieri. Next base: position 21,173,411 of record JABFTP020000185.1, read on the forward strand.
TTTTCGCTTCGTTTTAGACTTGCCTGAATTTCCATTATCTCATAATGAACATCTGCATATTTTGCAGCACCAGCTTGGTACTTCTCTTAGGTAGGAATATATTCTAGATTTGAGCGAAATACAGAAACATCCGTTTCATTCCATTTTGACGCATGAAGTTCGGTTACGTACATATGTGGAAATTTGTTGTTCTGTATGTAAACGAGGTCACTTCTTCCACCTAGGCGTATACCTCCCAAAACACCACTGATCTGTATCCCTGTCTAACAACTTCTCGAGCATGCTGAAGACGGTTTTGCTTTCCAGGTTCCCTCCATATTAGAATTCTTCCTGAATCGGGATAATAACTAAATCTAGATTCATCACTGAAGAGAACTATGGCCCACCTCTGTTGTTCCCAGTTTACGTGTTTTTGGCACCAAGCTAAACGAGCAGCGTGATTTCCATGGGTCAGTTGTGGAAGTCTTAAAGGACGTCTAGAGTGGAGTTGACCTTCGTGCAGTCGATTTCTCACAGTTTGTTCGGTAATTTGTACATTATGAACTCGTGATAGCTCTTGAGCTAATTGAGATGCTGTGGTAGTACGATCTCTTCTGGCTTGTAAAACCAAAAATCGGTCTTGGGCGACTGTAGTAATCCTGAAACGACCTGTATGCCGTTTTTCTACGCTACCTGTTTCATTGAAACTTCTCCCTATGAATACTCGGGAATTCCCTAGTTGTTCTAGCAGTAGTGTTCTAAAGAATTTCTCATAGGAGAGGACTGAATAACAGCAGTTTCCAGGAAGTTAACGAGGTTTGAGTAGGCGCAATAAATCTAATGGTGCTTCTGTATTTCAGATGTTGGATGGTATAAAAATAAAATTAACACCTAGTCGAAGAGCATGAAATTTTCTGAATTTACAGGGTGTATCTTGAGGAAACGTAACCTTTCTAGGAAGTGATAGAGAATTAAGTGTAGAACTCTAAGAGCGCTATTATTTCTGAATGACCCCCTCCTTTGCGATATACAGGTTGTGTTGTACGATTTCAATTACCCATATCTACTGAACTATCGATCCGATTTTATTAAAATTTTATTGAATTATCAGAACTATAATATATCAGAGGAAAAACTGGGCCGTACTAGAAACAATTGAGTTATTTTGGACTTCTATTCATAAATTCACACTGTATATCGATAATCTGAATTTTATTATCGTTCAGTATAAATGCGAGTCCTAGTTTATCAAATCTGACCATAATATGGAATGTCAACAATTCAGGGATCCATAAACTAGGGCTCGGTCTCTCCGTTGATCCCTGAGAGTTTTTATCCACGAAATCATCCTTAGCCGCTTTCAAATTCAATTATTTGAAGAAAAAAATTATTCAGTATCGAATGTGATCCTTAGGTCCTTACATGGAAATAACTAATTATAATGGTTGTCGTAACCATGAAATGAGGTGATATTTTCTGGAGAATAACAAAATATAATGTGAAAAATCTCCTCGAAGGCAAAAAAAATGAAAATTCTTCCATCAAAACGATTTTTATAAACAGACTCTTAGACTTTGACAGTGCTCATACAAAGTAAATTTCAAAATAAATTATGTGGTAAAGTAATTCCAAAGTTAGTTACAGAGTTGATTTCTGAAGTGTTCACCTCCGTAATTTACGCATTCAGTTGCCAGTTGAATGATACGATTAGTGGACTATATCATAATTTCAGTACAAGCTCTGATGGAATGCTCTATGTCCTTTCTTTTCTGCATTAATTGTTTCCTCGAATTTATTTCCTCTTCATTCATTTCGCTCTTTCCTGATATACCATAAGAAAAAGTCCAGCGGATTTGAAACTGGGGATCTAGCTGGCCTGATAACCAGTCCAACACGGCCTATCCAGCGATTCGGATATTCAATATCTAACATTCAGATAAAAATGTTGAGTTGAGTCATCATGTTGAAATCGCATTCCCCTCGAATTGATTCGGGCTTCAGGAAAGCAAATTCGGTAAGACATTTTACAAAATTTGGAGATACACGTCTCCGGCTAGTCTGTCCTCGAAAAAATTATACCCAATAAGTTTGTACATACCGCACCAAACATTAACTGAAAATCGATTTTGTAAATGTTTTTGCAATAGCGCCCACATAAGTGAATTCCTCGAATGATTTATTCCATCGCGGTTGAACTGGGATTCTTCCAGAAAGAAAATTCTACCAATAGTTCTTCTATTATCTCTTTCATTCCTTCGTCTTCACTGTCGTTGCAGCCACGAAGTGGTTTCACAATATCGAAATACCTGGCTGGTCTATTCCTGTCACAAAAATCATAGATGTATATCATGTTTACTTATTCTGCGTTTGAATATTGAAAAGACATATTCGAAAACTTTCAAAATGAATTTGACGCTAACTTGGTGAAATTCTGCATATACCGGGTGGGGCAACTAAAACGAAAAAGACTCAATAACTACTAAGCTATTCGTTTCTGGACAAAAAGCAGAAATAGGTCAATTTTTGTCTGAACGCGGACATCTTTTAACACACGGTGATTTCATTTCACATCAACCCCCTAAACAGAGGTGCACAAACTCGATTTTTTGAATAGGTCGAGTGATACCTCATTGAAAAGCTCTTTTGATTGTCAAAACGAATGTATGATGATTTTTGAGTTTCTACATATTCGGAAGAAGATACAGGCTGGTTCATCAACGACGAGTTATTTTCAGTGATTGAAAAATTTGCCGATCTCTTCGATGAAAGTGATTTGGATGCTGTGGAAGAATCTTATTTTGATAGATTACTTGAAAGGGGACAGTCTCATGAGTATATTTTCGTAAGCGTGAAGGAGACTTTCATTGCTGGAGGTTCTCTAAAAGCACAACGGAGCAAAACATATTGAATTGAAGATAGAAAGGTTGCTATCGTCGAAGTTTCAGGATCATTAACAGGCCAACCTCAAATTTCAGGCCGTCAAATGGCAATTGAAACTGACAATTCAGACCCTACAGGATGAGGAAATCGCAATTCCTTCAGCCCGGCGATAACCAACGACGACTTAATTTCAGTCAATGGTAGCTTCAGAAAACAGAATAAAACCCTGAATTTTATCCACGAGTTATATGGATCGATGAAGTTCGCATTACTAGTGACGGAGTTTTCAATTAGCACAATAAATGCTGTTGATCGGTTGTCAATCCCCAAGGATGGTAGAGCATTGAACACCAATGGCGATACCCTTTGTTAGATAATCATGTATTCACACACACTATTTTTGACGTCAACTTTAACAGCGAAATTTACCATCGTATTATAGATAGAACATAGGGGAAGGATATTTGATAAATTACAATTATGACGAAAGGGGAGTAAATATTTTCAGCATGACGGTGCACCGTCACACCAAAAATGAACCGTATCCCTATTTCTGGACTAAAATTTCAGTGATCTCTGAAAAGGAACTACGAGGCCTCTGAAATGGTGCCCTTGTTCTTTAGATCTGACTTTCCTGGATTTCTTCCACACGAGCCATGTTTAGAATTTATTGTATAAAGGAAAACCGAATAACATAAATGAGTAAACTCAAAATTTCAGATTTGTTTGGAGAGTGTGAGTTACATTCATATATGTTCCGAGTGGATATACTGGGTGATCCACCAGTGGTGCGGTGCTATGTACCTTGTACGCTCTCGAAGAGTTCATTTTTGTTCGAACGGTATTGTATTAAGAAAGTAAAAATCTACTACAGCAATTTATTTTGAAGCAAACAGAGTGTACCAATTTTCTATAAGAAAATCTTGAGAGGTTTTTCAGATTGGAAGACCACTTTTTTGTTGAAGATTCAAGAGCGTCCTAAACTCTGCTATAATGTCTTTAAGTAATAAGTTTTTTTGGTTATTTTTTTCTCCGTAAAAATTCATGAAAATAGGCTCTCACATCATCGCATGCTCCTTCGGCCAGAGAGGATGAATACTTTTTTCCTTTCGTTTTCTTATTGCCCAAGGATAGGTTCATTGATAACTTGAAATAGGTTATCCTAATTTCATACAGGAGTGACTCGAAAAAATTATTGATTATAGTAATTTTAAAAATATCATATCTTTTTTTTAAAATGGAACATCCTGTATTTTATCATTCATGTCAACGCATAAAATATTGTGCCATATTTTTGAAGCTGTAACCTTATCTTTATCTTCGACCATTTTCGAAATAAAAACATAAAGATCAGAGGTAGCGAAAGAAGAGTTTATTAGTACATATCATTATAGTTGATCAGAGAAATAGAGATATTGTAAGGTAGTCGTGTATGAAATAGGTAATAGATTGTTTTTTGGTGTGATGATTCACAAGATGTTGAACTATATCAATAACTGTTCGAAATGTTGCCCGTTTCTTTGTGGACACAACTCAATCCGTCTGAGAAAAGACCGTTGAACTCTCGACAACATTTGCGGATTAACTGACTGAAAGGCGTCGACTATTCTCTGTATCATATCCAACTGCGTTGTAGAAGGAATCTGGTAAACGATGCCCTTAATATAACCCCACAAGAAAAAATCTAGACTTGTAAGGTCCGCAGACCAAGCTCGCCATCTAACAGGACCACCACGTCTTATCCATTTGTTTGGAAATACATGATTCAAATGCTCCCTAACCTGATGTGAGTAATGTGCCGGTGCTCCATCGCGTTAAAACCACGAATCTTGTCTTATATGCTCTGGTACATCGACATGTAATATTGGTAGATGATTTTGCAGAAAATCTAAATACATTTCACTATTGAGGTGCCCGTCGTAAAAGTGCGGCCCAATTAGATATCCATCTACTATAGCGGCCCATACATTCAAGGACCAACGATACTGGTGATCTATTTGTCTCATGAGGTGTGGATTTTCCGTGGCGTAATAATGAAAGTTGTGCCTGTTAATAAGCCTATTCTTGTAGAAAGTTGCCGAGAAAAGAACTCTGCTAAACCAATTTGGATTCTCCGCTACTTTATCACTTGCCCAATTGCAAAAATTGATTCGATTTCCATGGTCTTGATTGTTCAGTTCCTGGTGCAGCTGTACATGATATGCATGAAATTCATTCACTTTCAAGATTCTCTTGACAGAAGTTCGACTTATATCTGTTAACTGAGAAATCTTTGGCTCTGTCACTGTCAACATAACTGATAACTGTTTGGCTTCAGCTGTAGCAGGTTTGGTTCTTCATGTTTTTTGTAAGCTATATTACCCGTTTCGATAAATCTAATTAGAAGGTTTTCAAAGCATCTTGCATCAGGATGCCTCTTATCAGGAAACTTTTGTGCATAGACTCTACTTGCCAACAAATTTCTATCACACTGACCTAGAATATAAATCATATTCTTTTGAGAACTTCATGGCAGTCAATTGAGAAAATTGGGTACAAATCTCTCTTCAACAATGTTTGATAACAAAACACTGATAAGTTCACCATGTAAAATGCAGAATATGATATGTCCGGACACCCGACAGAAGACACAAATAAAAAAAAATGTCAACACATACCTCGATTTACGTTTCAAACATCTCTATTTTATCATTCGTTGAAGGAATTATCTTGTTTAGGTTTCATTTATTGCTAAATTAGTCATTACAGAAAAAAAATTCTGTGGGAATAATGATACATGTTGATGAGTTTAATAGGGTTGAAAATTTTTATCAAAAATTTCTACAAATAATCGAATATTTCGAAAATGATCGAAGATAAAGATATGGTTTTTCATCAAAAATATAGCACAACATTTTATGCGTTGACATGAATAATACAATATAGGGTGTTCCATTTGAAAAATCTAGATATGATATTTTCCTAATTACAATATTCAATAATTTTTTTGAGTCACTCCTGTATAAAATGAGGATAATCCATTTCAATTCATCAATGAAGCTATCCTTGGGCTATAAGGAAACGAAAGGAAAAAAGTATTCATCCTCTCTGGTCGAAGGAGCATGCGATGATGTTGGAGCCTATTTTCATGAATTTGTACGGAAAAAAAATATTGTGACGAAACTACTCAACAAAAAAACTTCTTACATAAGGATATAGAAAATTGGGACACCCTACTGCAAAATAAATTGCTGAAGTAGATTTCCACCTTTTAAATACAATACCGTTCGAACAAAAATGAAATATTCGAGAGTGTAGGGGCTACAGAGCACCGCGCCGCTAGTGAATCACCCAGTATATGAATTTTTGATTTATTCTTTGAAAAATGCATCACTTGGAGGAAATGATATATTCTGTAATATATTTGGAAGAAATCGTCTCAATTAATACCCGAATCACCTATAATTTGTATTGAACAAAAAACAAGTTTACATCAAAACTATCGACAAAAAAGAATTCTGTATAATATTTTGTATTAGATTCAATAGGATTTGAGATATTGTTATACGTCAAAATTTCGAAAAATCCAGAACTCTGGAATAACTTGAAATCTAATTAAGATAGCTGAAATCCGTATTCACCAATGAGTATTTCTTGAAAATCGAGCTCGAGATGGAGGGCGGATCATCTTTCTGTATCTACAAGAATGAACAAAGTTGCCATACTAAAACAACGAATTTGGTCCCCTGTACACTTTTATATTGGAGGGGGAATTAAGTTTCGAATGGATATCTGTTCATAACACAATGGGCGTGGATAATATTACGCAGCTCAATAAGCACTTTCAAGATCGTAGATAGACCACGACCTGTCCTGATTGAACACCGACGGATATGTCGATGGTAGACTGAAAATCAGTGAACACAGCAGAAGAATTAAGGGACAAGATATTGCTTCTATATACGAGGTGTGTGAATAATGGTCGTTGTAATCATTAAAGCATTGCTGGAATTCGTATACTAGAGTAGCCTTCAGTTAGTCGGTTACAACTGTTTGGATGTTTTCACGTGTCGCAAAATGAATCCCCTTGAGGTGAGTTTTAATTCTCGGAAAGAGGAAAAAGTTACAAGAACTCAAGTCTGGTTAATAAGGAGTCACAAGAATGTTTTACTGGCTAAAGACTGCAGTGTTACATTGCGCCTTATCGTGTTTGGTCCAATCGTGATGAAAGGAGGTAGGATTCAAAATCAACTGTTCCCCAATCATTCTGACTGACAAACATCGATCTGAACGCACAAGATCCCAAGGCTCTGTTGACATTTTCACCTGTGATTGCATTTGAAGGCGTTCCGTTTCATGGTTCATCTTCAATCGACTACCTTCCCTTTGAAAATGCCTTAAAACACCGAAAAACTAGGGCCCAGGAAATGTTTCTATTGCACTGTGTCCAAGTTAAAAGCGAAACTTGATACAAAAACTAACGCTACTGATAAACAAATGACCAAAGCGAATTCATATTTTCATATTGGAGGCGTATAAAATGTGGACCGGACGCTGCTCAGAGCCTCTCGTCTAACGCGTTGCCGGATCGGTAGCGACGTTTCCCGTCCCAATACTTCATTTACAAACCTCGTATTTGAAGAGGATATGTCAGCGCAGGCATTAGTGATCTTTGTTATTTTTATGTAAAACTTTTGTGTATATTTCCTGGAAAATCTGAAAATGGATGATTATAAAAGAAATATTATGTATGAGGTAGAAATGAAAATTTCAATACCTTCTCGTGAAACATGAGTTCCTTCATTTTGAACAGACCTCGAAGGAAGGAAGGGGATCTATGTTCGATTATATGCGTCTTATTCGAAAGATTGTGATTTTGGAGAAGTGTAATTGTCACCGAGCCATAGTCAACTAATTATGGTATCCCACGAGAACCGAGAACAACTCTCAAATTTCCTAAGCATTTACAATGTTTCTTGTTTATCTTTCAAAGCTCTTCAGATATTAGAATCTGGTAGCATTCATTTCATGCAGACCCTTACTTATTGTCCAGTTATATTTAGATGAGCTGATGATGGAAGGTACAACTTCTTAACGGTTGAGAATTCGGAAATATCCAGAACGGAATAGAATAAACATATCTTCAAAATTCGAAAGGTGTACTAAAAATTCAATGTACAATTTATACATGTACTGTGTAGTGAAAATTAAAATATTCATCTACATCGTAGCTGGAGATACTTCACTTCGGCTTTAAAGGTTTTCATGTTGCTTATCCATTGTAGCTTCTGAGGTAGGTGATTGAACATCTTCGTTCCCAGCCAATTGAAGGAAATTATCGAGCGACTTTATTGATGATGATTTTAAAAGAGTTTATCAAGAGTGTCTCTGAAATGGACATGACATAAACAAGTAAATATGTAGACTGAAGGAATGGTGAGTATTTCAGATCATTGAATTGTCGTTGTAGATGATCCTCAAAACGCGAAGCGAAGCTTTCCATAAGAAGCCATTGAGTGGTAATGAGCATAATAGCGAAGAATTGCAGCTTCTTTGTTTACTATGAATTTGATGCGTCTGATGTGATAGTCTGCCGTTGACGGCTGATACTTGTATATGGCTGGAAAGAATTCAGAAGTCCGTACTTGTGTGCAAATTTCTGATGGATAATGTTGCACACTTGATTATGCATGTGAAGATAGTCCGTATTGGCCAGTTGTTCGCATATAGACTCCGATCTTATATGGCATTTTCTGCACTTATCTGTTTGTAATGTTCCGTCCTTCATTATAAATTTTCTGTAATTGTTTGTAGCGATCACTTGGTCTTGCATGGCCATAAGGAATCCTTCTGTTTCTGCGAATAATTCTCCTTTCATCATCCATTTGTTGGAGGATTCTTTGTCGATGTGTGGTTGATTAATCTCATGGTGATGTCGTCCATGCAATTCCTTTCTTGACCATTGCTCTTCTTTTTCAGTATCCGATAGGAACGGTAGATTCAGCAGGTCATCTCTGGTAGCAAGATTTAGTGGTGTTTATCCCCTATCAGCCAACGATACCACTATATGGAGGACAGAAGTGAAAGCTTTTGCAGAGAAGAATTCTCTGAGATTTTTCATCTGTTCGGTGTGTAAATTGACAACATCTGTTATCCGCGTCCTCCTTCTTTCCGATTCAAAGTTGTTCGTATCACAGACGATTTTGGATGATGATTGTTGAACTTTGTCAGAATCGTTCGGGTCTACCTTTGAATATCATCCATTTCTGTCTTAGTCCATCTGATTATTCCAAATGAGTAAAGCAACACTGGAATGGCGTAGGTGTTAATTGCCTTGACTAAATTCCCCGAGTTCAACATCGATTTCAGCACAGACTTGAGACGCTGACTGTATTCTGAACGAAATGATTGTTTTTGGTCTAGCAATCTGGTTTGTTGGTATCCCGGATATTTGTATGTTTCGCCATCTCTCATGCACTGTATAATATCACCGTTTGGAAGTTATGTTTCACCATCTATGACTTTCCCTCTTTGAATGTTCAGGGTCTTACATTTTTCAATCCCGAATTTCACATGAACATCTGCCGAGAACTCACTGACAGTTTTCAGCAGATCATCCAATTGCTTCTTGTTCGAAGCATATAATTTGATATTATCCATATACATCAGGTGGGAGATTGTATGATAATTCCTTTCTGCTTTTATCCTGAATCCGTATCCTGTTCTATTGAGCATTGAGGACAATGGGTTCATTGCCAAACAGAACCATAGTGGACTCAAAGAGTCTCCTTGAAAAATTACACGACGTATGGATATCTCGTCAGTTTTAATTGATTTATTGTTCATGTTGACCTGCAGAGACGTGTGCCAGTGTGTCATTGTTGTCTTCAAGAACTTATTATTATTATTATTATTATCATTGAAGTAATTGAAAGCTGAGGACAAGTCCTATAAAAGCCTAATAACAAAAAAATGATTTCTATAGTATTGCAAGCACAGCTTATCCAAAATTAAATATGCACATATATAATATCTAAATCCAAAAACGAAATCTAATTAAACAAAGGAAAGTCCAATTTATTTTTGCATTCATTAACTGAATTTGAGTCAACCACATCACTAAGAAACCGGTTCCAATCATCGAACACCCTATTCACAAGAAAATACTGTCTTTGTCTCGACGAAAATTTTTCTTTTTTCAGCTTCAGCTGAAATCTGAACAACTAGACTGTTTAGATTTCATAAGGTTTTTCCACTGTAAGAATTATTCTTTGCGTTTTTGTCTTTTTTTAGTTTGAGGCCATTCGCCTATAACCATTTAGCAGCATTATTGTCCTTATTTTCATCAGTTTTATTCAAGTAGATTCTGTTCCTCTAGCAACTCATAATTTTGTAATTATCGGCATATAAGCGCACATTTTCTGGGCCTAGATAGATGAAAGGCGAGGTTATTTGTGTAGGTTAAGAATAATAGATGCTCCAATATGGAACTTTCTTCTTCTTCAGGTGCCTCTTCTATCGAAGATCGGCGAGTATCATGGTAATCTTCACCTCAGAGGCAGTAGCTCTGAACAGGGTTCATGAGCCGAGATGTTCTTCTTCTGCGAGGCGCTCATCTTCCTTAGATCGTACCTTGAATGATGAGATGAAGCAGTTTGTATTTTCATTCCTCATAATATGACCAAAGTATTGGAGTTTCCTCGTCTTCACAGTGGTGAGTAGTTTAGCGTCGCGGTTCAATCTTCGGAGAACTTCGGCGTTGGTTACGTGATCTCGCCATGAGATGCTAAGCATTTGCCGGTACACCCATATCTTAAATGCAGATATTTTATTCTCAAGACATTGAGTTATAGTCCAGCCTTCTGCTCTCGATGCAGTTCTTTGTTCGTAAGCAGCCTCTTCATCTTCACAGAGGCAGCTCTTGCCTTTTTGATTGTGCTTTGTATTTCGGTTTCATCTCCCATTTGCTGCTTACTAGGCAGCCCATCCAGCTGTAGCGTAGCTGGTACATCATCTCTCCCATTAATTACCATAAACTTCGTCTTTTGACATTCATTTGAATACCATACTTTCTGCTGACAACATGTACCAGGTCTAGTAGCTGTTGTAGGCCTTCTGCCGACGAGCTAATGAGAACTGTGTCATCTGCGTACCTGATGCTGTTGACAAGTATTCTTTCCACTGAAATTCGCATCCTCCAATGGTTCAGCCATTATTCTTTCCTAATAGAGATTGAAAAGTGTAGTCTAAAGCACGCATCCCTGCCTCACTGCCTTACGATTGGGATGTCTCTTGTCTCATCAGAGTCCACGAGAAATGACGCCACTTGATTCCAATACAAACTTGCAATAGTATGAACATTTGTGTCTTCTACACAAACATCCTTCAGTATCCCGTCAAGGGCTTTTTCGTGGTCGGTAAAACAGCGCATCTCTTCTCCCAAATCCGTTCCTGAAGCCAAATTGTTCGCTAGAGATGTGTTCATCACATTGTCTGTATATTCTCTTGAGTTTAGTATTGAGATATACTTCAATGACGTAGCTCATGGAACTAACAGTGCGAAGGTCTTCACATTTTCTGGTATTGGGTTTCTTCGGCAGAATGATGAAATGAGATTTCAACCAATCCACTGGCAATTTGATTTCTCTGTAAATTTAGTTGAACAGTCTAGTTTTTTAACTTCTCCATCATCAAGCAGCTTCAGGACCTCTCCATGTACGTCGTCTGGGTCAGTGGCTTTCGCATTGTTGAGTTGTTTAATTGCATATCGAACTTCATCTTCCAGGATGTTTGGTCCTGTACTCGCTTGATGGCACACCAATTCTCTTCAGTTCAGTTTTATTCAAGTATATTCTGTTGCTCGAGCAAACTCATAATTTTGTAATTATTGGCATACACCCATACATTTTCAAGGCGAAGATAGATAAAAGGCGAGGTTATTCATGTAGGTTAACAATAATCGAGGATCCAATATGGAGCTTCATGGCACACCAATTTTTGTTTGCTCAGTTTTATTCAAGTAGATTCTGTTTTTGTAGCAACTCATAATTCTGTAATTAGCGGCATACAGACACACATTTTTGGGGCCTGGATAGGTGAAAGGCAAGGTTATTTATGAAGGTTAAGAATGATAGAGGATCCAATATGGAAATTTACGGCACACCAATTGGCATTTGCTCTTAGCTCGATCGACAATTCCTCCAAACAACTATCTGTTTCTAGTCTGCGAGACTTGTATTTATGAAAAATATACGGCTTAAGGAATTGGTGTAGATGAAAACGTACAAGATTCTCAACAAGCATTACTACAAGGATCATCAACAGTTTTTCATGTACCATCCGGAGAAGGGGTTCCATGTACGATTGGGAGCAAACGGACTGGTGACTGTTACAGAGACATCAATGCCTATGTTTTTGAAGGACACTTTGAACAACTATTACATTCAATTGCAACAGGACCAGTTGAAGTTATGAAGAACGCGAGTAACGATTCGTGGTGAATGAAAATGGTATCAGCGAGTTCCTGGCTAAAAGAATACATCACCAGATGGTTGTCAGGAAAGAAGTCAATCGTCAAACTTTAGAAGCATGTTTATAAAAAGTAAAATATTGACGGAATTGTAAAGAATAGGGAAATTACCATTCTTCGTCTCCCTCCCCATCATTTCGAATTGATCCCAATTTGACTGATTCGGGTACAAGTAACTGATAATGGCACGCTAGAAGTAATACTGACTACAAGTCTAAGGATCTTAAAGTGCTTTCAAATTACGCAACAAAATGTAACAGCCGTTAATAATTTGCATAATTCGTGTGATTTAGGAAGAAAATAAAATGTACGGACTAGACCATGTCATGGAATCCTCAATAGAGCTTGTTATAGTAACAAAGGTGCCGAAGATTCATATTCAGAGGATGGAAATAACTGAAAGGGTAACTAAAAAGCAACACAACCTTTCTTCTGCAAAGATGTCGACAAAAAAACATTAATACTTTAGTTATAAGTTTTGTAATCGATACATTTCGATAACTATGTAACAAATATACCATATAACTCCCATACTTAACGAGTGGAAGTTTTGAAAGGGGTGATGCAAAACACCTTGTAGGAAAACGAACGAAACTGAAACTGATGTTTCATTCCAAACATATTTAATCTGAGTAAACAAATTATCTCAACTCCGCGAATAAGACTTGTAGATTCAAACTTAGTTCGGCTCTTTTCTCGTCCAAGTTTTCCATTGAAAGCTAGACGTCTCTAATCTTTTTCGGCAAACTGCATCTGCTTACACTGAAATTCCATAAATATTTTGAACGAATTCTCTTACTATGGAAATTTCCCCGTGGTTTATACTGCATAGCATTTGATGCATCTCTTTCGTCGTTATTATCGTTCGTATAAATCAAGCTGATGTTGAAGTGGCTTCCGGAATGCAAATGGAAATGTTCTGTTGTGCCTTTGGTCAGCCACGTTGCTTTTGAAACGAGCCGGATTTTGTAAAGGGTTTATTCCTAAAAGATTTATCATACTTATATATCTGACGTTCATATGGGTACCTCGTTGAAAGATATGAACTTGTGGTCGCAATAAACCGTATACGAGCAAATTTCTTGCGGAACCTTTACGAACATTTTTCGAACGAATTAATATCAGTTATTGAAATTATACAGGGTGACCCACGAGTCACTGGAAGTAGCATAATGCCAAGGTAACGACAGATTTTGAATTTTTTTTTCTCGCAATAAGATGAACTTCTGTTACGGTCACAATTGAAAATTAATTTTGTATATACAGGGTGTTCCGTTTCTGAGGAACAAATCAAAGTTATTTTCTTTCAAATAGAACATCCTATATATTTTGATGATTTTAGTTTCGTGAGATCAAATGAAGGTGACTTTGTTCGATAATTTCTATACCTAAGTTCAATGATTTTCAAAATATTTGAGTTTTTTCGAAATTTTTTTCTTCTCTCGTTGTTACTTTCCGATTGTGATATTGCAAAATCTATGTTACTAATACTCCATTTCTGAGTAACCATCGTTGGGAAACTCTGAGATTGATACAGGGTGCACAGTACAAAATTTGGATTCCACCTTTCTTCAAGCCTTATTTTTTCAATTTTTTCGGATGACACACCCTGTATCTTATACTCTGTAATGATCGGTTATTTTTATACCTATCGAACGATACCCATGTTGCTTATACCTACCTATATTTAACGGTTTCCGATATTTCTCGAATTTTCCGATACTTTGTGTCTCAATATTCATCTCGAAATGTTTCCTTCGTTTCTTCAGACAGGAGCATGTCACTTGAAAAACAAAACAAGAGTTGGTACGATGTTCTACTCAAAACACCAGTTTCAAGTCAATAAGTCGAAAATGATCGGTCTGCATAGACCGATGTGAAGGTGATTAACATGAATATTTTATGAAATTCGGTTTTAAGAAATGCAGTGTTCGAAGCAGTTGAAAATTGATCAATTCGAGCCTATTTCTGGAAAATATACAATAAATTTTTTTTTTAATTTTTTTACTTTTTGCTCAAATAACTATTTTTCGAAAAACGTAGATTATTTTAATGGAAATAAATTTACTTTGAATGAAAATGTTTGATAATGGAGAATTTTACTAAAAATCCCGGAAAAGAAAATATTGCATGAATAATTGAAGTGATACATAGAAATGTTACAAAAGATGTTCAAAATGGCCTCCACTCTGCTCTATACATAAAGGTTTTCTCCTTTCTGTGAACTGTTACTGTGAAAACTGTGGTCATTCTTGAATTGTGTGTTCTTGAATTCATTAGTGTTGACAAAGAAGAAGGAAGAAAGAGTATCCTCGGGGAGAACGAGTCGATATGATTCTGACCATTGGAGAAGCTATGGAAAACTGTTTGTTAGCTGAAAGACTCTACGCTGCTAAATATCCAGACCGATTACATCTAAGAAAAGAAACATTCGAAAAATGGCTTCGACAATTCTAAGCTACTGGTGGTGTCCGATGAAAAACGCCACCGACAAAAACCAATTGTTGGAAATGAAGAAAATGAACTTACTGTTCTAGCGTCTGGGATAGAACAACCAAGTACAAGTCAATGGAACATTGCTCAAGAAATAGGTCTGAGTAGACAAATTGTGGCAAGAATATTGAAAAATCATGGTTTTCATGCGGACCACGTCGGAACCCATCAAGAACTGTCATAAAGAGATCATGAACGACGACTGGAATTTTGTATGTGGGTGTTAGAAATGGTCGCAGAAAATGAGGATTTCCGAATTCAATTCTATTTTCTGATGAAAGTACATTCCAGAATAATGCTTTAGTGAACAGACACAATTATCATCATTACTCTGACACTAATCCACATCTTTTTCGTCAATCCTGCACCCAACACAGGTGGTCGGTCAATACATGGGAAGCAATTATAGGGTCCATGTAGTAGGTCCTTTTTTTTCGATGGAAACCTGAATGTGCCTCAACTTTCTGTTCAATAATTTACCAGAGCCGTTGGAAAATGTGCCATTTTACATGAGACAACGAATGGATCAGAGGATCCTGGAATTAGCCAGCAAGATCGCCAAATTTAACGTCCCTCGACTTCTTCCTATGGGGACTTGTTGAAGAGTTTGTTTATCGTACGCCGCCAACTACACTGGAAGATATGAAAAATAGGATTAAGGAAGCTTCAAGACAGTTACTGAAATACTGTTAGGGGCAAGGGAATCTCTCGAAAGAAGAATACATTTATGCTTAGAGCAAAACGGAGGCCATTTTAAACATCTTTTGAAACATTTCTATTGCTTGAATTATTTATGCAATCTTTTCTTTTCCGTAATTTGTAGTAATATTCTCCATTGTCACATTTACACTCATTCAAAGCATATTCTTCCATCAAAATAATCTGTTTCTCGAGAAATAGTTGTATGAGCAAAAAGGAAATAAATTGAAAAAAAAATGATTTTTTTTTAAACTGAAGTCCATAAAAAACTCATTTTCATCGCCGTCGCATCGGTCCATGCAGAGATTTTTGACAAATTTCCACTCATAGACTTAAAACCGGTGTCTTGAGTAGCACATTGCATATATATGACAGATGTCATATTTTTCGAATGACTTTCAAAATTTTTTCACAAATTTTTCTTAAAATTAAACAAGTTCCACGAAGAAATAATATATGGGCGATGTCAACCCAAATGATTGGGTCCATAATGATTCTAAAACATCTATAGATCATAATTGGCATCACTTGGAAGACTGAACCTGGCCATCGGGGCTCTCTCGGTCAAACAGAGATGGAATTTGGGGAAATATCGCAGGTTATGTATTTTTTTTTATTATCTCCTTAGTCCTTTTCATGACCTTGATTGCTATGTAAAATCTTTTCTCAGATTTGTTTAGACATATGAGAAGTATGATTGTTGAAATATTTTTCTGCTGGTTTTCTTTTTCCGTTGTTACAGATTCCTGTCCCAAACCCCCTTTCTTCCACCCTTGTCTTCGTTTGGAAATCGTGAAATGCAAGAGAGAATGAAGCGGCTGAGCAGAAATATCTTTAGTACTCTTTTTTTACACACGACACTAACACAACATAAACAGACAAGCTATTGATAGTGCAATAGCGACAGGGAAACGAGTTTTTTCCTCAGGTTTTTTTACTCGTTTATTGAATCATATACAAGATAGTATGGTTCCCCTGTTACATTTCCTGAGCTCACACTTGTGCTTTATCTGACACACACCAAAATTATAGATATAAGCATTTATTGTAAATACAATTATTCGAATTTTTGTAAATCCTCTCTTTTCAAAAGAATATACATATCGCACAAACTCCTGTTTTGTCTCATCAAGTGACATGCACCCTTCTTTGAAAACGAAGGAAAACATTTCCAGATTAATATTGAGACACAAAGTATCGGATAATTCGAGAAATATCGGAGATATAGAGAAGATGGGTATCGTTCGATAGGTATGAAAATAACCGATTATTACAGAGTATAAGATACAGGGTGTGTCATTTGAAAAAATTGAAAAAATGAGGCTTGAAGAAAGGCGAAATCGGAAATGTTATGCTGTGCACCCTGTATCAATTCCAGAGTTACCCAACGATGGTTACTCATAAATGGAGTGTTAGTAACACAATTTTTGCAAAATAACAATCGGAAAATCAGAACGAGAAAAGCAACAATATTTCAAAAAAGTCATTAAATTACGAAAAATCTCAAATATTTCGAAAATCATTGAACTTAGGTAAAGGAAATATCGAACAAAGTCACTTTCATTTGATCTCACAAAGATGAAATCATCAAATTATATAGGCTGTTCTATTAAAAAAACATAACTTTTATTTATTCATCAGAAAAAGAACACCCTGTATGTACGAAATTATTTTCAAATTGTGACCGTAACAGGAGTTCATCATATTGCGAAGAAAAAATTTCAAAATCTGTCGTTTTCTTGGCATTGAGCTACTTACAGTGACTCGTGGGTCACCCTGTATATTCTAAACATGAAATCTTGTGCGATTTATAATTTTGGGATTGCGGCTTTACTAGTGTAATATTTTACGAAAACCACGTACAGGCCTGATACTTTTCTAAACGATTCGATTAAGAAAACAACTTATTGCACTAGTATATTCTGTCATAAGAGTACCAGGAATTATCAAGAAAATATGCTCAAACAAATTTTCAAAATTTTTACTACGTAGGCAGAACTGTTTTCTATATTGACGTGGAGTTTGAACACGATCTGTATTTAGTTTGTTTACAATGATGGCTCTTGTTAGTTCTCACAAGTGTGTTTTGCGATGAAATGTATTCATTTGTATCAGTTGATTCTATACGTCGATAACTATCATAATATGTTGTTTTATTTGTTTCTTTCTCATCATTTCGTTCATTTCAGTTGAGAAATAACGATTATTTTCCTTTAATTCTTTAATAGTTAACACTTTCCTGTACATATCTTCTACGGATAATGACAGAGAGAAAGGCCTATCAATCATTCAATTAAACGCAGCGTAGTTATGAGATTTTGGGTGTGTTGAGTAATATAGGATGCAAATATCAGTAAAGATGGGTTTCCAATATGTATCGAAACCTAGTGTGTTCTTCTTATGAGTAACTGTTAGGTCTGAAAAGTGAATCTGATCAACACCTTCTCCACTATGTTTGACTCATTAAACAAATGAGCAATATTTCAAGATCGCTGGAAAGTTTTTTTTCCACTAAAAAATTCGAGTGTAGCATTCAGTCTTTTTTGAACAATTTGACATATTGATCTATATTCCAAGAATTGGTAAAAGAGTAGCGTGAAGAATTTTTTTCATTTTGTTTTTCAGCTGAAATCGAAATATTTTTGTCACCTCATGGCTTTGGCACTCCTGAAGCTGTTGTGTTTTTCATGGATGTTCTAGGAAGACATAGAACCATTTTTTTCTTAAACCAACCTAAAAATTTGATTTCCTTTCGAATTCAAAATGACCGACTTCCTCATATATTAACATTTTTTCCCGAGCATTAAAAAGTTTTCGCGATTGAAATGAATCAACTGAGTAATTTAATCACTAGACTGAACCTTTCCCATCATTTTGAGGGGTCGAACTCGAATATTGATTCAGAATTGTGCCAACTGTCGTCAAAAATGTTTTTATTTAGCATCATCATATGCACCTCCCGTTGTGAAACCTCTGAACATAGACTACATCCATTAACTCTATGATAAACGAAAAATAATTGAATGTCATCGAGTTTTGGCCGACATTTGGTTTGAACTCTAATTTGATCTTGGTGATGCTTGATTTTGACGTTTGAAATTGTTGACAATGGTTTTAACAAATGAGAACAAGCGTTTCATTGAATGTTTCTTTGTGCGTAGCTATACCGCTAGGCAAATATTACGCCAATTTCCAGCCCCTTATTACTAAAGAAATACAATCTATGATCTCAAGGAA
Organism: Cryptolaemus montrouzieri; assembly: GCA_013387265.2. Classification (NCBI taxonomy): domain Eukaryota; kingdom Metazoa; phylum Arthropoda; class Insecta; order Coleoptera; family Coccinellidae; genus Cryptolaemus; species Cryptolaemus montrouzieri. The sequence continues at coordinate 21,192,207 of JABFTP020000185.1, forward strand.
AAATTTCGGACAATAGGGTCATTAGGAAGAAGACCAGATATTGGTGCCGCTAGAACTTTCAGAACACAGGTACTCTTCTTCTTCATAATATGTTTTGAGCATCAACTCTACATTTTTTGTATTACAAACTCAGTTGACAATTTCAGGATAACATTCAACGAATTTCTACATTACCAGTCAGCCCTATCAGAACTCCAGAAACCAGCTTGACTGTTTCCCAAATGTCTCAGAGATGCCAAATCTCAAAAACCTCTGCGAAAAGAATAATAAAACACGATTGCCTCAAGCTGTCATAGAGCGCAGATTCGAACGATGCAGTAATTTATTGAATAGATTTAATAAAGGTAGACAAATTGAAAATATCTGGTTCACAGACGAAAAAATTGTCAGTGTTGCACCACCAAAAAACAGCCAGAATGCCAGAATTTGTATTCCGACGAATGAAATCGAGAGGAATGTGGCTTTAATTCGTAAGCAGAGGGAAAAACAAATTTTTTAGGCATGTAATGGTCTCTGTCGGTATTTCGAGGAACTTCAAATCAAATATCATTTTTATAGAACAAGGCATAAGATTAGATTCGGAAAATTATTGTCACTCCTGAATGATAACTGTTTTTTGTATGACATGAATAAGTACAGTTGCCACCAGCTGAAAATGAACGGTTGAGAAATTGAGTAGCTTTTTGGAAGATATTCATTGATTCAAACCTCCTTTGGAAATCTACAATTTTCTCCATATTCTTCTGACAACGTTTGTCAAATAAATTAACAACCAGTACTATATCACAAGAAAACGCTACTTACTCTCAACTGGCCGTCAGTGTACAGGGTGTTCCAAATAAAATGTATGAATGTATATAAATGAAATCTATTTCAATTGATTTTAGGATGGAGCCAGATGTCATACTAGTCACTATTATATGGATTCCCTAAAACAACGCGTAGACGATATCATTGAACCAGAACAATGGCCCCCAAATAGCCCCGATCTAAATCCGTGTGACTATTTTCTGTGGAGTCATTTGGAAGAAATGGTGTAAAAAAATGATATTATTTTCAATAATTGTGAGGAGCTGAGGTAAAAAATTCAAGAATGTTGGAACTATCTCGATCAAGCAGTAATTTTGAGATCCATAGAGAGCTGAAGAAGACGGGTGCAGATGGTTGTGAATGCCAAGAAGGTCATATTCCATTGTTAGTACTTGATTCTTTTTGTTGAATGTTTTTACTCATTTAATTTGTCAAACAAAATCATGTCGTATCATTATTCTTGCAGATGTTTTTATCTTATCTTTTGGCATTTCTGGAATATTTGTGAAACAGTTATCCTGATCTTCTTCCTAATGACCTTGTTGTCCGAAATTTTACCTCAAGATCATAGATTGTATTTCTTTTATAATTAGGGGCTGGAAATTGGCGTAATATTTGCCTAGCAGTATAACCACGCACAAATGAACATTTAATGAAACGCTTATCCTCATCTGTTAAATCCATTGTTAACAATTTCAAACGTCAAAAACAAGCAACACCAAGATAAAATTCGAGTTCAAACCAGAGGTCGTCTAAAACTCGATGACATTTCATTATTTTTTTGTTCATCATAAAGTGAATGCATGCTATCTATGTTCAGAAGTTTCACAACGGTCAGTGCATATGATGGAGAAACATTATTTACGACAATTGGCACAATTTTGAATCAATCTTCGAGTTCGACCCCTCAAAATGATGGGAAAGGTTTAATCTAGTGATTGAGATTTTTTTTAATGCGCGGGGAAAATTGTTAGGGAAACCGGCCATTTTGAATTCGAAGGGAAATCAAATTTTAGGTTGGTTTTAGTAAAAACTTGTACTTTGTCTTCCTAGAACATCCATGAAAAACACACAGCTTCAGGAGTGCCATCGCCATGAGGTGAAAAATATAAATATCTGGAAATCAGAATGGGACAATTTCTTAGAGCTACTTTTTTACCAATTCCTGGAATATTTTCAAGATCAATATGTCAAATTGTTTAAAAAAGACTGAGTTATCGATTGAATGCCCCATTAGAATTTTCTAGTGAAAAAAAACCGTTCCAATGATTTTGAAATATTGCTCATTTTCGAATGAGTCAGCCATTTTGAATTTCACCGGAAGTGGAATTTCAATCCAATTTCTGAAAACCGTAATCCCTTGGCTTTCCAATGAAGTAAGAACGAATGATCTAGCTTGAAAATTGCGAAAGTGATAACGGAATAAAAATTGTCCTGTTTTGTCTGGCGCCTCCTTTATATCGAAAACCCTTTTTCTGATATTTGCATCTCTTTTGACTCAACACACCCAAAATGTCAATGATTCAAAGGGATTTCTTTCTGCCACTATCCGAAGAAAATGTTCAGGTAAATGTCAAGTATTGAAGAAATAGCTAAGAACAGTGGTTATCCTCTAAATTTATAAAAAATTGAATGATTAGAGAGAAAACAAACACATATAGCATATCATAACATTCATCCAAGAATAGAATGAACTAATACAGATAAATACATTTTATCAACATATTTCCGCCCTATCGTCGACAAGATTGCAAATGTCATTTCTAAACTTCATATAAAAGTAGCTTTCAAAACTTACATTAAAATTTTGCTGTAGTAAAGATGAAACTGATAGATTTGACAATACTGGAGTTTACAAGTTTCCTCTGTGGATTGTGTAGGCGTTCGTACAGGTCAGACTGGTCATTCATTCAAAACTAGATACAAAGAGTATCAATCAGATTACAATAACCAGATAACCACCGAATATACTTTCGCTTCACGCATAGATCAACTTCCAATTATCCAAGGACGAAAAATAGATTTCTTAGAATCCATCGAAATTTTTATTTATATACATATGAATGCGAGTTTTTTCGACCCTAGTTGTTTTTCGCTTCCCAAGCGTCACTTCCTTATGTCAGCCCGGTCTCTCTCTTCCAGGCCTCTTGCCTTCATGGCACTTTCAACATCTTTCTTCCAAGTTAATGGCGGCCTGCCAAGTTTACGGCGTTCTGGTAGCATCCATTTGAATTTTTTTTTAGGCAATCTGTATTCTTCCAAACGTTGTAGCCGTCCGTACCAAAATAGTCTTTTGTTTTTTATGGTGTCTTTTCTATTTCCATCTACCTTCATAATCAGTCTTATCCTTTCGTTCCTCACATGCTCTAATTTAGAGATTCCACAGCTTCTTCTCCAGAAGTCCATTTCAAGGAGTAGTCGCTGAATATTCCTTTGGATAGCTCTCATACACCGCTCCGTAGGTACATATATTTTCTATGATTGCTTTGTATAAACACCTCAAAAGTCTAGGGAACACTTAACAACATCTTTAAAATATGAATTTGATGATTCGAATTTATAGAAATCTTTCGGTTTTTGTTAGGATGTATTGTATGTAATGTATTCTCAAGAAAACAAAATAATATTTGACTTCTCCAAAGGACCTATTATAAAAAAAAATTTGAAATTTGAAAATGACGAAACTTGGTAAAACACAAAAAAATCCTGAACAAATATTTTCTAAACGATATGGAAGCACTTGTATTTTTCAGTACCCAGAAGGTCCACCTCTGTTATTAATGACACTTTGGCATCGTCGCGGCATGCTCAATATTAAATTGTCTATTATATTTTGGCCTAAATCATTCCAAGTCCCCTGAACTGCTAATCGAAGCGAAGCTCCTGCTCATGATGGAAGACGTTTTGACGCAGTATATTTCTTTTTATGGTGTCCCACACATGCTCGATGGGATTCAGATCTGGGGAGCAGGATGGCCACGGTAGAAGATCGATATCATTCTCTTCAAGAACGTTCAAGACAACTCTTGCACGATGAGGTGGGGCATTATCTTATCTTTTCAAGTCAGCTGGTGGCTTACTTCCTCTTAAACATTCATTGAATAGTTGCGCTAAAACATCTAGCATTCCGTTAGGAGCAGCTTTCAATAATTCTATGAGTATATTCCCTAATACGGGCGCTTTTCCATTTTTCATGTTAGACAAGGCTACTCTTACATCTTCAGTTAATATTTCCGGTTGTTCCACCAGTATCATATGTCTATTTGTGTCTTCCTGTTTTCTTTCGTTACTGCTCATGAATTCTTCTCTATCTTCTGTGAGGAGATTTTCAAAATGGTCAATCCCCTCCTTCATACTTATGAAGTTTGAACCTGATCTCTCCGTGTTCTGTGTTCTCATGATTTTCAACGTTTTCCAAGCCTTATTAGGTCTAGTATTACCTGCACACGTGTTTATCTGTTCAGTGGTTTTTTTCCCAAAAAAATTCTCAGATGTTCTGATGTCTTCTTGAACTCTACGCCTAGCGTTTTTATAGATATTTCTATCTTCCACTATTTTAATAGAGAACTATTTGATATGAGCTTCTTTCTTTTTCATTACAGCTTTTTCTTGATCATCATTCCACCAAAGGGTGGTTGTTTTACTACCCTTTTCTTTCTTAGGTTTTTCACCCAGTACTTCGTGAGCAGCTTCATGAGTTATTATTTTTAGCTCTTCGTATATATCGTTTCGTGTTTGCTGTTGAAAGTTCCTCATTCTATCTGCTATGTTCAGTTGGTATGAGAATTTGATAGAGTCGTTTTTAAGCTTCTCAAGATTGTACTGATCATGAGTGTATGTTTTTGAGTTATTTTGTTCTATTGAAGGATCTTTCAAAGATTTTCTATATGCCCTATTTTTTCTGTTTCTTTTAGAGCAATCCATAAACACCTCAAAAAGTCTAGCTGGAACACCAATATATTTAAAATATGAACTTTTTGTGGAGGATAAGGAGACTCCACATTTGGCTCTCTCTTCTTTTGATGATTCGAATTTATAGAAATCTTTCGGAAATCTTTTTTTGTTGGAATGTATTGTATATAATGTATTCTCAAGAAAACGAAATAATATTTTACTTCTCCAAAGCACCTATTATCAAAAGAAAAATTGAAATTTGAAAATGACGAAATTCGGTAGAACACAAAAAAAAATCCTGAACTGATATTTTTGAAACGATATGGAAGCACTTATATTTTTCAGTACCCAGAAGTTCCACCTCTGTTATTAATGACACTTTGGCACCGTAGCGGCATGCTCAATATTAAAATGTCTATTACATTTTGGCCTAAGTCATTTCAAGCCCCATGAACTGCTAATCGAAGCTCCTGTTCATGATGAAGAACGTTTTGACGCAGGAGATTTCTTTTTAGGGTATCATATACAAGCTCGATGGGATTCAGATCTGGAGAGCAGGAAGCCCACGATAGAAGATCGATGTCATTCTCTTCAAGAACGTTCAAGACAACTCTTGCACGATAATGAGGTGCATTATCTTGTTGGAAGAGTGGATTTTGACCCATTGTTTGGAGATACGGTACCATTATAGGCAAAATTATTTCATTTGCGTAAGAATTTCCCGTGAGGTTGTTCAGTATGAAAACAAGGACAGTTCTTCCACCAAGGCGTATACCTCCCCAAAACATCACTGATCCGCCTCCCTATCTACCAACTTCTCGAGCATGCTGGAGACAGTTTTGCTTTCCAGGTTCCCTCCATATTCAAATTCTTCCCGAATCGGGATAATAACTAAATCAAGATTCATCACTGAAGAGAACTGTGGCCCACCTCTCTTGATCCCAGTTTACGTGTTCTTGGCACCAAGCAGCGCGATTTCCATGGGTCAGCTGTGGATTTCTTAAAGGACGTCTGGAGTAGAGTTGACCTTCGTGCAGTCGATTTCTCACAGTTTGGTCGGAAATTAGTACATTATGAACTCGTGATAGCTCTTGAGCTAATTGAGATGCTGTCGTAGTACGATCTCTTCTGGCTTGTAAAACCAAAAATCGGTCTTGGGCGACTGTAGTAATCCTGAAACGACCTGTATGGCGTTTTTCTACGCTACCTGTTTCGTTGAAAGGCGACCATAAACGGTTTATGACACTTGGGCTACTTCCCAAAACCCTGGATACTTCCCGTTGTGAGCTCCTAGCTTGGAGCATGCCAACGGCTCGTAACATCTCTTCTTTAGTCAAATGGTCGAATCACAAAACTTGAATCTTTTATTTGTGCTTACAACAGAAACAAAGGGCCAACTAACTGATTTCAAACACTGAATACATGAAATGATTATGAAGCAGCGTCGCACCTGCTGCATTTTTAGTTTTTTATAAAGGAAAACTGAAATCTGTTGAGGCACTCTACATAATTTGATGAGAAATTGATGCAGGTGTTCATTTCTTAAAAAGAAATCATCCATATTGATCGTTATGGATATGATATATCGATATTCAGAAGTGTTCCCTAGACTTTTTTCAGGAGTTTATATCAATTTACTATTTTTCCACTTCTTGAAAGACTTCTTCGTTGCCATTCCCTGAATATTCCAGGTACCTATTTTGAATCTCTGTTTCATAGGCAGTTTTGTCGTTTATTGTTTCCATTTTCTTTCGAGGCTCCTTCGGAAAATTTTTCTCCAGATAATTCTTTCATAGGTGATAAATCGCAGGTCCATCACTCCAACCCTCATCCTGGAGGACCAGGATTTTTTATCAAGGTTTACTCCTCTAGATGGATCGCTTTCACCTCAGCCGAGGAACTCCATCTGCCCCTTGCTGGTATGTTTGAGTTTTGAGGTGCCCGAAATTCGGCTTCACCCTGTCTCATTCGCTACAAATATTTTATACCCAGTGCCACTCGATCTGAGATCTTCTAGGACGTGAGAGTAGGGTTCGTTGGCAAAGCTGAATCCTATTTTTAGAATCGTCGACTTTTTCGTCGAGCATCAGTAAGAATTTCTCAGAATTTTCAACTATGCAATAACCAGCAGATTACACAGCATCTGAGACCTCATACCAACATTTCGGTACCCGAAATTTTCAAACTCCAACAAACTCTACATGGAGATAATCTTCTCAACGACCAGTATGGCCTGCCTTAATTGTCCGTTTTTGATATTTTAAGATGATACCTGCTTTTATCATGATTCGTTTATTACCTCTTGTTTGCACCCTCATTGATTTTGTATCTATCTGTTCGTGTATGTATGTATTTTCAACTCTAGTTCAGTACTTGTTGTCAGTCAAAGATGGTCGAGAGACCGAAACTGCAATCCTGATTTTCAATCAACCTCTTGTAACAATATCAAACCATAGTTTTATTTCTTATTATCATCATGAATACTTATCACGTAGTAATGACGAAATCAATCAACCATACAATATCTTGAAAAATAGAGTTAATCCCTATGAATCGTTGAGAGCTACACTCAGTAACAGTTTCGATTCTGTTTTATATTATAAATCTCTCCATGGAGATCTGTTATGTGAATAAACAAAAGCATCTAGACAGTCTATTATTCTTAATGCATAAGCTCTTGAAATATTTAATTTTCTCGGTACGGTATAATGATTAAAATAACATAATGGAACACTTCCTGGCACAGACGTCATCTTTAAGTCAGAGCATGAAGCTTTATCATGACATAGAGAACATTGTGTATTCACAGTACGAATATAACAACGTAGAAAGCATTGTTAACATGACCTATTTCTAGATATATCAATTGTCTAGTTCATTAAGTATTCATTGAATATAGATCTCTAGAAGAGGAAAATCTCTAGAAATGAAGTACAAGTCGGGTAGCGGAGACTCATTGTGTATTGATCATGATGCTTCATGCGACAGTTGGGCTTTTTATTCGTTCAAGATGAACCCGTAAATGCATACTCAGTGAGAAATTGTTCTACATATACAGAATGCGGCAATGAAAGCGAAACTGCAAAGCTATTCATTTCTGGATAAAAACAGAAACAGGTTGATTTTTTCGTGTGGTAGGGGACACATTTCAGTATAAAAACATTATCAAAACACCAAGTATGCTCACCCTCAAATTGTTGTATACTTAGAACAAATCGAGAGATACCTTTCCGGTTATGCCGGAAACGATACCAATTTTCGATTTGCAAATGGGAATCCCTGTATTTTTTCGCTTATTTTAATTGTTCATCTCATCCTACGACCTTTTGACATATTTTCGAAAGAAAAACAAAACGCAATCTTTTCTTTGCAGTTTTCATCTTTGGTTCTAGAAGACCATGAACAGTGACAATTTGCTCAGCTTAACATCGCCTATCCTAAAATACAAGATTGTATCTAAAAATTTATTTGCTCATTTTTCATGGGGTGTCCAAGTTTCAAATTCCAGTTTTTCCTCAACAAGTAGGTTTTCTTTTGAGACAATTATATTGGAACACCTGGTATTACAGAAGCAGTATTCTTTATCTTTTTGTTTACACCACTCAAGTCACCCTATTCTTAACGGTTCCGGAGTTCTAATGGAAAATACCTAGGCCATTTTTACAGTTTCCTCATTCGCTAATAACAATAACTACGTTGGCGATGCAAAATTTTTGTTCATATTCATAATATTCTGTGATCACAAAAATATCAGTGTGATATGTCAAAATTCCATTGTTGTTAATTATCGACTTTGCGAATTAGTGAATTCAGTCTTGAGTATGAATCAATACACCCAAAGGATAAAGTCGATATGGAGTAATTTATGGAGAGTGCAGGCAAAATAGCGTTCAAGCTGAACAATTATACAGAGAGCGCTATCCGGAAAGACTTCATCCGAATGGAACCCATTGCTCTAAAGTTGAACGAAAATTTCGTGAAGTGCGTTTTGCTGAAGAGGAGGATTTCGTTATCGACGGAGATACCGAAATAGACGTATTCATATTTGTTGATATTAATCCTACCACAACAACAAGGGAAATTTCCGAGGAGCTTGAAATTAGCCACCAAAGCACATGGAGAATTTTTAAAAACATAAGCACCGCTGATTTAAATATCAACTACACCAACACGATAGTGTTAGGAGACTACAGTACTGTAAAGAGTACCTTAAGAAAGTGGAGGGTGAATATCCCACAAAGATTTCGTTCAGTGAAGAATCACGTTTCACGAACAATGGGATGTTCAATAGGCAAAATACAAAGAACTGGTCGCAACAAGATGAGCAGATATATCAAGATGGAAACTTCCAAGAACATTTTAGGTTATATGTTTGGATGGAGATGATGGGAAGATATATAATTTTTGAAAGTTTACTGACACGGGAGAGATATTTGGAATTTTTGAGGACCCAAATACAAGATGAATTGGACGAGTTGCCATTAGTTGTTGTGAATGGAATATATTTTCAACAAGATGGTGCACCGCCTCACAACACAAGGGAGGTCTGGCGGTATCTCGATGAAATTTTTCTCGCAAAATGATTAGGTACAAATGGTCCCATAAGATGGCCAACTAGATCGCCAGGTTCGAGTCCACTACTTTTCTTCTTGAACAATGAGGTTAACCAACCACCTGTTAGAACCCAACAAAAATTGGACAACCGTTTGAGACAGGCTATTGCAGGCAACCCAATAGTAAAATAATGCTGTGAGGGGAATCATCAATCGTGTGAGTGTGAATGGTGGTATTTTCGAACATTTCTTATAATTATTTCGTTCTCGCCGTTTGCTCTTTTGTAATTAACTTTTACATCCCGTAAGAAATGAGCAATTAAATTTTCAGATGCAATCTTGTTTTCTTTGGTAGGAGATTTTAATCAAAGCCAATTGTCACTGTTCATGGCCATCTAGAACGAAAAATGAAAATTAGTAAAAAAAGATTGTGTTTTGTTTTTCTTCCAAAAATATGTCAAAAGGTCGTAAGATGAGATGAATAATTGAAATAAGCAAAAAAATACAGGCTGTCCTATTTGAGAATCGAAAGTTGGTATCGTTTACGGCATAACCAGAAATGAAATGTCAAGCAAATCAATCCTATAGTTAGAAAATTTTATCTTTCATTCGATTTCCAAATTTCATTGAAATATTCCAAATAGAAGAAAAGTTACAGGGGTGCACCTAGTTTCAGTTACACACGGTATATTAGAAATTTCACAAAAACCTTCCGCGTTGTGTCAGAGCGAAAAAACGAAATGAAACAGTTTGTTAGATCTTAACTAGATCAAGGTATATTCATTCTTTCTCTAAAATATCTCGACAACAAAGTACTATATTTTTATGCGATAAATTATTCATAAAAAAGAAAAAGTAAGCACATATCTACACATATATAAAAGTCAAGTTGCATGTCGACAATAATCAATTGGCTACAATTAAAATACAAAAAACAAAATTGAAGTAAGATATTGTGACCTAAACTACATCGTATTAGCCTGATGATGAAAGCTATGATAAAAACAAGGACTTCAATAAGTCAACGACTTAAAGAAGATTATACGAAAACGGTCACGATCGGTAAAACGGCAAAACGAATATTGTCGAATGTAATATTTCATGGTCAGAGAGGTCAAAATACAGGGTGCTTCAACGAAAACTAAACAGAGACTATATCTACCAAGATATTCATTTCTGATCAAAACGCAAAAACAGGTTAATTTTTGTTTCAAGGAGGACATCTATTGGGTTACAAAACTTGCATGAAATATCAGAATGAATAGAGAAGATGGGTCGAGTGATGAAAGGTGAGAAGACTTTTTCCCTGAGACTATTCCAGTTTCAAAGAAGTAAAATGGAACAGATCCATGCTGATCAATGGCAGTCATCATTAAGTACCATCCTCATCACGAATTTCAACCCCTAGAGCAGGGGTGACCCTTGAAAATTTGGAAGAGGGTAGATGGGTCGAGTGATACCTCGAAAGAAAGGTATTTTATTTATCTGCATCCCCGTGAACGAATTTTCATTTTTGTTCGAAAACTGTAGAAGATACAGAGTGAGCTACTGCAAAATAGAGGAGACCATTTATCGTCCTGAGCTATTCAAGTATTAGTTCAATGAAACGGAACAGATTCATTCCAGATCAAAGGCTGTCATCTTTCGAAACACCATTAACATTTCAAATTTCAACCCCTAGACCAGAGGTCTAGACCACCCTTGAAAATTTGGAAGAGGGCAGATGGGTTAGGTTAGAATGAAAATTCGTTCACGGGGATGCAGACAAAGATAATACCTTTCTTTCGAGGTATCACTCGACTCATCTACCCTCTTCCAAATTTTCAAGGGTGGTCACCCCTGCTCTAGGGGTTGAAATTTGAGATGAGAATGGTGTTTCGGAAGATGACAGCCTTTGATCTGGAATGAATCTGTTCCATTTTATTGCACTAATACTTGAATAGCTCAGGACGATAGATATTCTTTCAATTCTTCATTCTTGTGATGAATCTTATAAACACAATTTTTTTGAATCGATGGAAATTTTCAAAGCATCTATGCTAGAAAGAGATAGGTTCACTAACGACCAGGTAGATTGAATTACCCACCAATCACCATTATTCAAGGTGGTGTGACCCCTACTATCATATCTTGATGTTAGTTTCTGTATTGTACATGAGTATTCAATTTTCATTAGCTTGTTGTTGATAATGGACGTATGTCCGAAACCGGTCCAACTAATGTAAAAATTTTGTCATTCTTCACATCAATAAATTAGTGATAGTTGAAACATAGTAACTTTTTTTATTTCATTATTCATTATAACTATCAACTATCTGTAAAAAATATTTATGGTCCAATTTCGATGTTCTTTGATCCACTATTATCGAGCTTCATGAAGCGATACATGAACGATCCAATATCTTAATCGTCAGTTCCTCGGATGTACTAATCAAGAATTTCCACTTATGCACATTCAAATTTCGAATGAAAAATTTTATTTCAGTTCAGCAGTATGTACGGGACAATGGAATATTTCTTCAAACATTCAATTTGATAAAATAGTTTCTGTTCGTTCTCAAATGCCCTGATATATTTTAAATAATTTATTGGAAGATATTGTACCTAAACAGGAGCAGTTTCAATGAGAATGTTTGGTTTGACTCACTTACCTATAACTGTAAAATTCACCCTACTGTTTCTGGTGGGCGAGTTCTTGAAGTCGACTCGGCAACGATAGATCCCTTCGTCGGCTAACTCGATGTGATCTATGAAGAGAAACGCTGGCGTCGTTGTGGCCTGGAAGAATGCTCTTGGACCGAAAGCGTTAGGACTCGACCATAGTTTTGCGTTGTTGGTTTGGCGGCCTCGTAGGTCGTAACTAGAAAACAAAACATCCACAGTAATGTAAACAATGGATTGTTCAGAGCGAAGCTTCTAAAAATTGTACAGGATATCCTAATCATCATGTTTCAAGACGGCAGGTATGTGGAATACTACAAGTTACTGTAATCTGACCTTAATTTTCTTGAGTGAGTAATATTCAGATGCAACTTCAGTAAACCATTCTGTCCGTTTTGCTGACAGGAGTCAACGTCACCAGTCTATATTCAAAAGATTCAGGTAGAATCTCCCAAAGAGACGAAAGTTACAATAAACAAGATCCTGATTAAGTTACAATGGTTCTTTCAAAGAGGAGAAAATTACAATAAATGAGATACTGAGGAAGTTATAATAGAGAATTTGAGAGACGTTATTGTGAATCCTTCAGTTTCATGTAGGTATTTTGAAGTAGGGAGTGCTGTACTCTCATTTCCTACAGCCAGCAGATTATGAGCGATGACTAGAATCCTTCTGATTTTATCAGAAAAGCTACTAGAAATTCCCAAATTTAACCAGTAGGCTGGACTAGTGACGGATTATTCAATCGTAATAATGTACAATACTGGTCCGATAACAACTGTTATCGGGAAATGAATGTTCAACATTTAGGGCGGATCGGTTTTAATGTTTGGTGTGCGTATATGATCCACCATGTTTTGGCTTACTCTATTTTTGGCGGAAATGATCGAGGGGAACTTCATATGATATAATGAATGCGAACATATTCGAATGTTTTTTGAATGAAATTCTCTGGTTTCAGAGAGAATTAGTACGAGGATGGATCAAATGAACTGGATTTTTTCTACATAGAGAGCTGTGCACAAGGCTGGAATATCAGTTGATTAGCTAGCCACTCTTCCCTCAGTTCCTATGTAGGCATCATCATGAGTGAGCAAGAGTATATTCCAGTGTTTCCAATGCATTATTTCAAAATTTCTCTGGATTGAAGGCACAATATCGACCGAAATTTCACGTGAACTTGAGAAAAACAATTTGGAAGACATGTCTGAGGAAACTCAAGAGTATGCTTGGCAAAACAATTATTGAAAGGACGAGAAAAGATTGAAAACGAACCCTATTTTTGCTGTCATCGTACAAGTTCGACTGAAGAAAACATTGCTTTCTTTCGAAATCTTGAGAGATACAGCCGCCTAACCGTTGCTAAAATGTATCTGAGATTTTAATAAGCTATCAGATTCCATAATAACAGATGAGTTGCGGTTAAGAGAAAGTCTGGAAATCTGTCAGCGGCTGCTCAACGCTTTCACTGAATGGGTGATGTTTTTTCAAAGCTTTCGTGACATCTGACGAAATGTATCACAATTTGACACCATTAGAGATCCTTGTTTGGTCACTGATCAGAAGAAACAACAAGTATTAGAATTGGCCAGCTCCTGCTTCAATGTATTCAGAGTGAAGGTTATGTTTTTTTCGAGCATGCCATCACAGCTTGCAGTGGAGGAAGAGGAAGGAAGAAGCACTTGTCAAAACTCTTCTACTGGAAAGGTCCTTGCGACTGGTTCTTTGAATTTCCAAGAGGTTCCGCTAGTTGACTATCTCCATTCACAACGTACTATCAATACTAGATATTTCTATCAGCTGTTAGAAAAATCAAACGTATAGGTGACAACCTAACAAGTGAAAAGTAGAAGAAAATATGTTGGTCAATATTAGAACACGATTCATATAGTTCCAATTTATCCCCTTGTGATTTGACATATTTGAGATAAATTGAGTGAGAAAACCTACGAATGGGGAAATGTGTTTCCAAATCAAGAGATTATGTAATATGCTATCTTATTTTTTTTGCCTTTACCAATAAGTTTTGGAAAAAATTCCGTTTCAAATTTGATTCAGCCGTGTATATCTCCAGCATGACGGTGCGGCTCCATATCATACAAGGAATGTTCAGAAGTACTTCTTCTTCTTCATATGCCATCTCCATTTGATGAAGGTTGGCGACAACTTTGGCGAATTCTTCTCGATGTTGTGTACTGTGAAATAAAGACTGCGTGTTCATTCCCGTCCAGTCACGGATGTTCAACCATGAATGTTGTCTTCGTCCAACTCGACGTTTTCCTTCAATCTTCCCTATATGCCCCAAATAAACAGTTTTTCTTCTCGTTATTGTAGCTATTGGTTCTCTATCTTGTTTCATACGTCTAAGCACCGCCTCATTTGTCACGTGTTCAACCCAGGGTATTCTCAACATTCCTCTGAACACCCACATCTCGAAGGCTTCCAGTCTGATCATAGTTTTTGCTTTTAATAACCAAGCTTCCGTTCCATACAAAAGTACTGAATATAAACACCTCAAAAAAGTCTAGAGAACACTTTTCAATATCGATATATCGTATCCAGAACGATCAATATGGATGATATTTTTTTAAAACTGAACACCTGCATCAATTTCTCACCAGATTATGTTGAGTGCCGCAACAGATTTCAGTTTTTTTTATTAAAAACTAAAAATGCAGCAGATGCGACGCTGCTTTATCAAATCATTTCATGTATTCAGTGTTTGAAATCAGTTAGTTGGCACTTTGTTTCTGTTGTAAGCACAAATAAAAGATTCAAGTTTTGTGATTCGACCATGGAAATACGACATTTGACTAGAAAAGAGATGTTACGAGCCCAGCTCCAAGCTGGGAGCTCACAACAGGAAGTATTCAGGGTTCTGGAAAGTAGCCCAAGTGTCATAAACCGTTTATGGTCGCGTTTCAATGAAACAGGTAGCGTATAAGAACGCCATACAGGTCGTTTTAGGATTACTACAGTCGCCCAAGACCGATTCTTGGTTTTACAAGCCAGAAGAGATCGTACTACCACAGCATCTCAATTAGCTCAAGAGCTATCACGAGTTCATAATGTACAAATTTCTGACCAAACTGTGAGAAATTGACTGCACAAAGGTCAACTCTACTCCAGACGTCCTTTAAGAGTTCCACAACTGACCCATGGAAATCGCGCTGCTCGTTTAGCTTGGTGCCAAGAACACGTAAACTGGGATCAAGAGAGGTGGGCCACAGTTCTCTTCAGTGATGAATCTAGATTTAGTTATTATCCCAATTCGGGAAGAATTCGAATATGGAGGGAACCTGGAAACCGTCTCCAGCATGCTCGAGAAGTTGTTAGACAGGGAGGCGGATCAGTGATGTTTTGGGGAGGTACACGCCTTGGTGGAAGAAAAGACCTCGTTTTCATACAGAACAACCTCACGGGAAATTCTTACGCAAATGAGATAGTTTTACCTGTAGTGGTACCGTATCTCCAAACAATGGGTCAAAATCCACTCTTCCAACAAGATAATGCCCCCCTCATCGTGCAAGAGTTGTCTTGAACGTTCTTGAAGAGAATAATATCGATCTTATACCGTGGCCATCCTGCTCCCCAGATCTGAATCCCATCGAGAATGTGTGGGACACCCTAAAAAGAAATCTCCTGCGTCGAAACGTCTTCCATCATGAACAGGAGCTTCGATTAGCAGTTCAGGGGGCTTGGAATGACTTAGGCCAAAATGTAATAGACAATTTAATATTGAGCATGCCGCAACGATGCCAAAGTGTCATTAATAACAGAGGTGGAACTTCTGGGTACTGAAAAATATGAGTGCTTCCATATCGTTTCGAAAATATTAGTTCAGGATTTTTTTTTGTGTTTTCCAAATTTCGTCATTTTCAAATTTCAAATTTTTTTTATAGTAGGTGCTTTGGAGAAGTCAAATATTATTTTGTTTTCTTGAGAATACATTATATACAATACATCCTAACAAAACCGAAAGATTTCTATAAATTCGAATCATCAAATTCATATTTCAAAGATATTGGTAAGTGTTCCCTAGAATTTTTTGAGAAGTTTGTATAGCATTCAACAAATCTGTACCTTAGTTTAAGCTCGAGAGCCGAATTACTTAGTAACGGCAGCATTTTTTTGAACGTTGTTCTAGCTTGTTCAATTCTTGTTCTCACCTCCACATCCGGGTCTACGTCTACTGTAATCCAGGCCTGTAGGTACTTAAATCTTTCTACCTGCTCTATTGATGTTACATAAATTTGTATATTGATACGGATATTTAGTGTTTTGCTAATTGCCATTACCTTTGTTTTTTGGTATTTATGGATAGACTTAGCCGATCACCCTCCTCCGTGATTTTATTTAATATCCGTTGTAAACCCTCTGCACTATCTGCCAAGATAAGAGTATCATCAGCACATCGGATGTTGTTAAGTATTCTTCCATTGATTTTAATACCGTCTGCTTGTCCTTAGAGTACCTTACTGAAGATGTGTTTCGAGTATATGTTGAAAAGCACTGCTGATAGCACACAACCCTGGCGTATACCTCTCTGAATGGGAATTGGGTTTGATGTTTTGCCTCCTGCTCTGATTGATGCTGTCTGTCCCCAGTACAAATTCTTGATAAACTCGATATCCTATTTGTCTAGACCCTTTTTCTGTGGGATATTCATGGGCTCAGTGTGTTTCACTCGATCAAAGGCATAATCAATGAAGCAGGCGTAGATGTCTTTTCTTTGATCTCTGGACTTCTGGAATACAACTGACAGGCCAACCAGAGCATCTCCTGTACCAAAACCTACCCGAAATCTTAACTGTGTATCACTGAGGTTTTCTTTACATTAACGGTAAATTCTCGCTTGTATAATTTTGAGTAGGACTTTAAGTATTTGGCTCGTTGAGCTGATGAATCTGAAATCCTCACATTTGTTGGCATTAGGTTCTTTGGGAAGGGAATAAATACCAATTCTAGCCAGTCCTCTGGTATAATTCCTTTCTCATATATTGTCTGGAATATGTTCTGCCACACATGCAAATCATCTTTTTTCAGTAGTTTTAGTGTTTCTACGTGTACTTCGTCAGGTTCTGTAGCCTTTCCATTTCAACTGTGCTTGAGGGCTCTGCTAATATCTGATTTTAATATTGTTGAGGGGCTCTCTAATGATCCCATTCTATCATATTCTCGGAGGGAGTCATTGGCAAAGAGAGCCTCTATATAAGTTTCCCATTGTTCTACAATCTCATTTTTACAATTACAAGTAAACGATGATTCTACTAAAATATATTATTAAATGCTCGACGCGTTTCGATACACAGTATCTTTATCAAGAGTGAATGAATACTACAAATATATCTTACTAACAAGTTTATATATATACTAAAGAAGCAATCCACTCAGAGCTATCGGTACTTGAACTAATGTTTAGGAGATAAATTTAATAAGGGTGAGTTATTTATGTCTACCTGATTAATGAGAATTTCCTGTGAATTCCTGAATCTGTTAGTTTCAAGTGTTTCCAGAAGGTTGAGTTTTATACCTCTCTCCTCAGAATGTAGAATTTTGAATTCTGAATCGGAAGAGTGACCATTTTCCTTAAGATGATTTGAATAATTTGAATCGGTTTTTCCGTTGATGAAATAGCGTCAGAGATTCTAACATTAAAATTCCTTCCCGTTCTACCTATATAAAAACGATTGCAATCTGCATAATCCAATCAATAAACACCTGATTTATTTTCTTTATTAATTGGAGATTTATTATTCCTGATAAATGAACCTCATCGCTTTTTAAAAACAATCGTTAAATGAAAATAATTTTGAGATAAGCAAACATCTAATAAAGCCATAATGTCGAATTTAATTCCTGAATTCATTACGACATTATGGCTTTATTAGATGTTTGCATATCTGAAAATTATTTTTCATGTAACGATTGTTCTTATAAAAGTAATGAGGACTTATAATGGGAAATCCTTTAAGCCCTCTTTTAGCAGAAATATTCATGGATAGCATAGAAAAACTATTCATAAACACCCGCTCAGTAAACATTTCCTATATTAGTATCGATATGTAAATGACATTATTGTGTGTTTAACAGGAACAAACAGACAGTTCACTGTATTCGAAAATTTCAACAACAACCTACACCCAAAAATAAAATTCACTCCTGAAATAGAACAGAACAATTCGACCAATTTCCTAGACCTAACAATAACAACGTCAAATAATAAACACCAGTTTTCAATCGATCATAAGCCTTCTCATTCAGATATCACAATTCATTATAAATCGGCACATCCTTACCAACATAGAGTTGCATTCAACAGCTATATACATAGACTCTTGAACACACCGATGTCTAATGATAATTATTTCAAAGAATTGAATTTGATAAAACAGATCGCAATAAATAATGGTTATGATGTAAATTTAGTTAGCAGTATACTACATAAAAAAACAAAAATTAACTTCAAAACATATATATCCAATCGGTGAAGACCAAGACAAGAAATTCAATAGTTTAATATATAAAGGCAATATTAGTCATAATGTGAAATCCTTCTTAAAATTCAAATTTGAATATAGCGTTCAAAACATCAACCAATTTAGGTTCATTCATCAGGAATTATAAATCTCCAATTAATAAAGAAAATAAATCAGGTGTTTACAAATTGGATTGTGCAGATTGCAATTGTTTTTATATAGGTAGAACAGGAAGAAATTTTAATGTTAGAATTTCTGAACATAAACGCAGATTCATCAATGGAAAAACCGATTCAAATTTTTTAAATCATCTCAAGGAAAATGGTCATTTCTGCAATTCAGAATTTAAAATCCTATATTCTGAGAAGAGAGGTATAAAACTCAACCTTCTGGAAACACTTGAAATTAACAGATTCTTAATGATCAGGTAGACATAAGTAACTCACCCTTATTAAATTTATTTCCTACACATTAGTTCAAGTACGGATAGCTCTGAATGGATTGCCTCTTTAGATATATATAAATTTGTTAGTAAGATATATTTGTAGTATTCATTCGCTCTTGATAAAGATCCTGTGTATCGAAACGCGTGGAGCATTTAATAATATATTTTAGTAGAAATCATCGTTTACTTGTATTTGTGAAAATGGATTTCTATTACGTAAAAGCCTCGTCAATTGAATTTTTAATCTCATTTTCATGTGTTATTATTTTGTTTTCTTCATTTATTAGGTTCATCGAGCTGTACGATTTTTTAGTATTGGTAACCTATTCGATTTTTTTGTGGACTGCAAAGGTATCGTGTTTCTTTCTTAGTTCTTCTTTCTCTTCACATTTTGCTCGCATCCATTCCTCCTTGGCTTTTCTAATGTTTCTCCATACTTCTCGATTTATCTCATTATATTTGTCTCTTTTTATTCCTTTGTATGATAGACCTGTATCCATCATCAACAGTATTTCCTGTGTCATCCAAGGGTTTTTATATCCTATATAAGTATAACCTACTTCTTCTTACTCGATGTTAATTATTTTGCTTTTGACTTGTTTCCAGCCTTTCTCTACATTTATGTCATCTGTGACATCTTCTTTCAGCGCAGCAAAATCTCTGTTTATTTGTTGTTTTACTTTAGTCTGTAACTCGGGGTCTTTAAGCTTCTGCATATCGATATTTTTCTTCTATTTTAGCCTTACGCTCACATTAGCAACCACTGGGTTATGATCTGAGCCAATATCGGTACCTGTGTACGTTTTGACTCCTTTGACTCCATTCCTATATACTAGTCTTTTGTTTTCAAGTAGATGGAAACATGATGAACAGTGAGATGTTTGACTTTTTTGCCAGATTTAAGCACGAATTGAAACAAAGATTTTGAAATGTTTCAACATCAGTAACTAATATCTAAAATCAAAATGCACGCAGAAGTGTTTCTGAATATTGCAGTTCATGAATTTTGAAGAATTTAAAACAGTTTTCATTTTTTTTGGTGTCACTAATTATTTGTCTTATTTCCCAACTTATGAGTAATAAATGATTTTTTGTTTTTATTATAAGTGGTCTGCATTGTTGTGACATAGAGTTCGAACCATTTAGGATATTTTATTTAAATTCGCATCAATATACTAGATGAAATCACAGAATATCCAAAAATTTTAATTTCGGGAAAAATTCACATTTTGAGGAAATTTGTTAGGCATGTCTTATGTCATATAGTTGGATGAAAATAATTCTTCTATTTATCAGTACCTTGAAAAACAAAAGAATTAATTCTAATCTGAAAACCATTCAACAAAAGAAAACTTCGAAGACGTCAATGCCTTTTACTCTAAAAAGCGCCTATGAAATTTAAAAATGATTTTTCATCAAACTTTGATAGCAACCGAGATATTAGTATACACCAAAAACCAAAAAAATCGAGTAATCCGGAACTTTAAAACAAAAGATCATAGCGAAGATCTAATTTCACCAATGAATTTTCCCCAAAATTGAGGAAGGAGATGTAGTGTCATATTTTCTTATTTGTAGTCTTTCACATAGCTTAATACACCCTGTACTCTATAGTTTGTTGAAGTTTGTTAGACTTTGATGGATCATGATCATAGAATAGACCTGAGGGTACGAAATTTTTTAGAAAGCATAGAAAAAGATAATTAGGGAACATTTTTGCAAACATTCAAATTATACTGGATGTGGGAATATCACGTGAAATGATATGTGTCCGATTCGTTGCAGTTTTTTTCAGATTAGGCTATCCCACTCTCAACATTTTCGTCCAATTGAAAATATGTGAACTAATAGGTACTGAAATTCACTCGAGTTTCTCATATTGTTGTAGTTTACATCTGTTTGCATTCATGAGAAAGCCTATAATATAAATGGAGAACATTTCCATCAAATTATTTCGAACGGAGATTCATTGAAACTTTTCCATTTTTTTCTGGTATTCGCGAAAAACTAATCTCAAAAGTTGATCCTCCCTTCAGGAGGCTTAAAACAGCAGACTCGATACCCGACACAAAAAAAGCTTGCAGTCAAATCAGAAATCGTCAGATCCCTTCCGGGGTTCCCATAAATTCCTCCGGGAGACACTATCGACGACCCTATTCGCCGCAAGGGCCGCGGTCTCCGTATCGTTTCTATTCCACATGCGTTACACATGTATATCACGGTCTGCCTCGCGATTAGTCGCTAAAAGCGCCAATAAAGTTTTATTTCTAGAAATCCGAAAGAGCCAGATTTATCACCTATTGGGGAAGAAGCATTCTCTGTAGAAGGAATCCTATTTGCGGATCTGGGGAGATTTGTTGGGGAAGCTTGCATAAAAGGGGTTCTTTATACGAGGACTTGGCAAAACAAAGTAGTTAATTCATTCTAGATTTATTAGGTCTCAGCTTTTCTTTAGAATACGTGCGGAATGTACAGGAAGTTCTTTGAGGGGAGCGACATCTCAGTGTCGTAAAGAAAGAAAAACGCATCATATAAATATCGAGAAATCGATTGTCGGAATCATTTCAGCATGTTTCATAAAGAAATTCACATAAAACAATGAAAACTCTTCGAAGTTCCTTTTAAACGGTGTATGAAGAAAGTAAGTTTCACGAATTTGTGATAAAAATCACTTTTATTCTCAAACCAGCCGTCTTGAATATTTCGGCTATCATCAAAATTATTGAAAATTGCAAAAACCAAATCAATTTCTGTATTCAAGGAAACCATTTCGCGGACCACGCCTCCGTGGCTCAATCAGAAAATTCACATACCTTGAGGTTTTATTTGAAAATGTTATAATATCTTCTCACAAGGATTTTGAAATTAGGATGGGTTCACAAGGAAAAGTCCAAGAGGTTCAGGTAAGAAATGCAATTTCCAGCATATCGGGAAATTTTGGATGTGTGAATTATCAAATGTATAAACAGAGAACCAATTAGGTAGTCTTACAGAATTCCTACCCAAACATTTAGCTTTTCCAGTTATTGAGTGTAGATTACTCGAAATAAAAGAGGATTTGAGGAAAATTTGTACAAGAAATACTGGTTTTTGTTGATACGCTCGAACATAACTTCGCAACACTTGGCTTTGGTCCAAATCATCATCATTTAACTCATAAGTTTATTTAGTTGTCTGCGGATGGAACTTGTATTTATGTAACATTCTAAAACTTCGGAGTGGTTATCAGAGGAAGCTACAGAAATTTTTGGTACAGATTGAGTGTTTTGCGTAAATCGGGCTTGTCCCAATATCACCAAAGCTGGAGCTTTTTCATTCACAATGCAAATGGGCGCTCTTTTCTTATTCATTACTAAACCCGTTTCAATAAATTTTGATATCACTTTCACTACGTGGTTCCAGATGTATTTGTTGAAATGTCCACTGAATCATTCGGACACAATTTCAATATTGTTATTGAAGGTTTACAAGCTCAACACAATTTTGTAATGTGTACAGGGTGTTCCATTTTCGATGTTTCGTATGTAAAATACAGCAAATAGAGAGAAACGACACTGTTATTTCTTTTGAAATGTACAGGATGAATCGAATTGGATATTGTACGGCAGATATATTATATATTGAAGAAAAATGATACTCCCTTTTTTGAGAGAAATTCATTGGTGAAAACAAATCGCAGTTATCTCATTCATACATTTCAGCATATGCGAATATCTCGGTTGCTGACAAATTTTAGTGAAAACGATTCTGATATTCTGAAGTCTGGTTTTGACCAAGATATAGCGTTATACGAATATTTTCGGTTAGAAATGACGTCAATTATTTTATTTTAACCGAGTAATAATGACAGTTGCATCGAGTAATGAGCCCATTACTCAATGCATACGTCAAAATACATCAACAATCCATAATTTCTATGGGCTCCCACACTCTGTGGTCCAGCTTTGTTTCTTTCAATTCCTCTGTGATCTTAACGCGATGACAGTTCTTGTTTCTCACGTAATTTATGAAGTGTCATCTTGCTTAGTATTATATTACATAGAATTCAGTCAGGAAATTGTGTTAGATTGTGAAATTACATTTGTTCGGCAGAAAATAGATCAAGAAAATGATCGACGAAGGAGTTTAATCTTGTACTTTGCCCGAATTGTTGGAACTAGCAGCTAATACAACAGAAGATTCACTACCAGCCAAGTCAAAAAGACAAATATAATTCTTAATGAATAATAAAATAAAACAAGTTACTATGTTTTAACTATCATTAATTTATTGATGTAAAGAATGACGAAATTTTACATTGGTTGGACCGGATTCGGACATACGTCCATTATCAACAACAAGCTAACGAGGTCACAGTAACTTGAATAATCACAGTGAATTGGTAGGTAATTGAGTCTACCTGGTCGTTAAGGACCTTAAACCTTTCTACCCTAGATACCTTGAAAATTTCCATCGATTCAAAGAAATTGAGTTTATAAGATATAATCAAAGGAATGGAGAATTTTCAGCTGTTGAAGTTCTGGAAAAGGATGACGTCATTCATTCAGATAATGACATTTTGCAGCTAAAGCTGAATCATATTTCTGATAAGTTAGGAATGGTCGGAAATGTTCTTTGTATCTAACAACTACCGAGAGAATAATAACCGTTTAGCAATTAATATCTTCAGAAAACCATCGTACACGGATAATGTCATACCCATAGATTTATTTTACCGTATTCTCAAAAATAGGTCCTGTTCGACCTATATGGACCAAAAAAGAATTTAACACCAATATGGAATTGCACTCAGAACATGTTAATTGGTATATATCCTGATTTTTCAAATTTATCAGGTTTATCTTTTGTGTTGAAAAGCAGGCCTGACAATTTGCTAACTGGTTTGAATGCAACATGAACTCTTTTACTATCTGACAAAACTCTAGCAATATGTTCTGACGTCGTCCCAAAATATGTTAGAGACATAAATTTCTTAACGACCAGATAGACTTAATAACCTACCAATCAACATTTTTCATGTTACTGTGACCTCTACTAGCATTTTATTGATGGAAATTCCTGTATCGTACATGAGTATTCAGTTTTCATTAGTTTGTTGTTGCTAATGGACGAATGTCCGAAACCAGTCTAACCAATGTAAAATTTTGTCATTCTTTACATCAATAAATTAGTGATAGTTAAAACATAGTAACTTGTTTTATTTTATTATTCAATATGAATATCAACTATCACGTAGTTCAGGCTTCATCGATCAATTATTTGAAATATAATTCTGTATATTGGAACTTTACGGACCGACAAACAAAAAGAAAGAAATCTAAACTAACTCATTCTCCGAAAATGTAATACTTGCGTCTTTTAGTGAATTTGCAGATAAGTAAATGCCATCGTATCTATGGGCATTCTATTAAATGTTGCGAAGCACTCTCACTCTTTATCATAAAATTCTTTTGCAGAGACACGAGAAGTTGCAGTCGTTTATGAAAAGAAAGTCTGAAGGTCATCAACCCAAAAAAGCTAAGAACTTCATTCCCGAAGAACTGAAGAAGTTCATCAAGGAAGCACCTAATTAAAAGTTTCTACCAACAGAAGTAGCTCTGATCATGGAAATAATGGGAGCTTGTCGATCTATTGAGTTATATGCAATGAAAATTTTGGTTATCGAAGACTATGGTGGAGATCTCATCGTCAATATCATTTTCATAAAGACGAAATCACATAGGAAATTCACGGAATCTGTTGAATTTTATGCTATTTGTAAAAAATATATGAATCTGTGTCCAAGACATGCAGCTACTGTTGACTTCTTTTCAACTTACTAATCCGGTTAACGTTCCATTTAAAAAGTTGGAATAAATAAATTCACTACAATGGGTAAGCAGATAGCTGAATTTTTGAATTAAAAGGTCAATGTACATGGGGCGTTCGTTTCACCGATCATCGGCCACCATTTGTGTCACAAGAGGGGGTGACATCACAGCCGTCAAAAAACTTGGAGGATGGAAGTCGACGACATGCGCTGAAGGCTACATCGACGACAATATTCAAAATGAATTGGATCGAGGTGAAAAAATAGCCACAATGACGAAATCAAATGTTTTCACACCAAACGTGATTAATGATAATATTGGCCTAATGATGAAGAATGACAATATTGTTTTCAATCATGATACGGTGCCACAAAATACGTTCAATAATTGTTATGTTACAATAAACTACTATGTTAACAAGTAATGGAATGTTTCCATTGTAAAATAAATAAAACGAAAACAAATCTCCTCGATATCTTTTTGTGTTGTAGTTGAAGTAAAGTATTCTATTTGATTGTAATGGATGATACTCACCTCGAGAGTAATAACCATCATTACACGCTCGTTGAATAACTATTATTGAATGGTTTTCGAATTGTAAAATGAACATTTACAACGTGTTACATAGAAGTATGTCACAACTTTAGCGGGTAAATCTACGTGCATACTTAGAGAAAAATATCATATAAACATAGGTCTTCAAAAATTCGTTAAGGAGCTACAGGGTGTTGAAATTTCCTGAAAAAATGGTATATTCTTCAACTCCTTTTTGAGATATTCAGACCAAATTTGGATTATTCGAGAATTCCTAGCATCTCCACTGAAATGTGCTGGTGCCTCGTCATGCATGAAACACACTTTGTTCCTCAGCAAAAGTAATTTCTAATTATTCCGACCCAGACATTTAGTGAGAATTGTTTTTGATGAGATTCTTCAATCAAATGGGGGTTTTCCTCAGCCCAATAACGATTATTGTGAAAATTTGTGATAGCAATTCTCGAAAAGTTAGCTCTGAGAACATTTATTCACTATCAAAATAAGCATTTTCTCTAATTTTATCTAAGAACCATCGGCAGAAATTCAGTTTTGAAGGAAAATCTCGAGGAAGTAGAGTTTGAAAGCGTTCAATATAAAATAAAAAGTCGTGGAGAATCCTCCAAACTTGATCTAGTGAAATATTCAACTGATTCCAATTTTTTGTACTCACATGAAGATTCAAATCAATACAATTCAAAACTGCTTCCTCAATATATGGAGTTCTCATAGTTTGAGTTACACCTTTTAAATGATTATTTGCAGTAAAAGTACCAGATTCCATCAACCTTCTGTGGATATTTGGAAACGTTCGTCTGTGTGGTGTCACTCGATTTAGAAAGCGTACCTGATATAATCGTCTAGCTTCTGTTGCGTTTCCGTCAGCCAGACCGTACATGTAATGGATATCAGCCAATTCGGCGTTAGTAAAATTAGCCATTTTTTCTTACAGCAATAACTTCAAAAGTCTCAAAACTAATCGTTAATTTAATAAAAATTCGAGCAGACACTGGTTCGACTTTAGCAACTGTCAAAATAAATAAATAAATGAGAAAATTCGATGCCTACTAGGCAGTGGCAAACTGCAAAAAAGTTTGAGAGGCCAAAAGAAGACATGGCTCCTGAAGAAAAAACACCTAGTAGATTCTAGTTGAAATTTAGGGTGTGTAATGATGGAGGCTTCGAAAAATATTTCGCATTCCAAATTTGGGCTGAATATCTCAAAAACTGCAGGAGTTTTGATGAAAAAACAAATTTTCTCCGGAAATTTCAACAGCCTGTAGCTCCGTAACGAAGCTTTTGCGGACCTATGATTATATGAACTTTTCTTGAAGTTGCACGTAGATTCACTCCCTGAAGTAAGGACATACTAGTATGTAACACCCTGTGTGTGTTCTTTTCGATGTAAACCATAGGTGAATTTGGAGAAAATAGGAAGAGTATTTTTCCTCAAAATCTCTGCAAACCTTCAACTAACCAACAAATTTCTTCAAAAATATGAATTTTTTCTGAAATAAAAATTTTGTGCATTCTTTTAGTAAACTGGTGTAAATATATACAAAATATTCCAAATATTTTCAATTTTAACCTCACAAAAAAATAAATCCTTTTAAAATAAGGACGAACGAATGTTTTCTATCAGCCATGAGTAGGGAAATATCAAAGCTATAACAAGAGTGATAAAAAATAGAGAAAAATCTCTGAAATAAATGGTGTAATCCATCATTTAAATTACATTGAAAAATTGCAACGTCCAAAAACACCAGAAACAATTTTAAAAGTTATTTCGACTCTTGTATATCTTTAAGGGTTTGTCTGCGTATCCTTAAAATAGCTGTAGAGGAAAAATCAAACAGAGTTAACTCTGGTGATTATCCTAATGTTTCTATCATATTCATGCAGTTAACACTGTAATACTGGATTTAAATGTCTGAGTCATTTCTTGTCTGGTTATAAGTCTTATAAGGTTGAATCTTATTTTTTCTGACGATTCGTCAAACCATAGAATTTGTTATCGCACTCTCTGTTTGTCTACATAAAATTGAGGGATTGACAGTAACAACTCCGACGTCTTCCGTTACAGCTTCTTTCAGTGGGTACTTTGAAAGACCTGGTCTTTATGAGATTCTGTTTCAATTTTGTGATATTGTCTGCTCTTAGAAAGACAAACAGAGTAATTTTCTGTATCTATTCCACAATGAAACTGATTTTGAACGTAGCAATCTGATCTGTCGAAGTTTTCGAAATTCATGAAGATTCTTCAATCGAAAAATTTCAGCGAATCATTTCTGTATCAATAATGTGAATTAAATATCGAATTAATTTTGTTAATTAATGTTTAGAGCATAGAATTGAAAATATTTAGCATGTTTTATGTATATTTGCACCAGAGCAAGAAAACACCACTGAATGTTCGAAGAGTTTTCATTTCAGGAAATGAATGATGCTCTTCCGATTTTATCCAAACTTATCGATGGTTTACATTTGAGAGAACATATGTTTATATTATAATGCGAAAACTAATCTAAAAAAAAGCTTTTCGAATACGTCCCAATATTGTTCTCAAAACAGATTTCACCCATCTGTGATAGCAACCGGGATACTTGAAAACAAAAGAGAATAGTTGATTGATTCCACCGTTACTACGTGATAGTTAATCATGATGATGAAGATAAGAAATTGAACTATGTATTATACTATCACAAGAGAATTATGATATTTGAATTTGGGAGGCTTTTACTTGATAAAATTCCATTATCAATAATAAAAAAAGTAATGTGTTTCTTGGAATTTTACTTAATATTTGTGATTCTTAACGCGTTTCACTACACCGTAGTTTCTTCAGACGAATAAATGTACAGAAAATAAGAATGAGAATATAAATATAAATGATCTTAAGTAACTAAAAGCTTATTGCGTTGATTATTCTTAAGTGGTCTTTCATGACAGGTATATCCAATAAAATTAAGGAATAGACTGCTCCCCAAAGAGATTCAATAGAGGTGAAGGGCTTAAATCGACTTGTTCATTGATGAGTCTACCTGAGTGTTTGTATTTGTTGATGTCTAAGGTTTCCAAAAGATCTACCTTCCAATATTTATTATCTGTATGCAAAATTTCAAACTGTGGATCGAAAGAGTGATTAATTTTTAGGAGCTGATTCGCGTAATTTGAGTCTGATTTTTTATTTGAGAAACTGCGTTTATGTTTCCATATTCTAATATTAAAATTTCTGTGTTCTACCAATGTAGAAATTTTCTCAGTCATTGCAATTCAATTCATAAACACCTGATTTATTATTTTTATCTGATTTGGTTTTATTATTTTTTATATATTTGCCTAAACTATTATCAGTTTCGAAAGCTATGTTGAAATTATTGCTACTCAAAATTATTGCTGCTCAAGAATGATTTCAGTTTCTCACTTGTAATGCCAACGTAGGTTAAGGTGTTGAATTTTTGTTTCAATTTATCGACAGGGTAAACTTCATTCAATGCGATTCTACTTTGTTTTTTATTTAAAATATTATTTATTAGTTTGGTATTGTAACCATTATTTTTGGCTATTTGTTTAATCAGAATTAATTCTTTATTGGAATTTTCTGGTGATAACGGGAGTTGATCAATCTATGAATACAACTGTTGAATGCTGACATTTTATATTGATACGTATGACACGATTAGAAAAGAATCATGTTGATTCGATTATTAAATCAAATATTCTTTCATTATTACAAATTTGTTTACATGAAAATCATTTCCATTTCATTAACGAATATTACACTATCGAAAACGGCTTGATTATGGGCAATCCGTTAAGTCCTTTGTTAGCAAAAATATTCATGAATAATTTAGAGAAATTAATTCATAATCATCCACTCAGTAAATGTTGCTTATACTGGTATCGCTATGTAGACGATATCAATATTTGCTTCACAGGAACAGACAGTTAAAATTTTCGAAAATCATATAAATTCATTACATCCAAAAATTAGATTCACAACCGAAATAGAAAGCAATAATTCAATAAATTTATTAGACGTAACAATTTCGAATGAATATGGAAAACTTGTTTTCGCAATTTACCGTAAGCTGTCACATACTGATATTATAATACATAACTCGTCGTGTCATCCGTATCAACATAAAATGTCAGCATTTAACAGTTTTATTCATAGATTGATTAACATTCCGTTATAACCAGAAAATTTCAACAAAGAATTGAATTTGATTAAACAAATAGCCAAAAATAATGGTTACAATGCCAAACTAATAAATAATATTTTAAATGAAAAACAAAACAGAATCGCATTTAATGAAGTTTACCCTGTCGTTAAATTGAAACAAAAATTGAACACCTTAACGTACGTTGGCATTACAAGTGAGAAACTGAAATCAACTATAGTTTAGGCAAATATATAAAAATAATAAAACCAAATCAGATAAAAACAATAAATCAGGTGTTTATTAATTGAATTGCAATGACTGTTATAATTTCTACATTGGTAGAAAACATAGAAATTTTAATATTGGAATATCGGAACGTAAACGCAGTTTTCCAAATAAAAATCAGATTCAAATTACGCGAATCATCTCCTAGAAAATAATCACTCTTTCGACCCATAGTTTGAAATTTTGCATACAGATAATGAATATTGGAAGGTAGATCTTTTGGAAACCTTAGACATCAACAAATGCAAACACTCAGGTAGACTCATCAATGAACAAGTCGATTTAAGCCCTTCACCTCTATTGAATCTCTTTGGGGACAATCTTTTCCTTAATTTTATTGGATATACCTGTCATAAATAACCACTTGAGAATAATCAACGCAATAAGCTTTTAATTACTTAAGATCATTTATATTTATATTCTCATTCTTATTTTCTGTACACTTATTCGTCTGAAGAAATTAGGGTGTAGTGAAACGCGTTATGAATCACAATTATTAAGTAAAATTACGAGAAACACATTACTTGTTTTTATTATAGAATTATGATTCGAATATATCTAACTTTCGTCCTTGAGGTGAATGATTTGAAGCTGATCTATGGATGGAAATGATGGCCATTTTCGATACCATGTGAAGCGGAAGTAGATTCGTCGGTTTTCTGGTTAGGTTAGTTTTGTCTGTAATAAATAATTCTATACGAGGGTAAATATTATGATATGCTATTTGTGTTTGTTTCTTTCTGGTCATTCCGTTAATTATATTCAATCTGCTTTCTCTAATGAATTTTTCTCGAAAATTGAGCACGTAGATGGGACAGCCATTTTTTCTATTTGCTGTTTTCGAAAATGTAACACTTGGGAAATCACAATTATTTTCAGACTTTCAACCACATCAGCAAAGAAGTAACACAATGATTGTTTTATAATGCATCATCAGATAGATTAATCATATTATTATATAAACACCTTGCCCCAAAAAAAAATAATTAAGTCAAAACAAATGTTTTCATTTATTTTCATTAATACATAGTTTCGGAGAATTTCCGTAGTTAAATGAGAAATAATTGCAATTGAAATAAAACAATAAAATTTTCCAAAATTAATTTGGTTGTAAAAAGTCTATTCAAAAGACATTACAACAAAACTAACTTTCTTTATTGTCTACTACCTAAACGTAAGTAATTTTAATGGTTGATATACGCAGGCGATAATTTTTCTCGATAGGTTTCCTTTATCCAATTATTTTGAGAATGAACAGAATATTGAGGGTGGCTTGTTTGAGATAAAAATGTTTTTTTTTTCATTCGTTTCCTCATAGATCGTTGTGAAGAGGTTTCGAAAAGCTTTCAATTAAGGTCGCTCATTTCCATGCCTATTCCTACATTTTTTTACCTGTTTTTACATTTTTTGTGAACGTCTTTTTCGTGTTCTTGAATATTTGTATAGTCCAAAGATAAATGTGATTATGTGTGGTGACCTTAATGTCGATCCCATCAGGGACTCTTTCAAGTATAAATATCTTTGTAATATTTTGTCTGGTTTCAATTTGCAGAACTCAGTACTTGGGTTATGTGTTTACTGATTTGGATGGCGCAAAAACTAATGTAATGGACACTCATCTCTCCGATCATAGAATTATTATGCTAGCTATTAATTAAACAAGACAAACATCCTAATCTGGTTGAGTATAGAAGAGACTTTGCACCTCATAATATTGAGAGATTTGCCGACGATGTCTCGAGGGAGAATTGGTTAAGTATGTATTCGATGGCTGACGCCTACGAAGCTTCCATTGCTTTCCACGACATCTTTATTCACTATTTCAACTTACAGTTTCCCCTAAAGAAATTTTATAGAAGAGAAGAGAACCCTTGGGTTAATGATATCGTTAGTCAGTCTAGTGAAAACCTCAGAGTGTTATTTAACTTATCGAAACGCTTACCCGAGCTGAAGGAATTTTACGATGCCTCAAAAAGACAACATTCAATCTTAATAGATAATACTGAAAGAACATTTTATCAGAATGAAATTGCTTCAGCAAAAATCAAAACAAAGCCTTTTGGAATGTCGTAAGGGAATTGAGTCGTGGAGGTGTGGGAGCTTCTGGCGTTAGCATAAGGGATGGTGCCACCTCTTTCTCAGGTGGCACAAAAATTTAATGAATTTTTCATCGGTGTGCCCAGGGCGTTATCGGAACAGGTATCTCAAGAAGATTACATTGACTATATAGTAAGCACAGATGAAACGATGTTTCTGACTCCATATGCTGAGGAAGAATTATTCTTATTGATGTGCAGAAGATTGAGGCCGTTGAGTTGCAGCGGCTATGATGATTTTCCGGGATTTCTTCTTAGGAGATGCCTGAGTGAACTCACCGCACCTTTGACATACCTGGTAAATCTTTCTTTCTTCGAAGGTCAGTTTCCTGATAGATTGAAAATATCCAGGGTGGTACCCCTTTTAAAGGGAGATTCTGAATCGATGTGTAACTATCGTCCTATATCGCTATCTCCGGTCTTGTCAAAAATATTTGAATATTGTTACTCTTGAGGTTTCTTGATAAACAAGGAATTCTCGCAAGGAGTCAGTTTAGTTTCAAAATGATCTTGGAACACATAATGCGATGAAAGCTTTCGTTGAAGGTGGTGTGAAAGGCTTGGAGTCGGGACAATGTCCGGTTGGTATCTTTTGGGATTTGAGTGGGGCCTTTGATCTCGTAATTCATAATGTTTTAACTAGTAAAGCGGAGAAATGTGGTATTCGAGGTATTGCTGCAAGGTCGTTGGTTAGTTACTTGACTGGCCGGCAACAACTTGTTTCCATCAGACACACTTGTGGTAATATGAGAGGGACAACAAATTCGGGTTTACTTGGCACATTAATACCTCAAAAAAGTCTAGGGAACACTTCTGAATATCGATATATCGTATCCAGAACGATCAATATGGATGATTTTTTTTAAGAAATGAACACCTGCATCAATTCCTCCAAATTATGTAGAGTGAGTGCCGCATCAGTTTTTTTTATAAAAAACTAAAAATGCAGCAGACGCGCGACGCTGGTTTATAATCATTTCATGTATTCAGTGTTTGAAATTAGTTAGTTGGCACTTTGTTTCTGTTGTAAGCACAAATAAAAGATTCAAGTTTTGTGATTCGACCATGAAAAGACGATATTTGACTAGAGAAGAGATGTTACGAGCCGTTGGCATGCTCCAAGCTGGGAGCTCACAACGGGAAG
Organism: Cryptolaemus montrouzieri; assembly: GCA_013387265.2. Taxonomy (NCBI): domain Eukaryota; kingdom Metazoa; phylum Arthropoda; class Insecta; order Coleoptera; family Coccinellidae; genus Cryptolaemus; species Cryptolaemus montrouzieri. The sequence continues at coordinate 21,225,084 of JABFTP020000185.1, forward strand.
TATTCAGGGTTCTGGAAAGTAGCCCAAGTGTCATAAACCGTTTATGGTCGCGTTTCAATAAAACAGGTAGCGTAGAAGAACGCCATACAGGTCGTTTCAGGATTACTACAGTCGCCCAAGACCGATTTTTGGTTTTACAAGCCAGAAGAGATCGTACTACCACAGCATCTCAATTAGCTCAAGAGCTATCACGAGTTCATAATGTACAAATTTCCGACCAAACTGTGACAAATCGACTGCACGAAGGTCAACTTCACTCCAGCCGTCCTTTAAGAGTTCCACAACTGACCCATGGAAATCGCGCTGCTCGTTTAGCTTGGTGCCAAGAACACGTAAACTGGGATCAAGAGAGGTGGGTCACAGTTCTCTTCAGTTATGAATCTAGATTTAGTTATTATCCCGATTCGAGAAGAATTCGAATATGGAAGGAACCTGGAAAGCAAAACCGTCTCCAGCATGCTCAAGAAGTTGTTAGACAGGGAGGCGCATCAGTGATGTTTTGGGGAGATATACGTCTTGGTGGAAGAACTGACCTAGTTTTCATACAGAACCACCTCACGGGAAATTCTTACGCAAATGAGTACCTGTAGTGGTACTGTATCTCCAAACAATGGGTCAAAATCCACTCTTCCAACATAACAATGCCCCTCCCCATCTTGCAAGAGTCGTCTTGAACGTTCTTGAAGAAAATGATATCGATCTTCTACCGTGGGTATCCTGCTCCCCAGATCTGAATCCCATCGAGCATGTGTGGGACACCCTAAAAAGAAATCTCCTTCGTCAAAACGTCTTCCATCATGAACAGGAGCTTCGATTAGCAGCTCGGGGGGCTTAGAATGACTTAGGCCAAAATGTAATAGACAATTTAATATTGAGCATGCCGCGACGATGCCAACGTGTCATTAATAACAGAGGTGGACCTTCTGGGTACTGAAAATTTAAGTGCTTTCATATCGTTTCGAAAATATTAGTTCAGGATTTTTTTTTGTTCTTAACCAAATTTCGTCATTTTCAAATTTCAAATTTTTTGTTATAATAGGTGCTTTGGAGAGGTCAAATATTATTTTGTTTTCTTGAGAATACATTATATATAATACATCCTAACAAAAACCGAACGATTTCTATAAATTCGAATCATCAAATTCATATTTCAAAGATATTGGTAAGTGTTCCCTAGACTTTTTTGAGGTGTTTATATGGGCGTGCCTCAGGGTTCGATATCGAGCCCATTGTTGTTCCTCTTGTACATAAATGACTTAGGAAGCGGTCTGAGTTGCGATGTTTTTCTTTATTCAGAAGATGCTATCGCCTTGATTAGTGATGATTGCGAGGCTATGCTGGAGTCAAGGATTCTTCAAAATCCCAACTTGCTGTGTCAATGGTTTAACAGAAATAGATTGCACATCAATGCCCTCAAGTCTACATATTTGGTCTTTCACAACCAAAATAAGAAAATAAATGTTAATGTGTCTCTCACAACTACTTAACTGGAAAGGGCTGGTTCGACGGGCTTCCTAGGTCTTCGGATAGATGAGAGTCTAAACTGGAAAGATCATTGTACTTACCTGTCCTACAAACTTAGTAGGGTCCGTTATCTTATGCAAAATTTGAGAAGAGTTTTGACTGTCACACAGTTGAGGGCTGTTTATTATGCTCATGAGGCCTCTAGATTGAGATATGGGGTTTTGTTTTGGGTGCATCGGTTGGAGCTGACGAGGTTTTCATTTGTCAAAAAAGGATAATTCGTTGTATGCTGGGTATTTCGCAACTTATTATCTGTCGAGAGTCTTTTCGATCTCCGGGCTTACTTACATTACCATCCATATGTATACTTGAAATGACGACAGTAATATTCAAAAACCAAAATGAAATAATGCGTAATGGTGACTACCATCATTACAATACTAGAAGTCAGCACAGCCTCGTCCCTCCAAACTTTAGACTTCGAATGAGCAGACAATCCTCTATGTACCTGGGTGTGAAGCTTTATAACAGATTGAATGATGACATAAAGAAGTCCAAATCGCGTGTTACTTTTAGAAGAAGGCTGTCTGAATATTTGGCGAGTAAGAGTTATTATAGTGTGAAGGAATTTTTATTGTAAATGATATTTCTTTCGATGTTTTTTGTATGCGATTTTCCTAATTTTGTTGTATATTTGCTTAGGAAAATCATTTTATTGTTTTTTGACCTTTGCCATAATGTCATTTCAGCGTTTTTGAGGAAATAAAGTTTATTATTATTATTATTATATTCAATTTTGAGGGATTAAAGCGCCTTCTCTCAGAGATCTGTTCATTAGAGCCTCAAAAAAGATGTCTCTTGAACAAAATCATTCGAAGTGTTATGGCGAATTTTCCCAATCCCCACGAGATAAGAAATATACAGGGTCGCTGGTTTGGGATGATCTTCCATAACTTGGTTTTGGAGATAATGAAGAACTAAAAGAGTTTGTATGTTGCGATATCTTTACTAGGTTCTTCGGGTGAATTACTACATTTGAACATTTTATTGAAGTCATCAATGAATGTTCACATATAAATAAATTCTGCGTATTTATCGGATATTGAGCTATGAGGTCATTATTTTCCTGTCTATTTCGCAACTTCGTTTACAGACAACTGTAAAAATATAAATTTCTTTACCTGTACAACGGCTCGCTGATTACTTCCTTGAACCATAAAACCATTGAGACACCATCGTCTCTATCTCTTGGAGTTAGATCACATGGTAATCCTATTTTTTGTCCTAGTACTCCATGTACTTCCTCCATCGGAACTGGAAAAAAAAGAGGAAATTGAAATTTAATTTGTATAATGCAGATTATTCTAAGCATGAAAATGAAGAATGTTCATGAATGGCGTTCTTGGTTACAAATGTGTAATTTGTTTGTGTAGCTTAAATGAGCAGAACAGCATCGGCAAAAAGCTTTAGTATTGGGTTATCCTAAAAGTAAATTCGGTCCCGAGATACAAGCGCAAGAAATCTGTTATTAATAGAAATGCACAATTTGAAATATTTATAGATTTATTGGTAACCCTAGGTTTAAAATTAATGACTAATTAAAACTTACAATATCAAAATGATAGCTTATACTTTAATTAATACCACAATGAAATGATAGATTTTTAATTGAAAGACTAGTAGACTTTCTCAAATAAATATCAATTTTGTCTGGAATAAAGTTCTGGCAATTCCTGAAATTTTTATCAAAAATCTTATTTGGTTAATTTGGCTAATATTTAGGGAAAATAATGAAGCAAATCACAAAAATCTGTTTCTTACCTTATGTGGACTAAAAAATTAAAGAGTCATTTTACCCACGATTCAATTCCACTCATTATGTTTTTATAATCTGCAGTTAAATCGTGTTCTTAACTTTTTCTGAACCAAATCAGCGAAAGTTGCAATCTATAACCCATAATCTTTGAAGCACGACAAACTTGTTCGATTGCTATTCGAAAGGTAATTTCAGAATCAACGACTTCAGAAATATTCACCTGTATGTTTTAATTCTGTATTTTTCAATCATCAAGGAGAACAATTTTTGATATGTACCTGTCTGCTTATGTGGTGGCAAACAATTTAATAGTAGTGTCGTGAAAATTTGGAAAACCAAAAAAGGTTCACAGAAGCGCGAAATGAGCTTGGAAACATCTAAATTGTTTTTGTTATTTGAGCATCATCCTATTTGCGCTTTTTTGAGACAAGAGAGTCTATGTGATCGTCCGAAAGAAACTTACTCAAAACATCAAATGAGATGGGTATATATTGGATGGGTTGATGTTTATTGGTGAGGTTTGGAGGGGTGCATTTTTTGTTCTTATCTTTTACTCCCAAAACTGAAGCAGACTCCTTGCAGCTAATATTCAGGATCATATACTTCATTCTTGATTCATGGTTTTTTTTGATCCGCCGGGGAATTCTGTCACCTCACTAACTCGAAAATGTTGCCGAACCCCTCTCATGTCGAGCGAAGGGATCTTCAGTGTCCAACACATCTTTGTTAGGCAGGACCGACAGCTTTACATCTCCTCCGAAAGATGGACATTCAAGCGATTCACAGAATCCGTAAAATCGCACAGACTTTGTGGGGATTGAACCCAGATAACTCTGTGCAGGAGATGAGCATCATGTCTTCTACCCCTCCGAGCCGGCTATTTATGGTTTTAATCCTATCATCAGTTATTCACATGTGCGTGAACGTGGTATTGTTCGTGATCTCTGGTGACAAATCGCGCCCTAACTTGGGTTCTAGCAGTCATTAAATTCTCTATTTGGTATAAAACTGAGGCTTAAAACGGGCGTCATCTATTTTCTGAAGTTGTGGCGTTTTATTTGTGCTATATTTTCGAAAGGGACTGTTCAAATCTGAAAACGCGCTCCCCAGTGATCTGAGAAATAATAAAATTGATCCAATCGTTTTTATTGTGAACAGATATTTCGCCGATTAGAGTGTCCTGCTGAATGTTATTTCATCGTTAAATAAACTTAGCTGGTACTAGTTCTCTAATTTCTATATACAGGTAGTTATAAACTCTCTGTTACACATTCATATCAAAATGGTTGATCTAGATAGCTGTACGGTATGTTTCGATAACTATATGGTTAATACAAAGTCCTCATCGGCAACAAGCGATTAGCAAGTGAACTTAACTTTATGCTCTTACAAGTATTAAACGTTCAAGCAGCTTGAAAAAGCTTGATGTCAAGTCAGGCTTGTGGGTTGCTACATTGAGTCCAGTAAAACCCCAAAAGCTCGAATTTCAAGAAAGTCAAGCTTTTCCAAAAAAATTTCAAGCTGCTTAACATAACGAAACCCTAACCTAAACATTTAAAGCACAACAAGTTCCACTACTTCTTTGGTTTTGTCCGAAGCGATCATCTGATGGATAACTAAGAATTTGCAACAAAACATCTGCCCCAGTTAGAGCACGAGCAGTTTTCAAAATGAGGCATAAAATCTATATTTGTAGACTTTTTAGCATAATATGAATGAACTTATGAACTTCCTGATCTTTCATAAGTATGAAACGAATGAATGCCCTATGGCACAGACAGAATCATACAGAAGTACAAAATTAAATTCACATAATATATGCGAACAAAAGGAGTTGGTATTACAAGATTTAAATTCAACGAGTGACATCGAGAAAATTTCGCAAAACTACAGAGAAATAAATCCTGAGATCGCAATTTTCGTTCTTATTAATGTCTCTAAAAGACTCAATTACATTTCTGTATTCCCACTGTTACAAGTTTAGCTAGCAGGAAATTACACTCCACTCAGCTGTATTACTTTCCATCGGCTTGATGGAAAACTCGCAATTATTCCGACAGAAATTGATTCAAATGACCGAAATTAAGAAAACGAGTAATTAGATACTTTTCGATTAATGAAAGTGTTTAATTATGGAAGGAGAGGTGGGTAATTGTTATCATCGTTTACTTTACGAATTTCATCTGTCTCAATTTACTCGAGTGTACAGGTCAGGTTGTTATGAATTCTGGTTAAATTGGATTATAACCGGTTTTAACCAGTTGTTTATCTTTGTAAGTTTATAAGTTTATTTGAGAGATATTTTGTTATTCATTTATCATCAACTAGACTGTTCCAAGAAAGTTGATGATGAAACTTAATTTCGAGGAATGGGACATTAAACTTGCGTAGTGTTCCCTAAATCATGTTTCTTTTTTCTCATTTGCAGTTGAAAAAACTAGGAAACGGAGCATGTTTTGCTGGTTTTTTATTTCTTTATAATGCTCATGAAGTAATTATTGATCTAGATTCATTTACACTCGTTGCCTTGAATTTGATACAAACATTTAAAGTAGTTTAATTTTCAGTAAAAGTAATATAATACGATTTTTCAAAATTAAATTAAAATTGCTGTGTTACTTTGTCTTCAATCGATTGAATTATTGACGAAACCTTTACTAGACGAACGTTCGATAAATTATTATTTTATTAATTAATTTATTTATTTATTCATATAATTGTCATATGCACAATAAACGAATACAAACGGTAAACCCCCTTTTTAAACTAAATTGAAACCTAAATTCATGTCATTATTAATTTCTAACAAGTAGTAATCTGATGTAGGTCTTGAAACAAGGAAATAAAATACTGAACAATTCAAGACTGACACCAATATCATTGATCAAAGACACCGTACGATTCAGATATGTATTCAAGCCATGCAAAGTTTTGGACGGAATAGAAGAGTGTGTCGAGTGAATCTTAAGGGTAGATTGAAATCAATTAGTTTCAACATATTCGGGCAACACACCAACTCATTCACTATCTTGAAAAAGAAACATAAATAAAAATTTTTTCTCCCCATTCGAAGAGGAAGGCCATATGTAATATGTAATATAATACGCAGGATATCGACGTGAACAGTCCGACGATGGCACCTAAAGGATGAATATCTCAAAAATTTACGCTGATCCTTATCCAAACAATCTATATCAAAAGAATAAAAAGAAGACCATATGCAGGTACAACAACAGTACAACAGTTTGAAGGTATCAGCAGAAAATCCCACTGAAAATCGAACAATAAACCCCAGCATCCGGTAAGCCCTAGAGGTTATCATTCTCATATGCTCTCTAAAATTCAACTGAACATCAAGTGTTTTACCCTAAATCTCGGATATAGCCTACACGCGACAGCTCCACACCATCTTGAAACTAACTATGCATAACTGCCGTATTGGAACGATAGAAGGTAATAGCTTGACACTTGCTCAGATACGGTGAATTAACATGAGTCCAACACAGCAGAGAATCTATTTGGCGTTGCAAGTCATGTACATCTGTAACATCTCTGCTAACATGATAATATTTTATATCATCCACGAATAACGAAAATCCGGAACCAAAGGCATCCTTTATGTCATTTATAAACAAATTAAACAACAAACGGCTAAGGTGGGAGCCCTGAGGTACACCAGAAGTAACAGAAATAGCTTTAGAGCGAAAATGTTTGTATTTTACAATCTGCGAACGATTATATGGGAAAGAACGAAACCATGAAAGAAGAGATCCAGATATACCAAGGGCGTCCATCCTGGCTATTAGCAATATGTGATTAACCCTGTCGAAAGCCTTTGAAAAATCAGTGTATGCGGCATACATGCTAAAATAACGTCACAACAATTAGAGTTGAAACACCTGATTCCAGTCAACCCTCTAGATGTGTCATGCCACTAGTTAACAATCTGATGCGCGTAGTACGCATATGATAAGTACATGTGCTTCAGTCCAGGCGTTCCTTTTCTTTGCAGACCTTCAAGCGAATGAGTTGAACTTGAAAATCCTCCTAAATTGCAGTTAATTAAATTATATTAAAATTCATATCTTGTATCTCATAAACTGTGTTTAGGACCTATATCAAAATATAGGTCCTAGGTGAGAAGCCGTAGCTATAAAGTCCTAGGTGGAGACCCATAGCTAGACAAATTCATGGGTGGAGACCTGTACCTAGACCGACATTCCTAGGTGGAGACCCATGAATAGAAAGTCCTGATAAGAAAGTTCTAGGTGGAGACCCATGAAAAGAAATTTCTAAGTAGAGACTTGTACGTGGAGTTCAACATCTGAAATAGAGGTTTTCCCCAAAGGCAGCAGTAAGACCAAGAACCACCAAGATAAGTCTTATTACCTGTATAAAACATGAAGAAGTATTTGTGACACTGTATCATAATTATAAATTTGTAATTGATTAATTATCTAAGTAGAACTTCGTTGTCTTTTCTTCCAATATTTAAGTGACGAATATTGAATTAGAGTCTCATTGCTCATTCTTCTCTGGGCTTAACCAGAGTATTAAAGTTAATTTTGTTACAAATTGAAAACCTGCTTTAAAACAATCAACAATGTCATTAATATATAACACACCAAATTAAATGTTGTAGAACGACCTTTAAAAAATCCATGTTGTTCATCCTTGATTACAGAGCAGCATTCCCAGGATGAATAGCTACATGCTCAACTTTCCAGTATCTAAGGAATGACAGATTGAATTGACATTCCCCTGTAATTTTCAATAAGTGATTTCTGACCTTATTTAAAAATGGGAACAAAAAAAACTTTGTTTCCAATAAGTTTGAAATCCCCCCAATTTTAGGAAAAAATTGAATATTGAACTAATAGGGCCGGACTGGGCACTCACACACTTTTTTAAGACATAATTGGAAATGCCATCCGGACCAGTACATAGCTTGGACTTCATACTCGCAATAAATTCAAAAACTTCAGTCAGAGGAAACTGACATGAGGCAAATTTTACAACTTGATCATAATTTATCTCTGGTTGTACAATTTCTTCCGTACTGTGTACAGTTGAGAAAAAAATCTTCAAAGAGATTCACTATTTCAGCTCCATCGGAGCTACTCTCATCGTTAAATTCCATATGATTCGGAACGTCAAAATTATTTAATTTAGTATTGATATGCCTCCAAAAACTCTGCGGGTCCGAATGAATATTTCTTTCAATTACACGCATGTAACTATTGAAGAGTGTTCGACAGTAGCTGACAATCCAAACGAAGTTTACTGAATACATTATAATCTGAAGGATCTCTGCTTTTCTTAAACCGGTAATGTGCCTTCTTTCTTCTTACTCACAAGCTAAATTAACTCACCATGGAACCAGGGAGGGTATTTCATAGACAGCCTTAGTCGGTACAAACAGTTGAAAACCTGTATATATATATATATATATATATAGCCGTAAAATTTTTACAAACAATAATCTATACCATCATCATGAAATGACCAACTACAGGTAGAAAAAAGTCGTTAAGAGCTACACAATGACAACGATTGAAATCAAAACGTTGTTCACCAAAATCCAATGAAGTGGCACGATTAGGCAAACATAACGGAACATCGAATTGAAGGGCAGCATGGCGAACACTGTTCGGTTGTAATAAGTCAGTGGCATGCGGAACAGTAACACTAGAGTCATTGGTAAAAACCAATTCCAAAAGAACTCCACGACTATTTGGAATATTACGAATTTGAGGAAGATTTGCAACATCGGCCGAATCACTGGAAACTGATGCGAAACTACCAGCATTACATAATGAAAAAACACCAATAGTCCACTTCGCGGAGGGTGAATTATAGTCACCGCACAAATACACATCGAGATCTGGATATCGTATTGAAATTTCCTCAATAGCAAGTCCATAAGATAGGTATGCTTGTTCATCAGAACTAGGCGGTAGATAGGATCCACCCACGATGAACTTCTAGGAATCGGCTGTTACCAAGAAAAATTGGTGTTCCACATTTGGGAAATCATGATTGATTATCTATTTTGAATGAGGACCTAACCAGTATCATGAATCCACCACCCCTAGTTTTCATGTTAGTAGCAATACTGCTTCTATCCTTCCTAAATACGTTAAATGTCTTAGTGCATATCTCAGCATCATAAAAATTTTCATTCAGCGAGGTCTCACCGATAGTCAAAATATCGCATATGCAACTCTCCAAATACTGGTTTGAATTCTGTAAATTAGTTCTTATACCACCCATATTTTGATTATAAAACGATATATTATATGAAGGGGGTGTAACTAGTTCTTCTGTTTACCTTGTAGGATCCTTAATTATAAAGGAAAACTTGGACGGCGGAACCTATTTGAACATATTTGGGAAATTCGATTTATCATCTCCTTGCAATTATTATTTTATTATTATTATAAATAATGAAGCGCCGCCGTATTATGCTGCCGCTGTGCGGAACTATCTGGACAATAGATTTTCAGATCGTTGGATATGTAGGACTAGCGCTATAAATTGGCGAACTAGATCATGTGATCAGACACCTATCAATTTCTTCATGAAGGGCTATCTCAATTCTGAAATCTATGTTTTATTCTAGGTTATGATTAATTGGCTATTTTTCTTATAAGTTATTTCAAATTGGTGAAACTCAGTCAGTTTTTTTCCAAAGATCTTTATTTATACATTCAGTCAACGTTTCGGCACAATATCCTGCTATCTTCAGGACTTTAAAATGAATTTTACTATCTGAAAATAAAATCTTCTTCTTTAATACAAGTGAAGCAACACAACATATATGTGTATAAATTAAACAGACTCTCCTCTATCGAAAACCGAATCTTTAGACATTACACGAAACACTCACAAGCTCGAACAAATTGAAAACACTATGAAATGTATATATAAACAGGAAAACGAGATTTATTGAACTTGTATTCAATTGAAAACAAAAACTAACTTGATTATTACAAAAACTGCGATAAAATACAATAAATAAATAAATGGGATAAAATTTTCGAAGTAGTTTTAGATGACCCACTACTGCCACTTCCGTTGCCTCATTTCTGACAGGACATGCCACTTCATGTTTTTGTTTGCCACCGAACCCGTAGCTAGGAATTTGTCAACCAAATATTTAACGTACTGGTAACTGACTCCTTTCTCTTTCAGGATGGTTCCTATTGAATATCCTTGCCGTTTCTTTGGCACAACTGTTATTTCGAAAATACGTCGATACAATCGACCCTTTCCTCAGTGGAATAAACCATTTTCAGATTAATTTCAACTGACGAACAACAACAATAATGAGGAACTGATCTGAATAATAATAATAATAATATTTCATTGCAAAAATATTGCAAAAATTCTATAACCACACAAGAAAGTCCTATTCTCGGATCAAACATGTTCTCGTATACCGAAATGAACCAGTTTCAAAAGTTATTTGGATTTTCAATGTTCCTGCTTCGGGACACCCTGTATGATGATTCTGAATTTCGAAAATACCAAATTCGAGAGAAAATTGCAGTACCTTTCCAACGAGGTGCCACTTGACCTATTATCGATCGAATGATTTTTGAGTTGGGGATGCTGGAAATAGGGGTTGATTGCACCAACTCCAAATTCACAAGTGTAGGTCGTTTTTCTAGACCGAGCATAAACCTGCGCTTGCATTATGCCAAAATAAATCTATTTCATTTAGTATTTGGGATTTCAGAATTCAACTTCACCCTTGGTTGGGACACCCTGTATGTTAATTTAAAATTCTAAAAATGACAAATCAAGGTGGAGAATTGACAGACCTTTTCAGTAAGGTGCCACTCGACCCTTATTCCTTTGATGAATTTCAAAGTTAGGGTTGCTGGGGGTAGGGGTTGATCTGAGAAGAATAATAATGGTGGTTTCAACTTCAAGATTTGATTCTCCTTATAAGATTGAAATATGAATCTCCTACTAAGACCTTCTGTATCCTGTTTTCTCAGGAGCAGTTGACACTGTTTGTATGTTTTTGTATGTGTATCATTTCCTTGATGAGTCTTCTTTATAATGAGATTTTCTATCCAGAACCATTAAATTTTTGAAATCGACTGCATGATTCATAGATATCGCATGCTCTGCCAGATTTTGAAAATACAAAAACATACAAACAGTGTCAACAGAAAACAGGATACAGAAGGTCTTATTAATTCATATTTCAATCTTATAAGGAGAATCTATTCTTGAAGGAGAAACCATCATTATTCGTTTTGAAATGCCGTGTGTATCAATCGTTTCCTTAGTAGATTATGACAACGTAAAAATAATAATAATATCAGACAGCACATATTCGATGTTTTGCCAACTGCTCCCGAATATCAGTTCGATTTCGAGAGTGGAGAACGCATCTTCTCCGTCTTCTCTGTTACCGTTCAGTAAGACTAAGCAGCCCTTGAATTATCTAGATATGTATCTGTCGTTTTATTATTACGTAGGAGATCTGTATATAACTTGTGAGTACCTAGTTTTTTTATTCCTAAAAAACTTTTATCCCATTCATTCATTTATTGTATTTTATGGCAGTTTTTATATATACATTTCATAGTGTTTTCAATTTGTTTCGTGTAATGTCTAACAATACGGTTTTCGATAGAGGAGAGTCAGTTTAATTTATACACATATATGTTCTGTTGCTTCACTTGTATTAAAGAAGAAAATTTTATTTTCAGATAGCAAAATTCAGTTTAGAGTCCTGAAGAAGGCAAAATATTGTGCCGAAACGTCGACTGAATGTAAAAATAAAGATTTTTGGAAAAAAACTGGCTGAATTCCACCAATTCGACATAATCTATGTTTTATTACCCAAATTAATTGATGAATTCAGAAAGTTGAGCAATCATACGAACCTTGATTGTACCAATGCGTTGAAGTAAATGATCTTCACATCCAAGATTTGTGATGTACCACGATTGAAGAACTGAAAACTCGTTGTTTCATTCCATAATAGATATTTATGAGAATTGTCGAAATCCATTAATGACACTTATAAAAGCAGATATTGAAGATCAGACAACCTTTCTAACAAGCTATCACACACCTTTCTCCTTATAAAAACATCAAGAGTCTTAGTTGATAGGGGTTGATACGCAAACATTACAGAAAGTAGCAAATAATTTGAAGATTTATATTCGGGAAACAGTATTTAACCTTCCGAAGAATGTTGAATAACCTTTCCTGAAGAAGATGCTCTTCCGATTTATCCTTCATAATCATCGTCAATCAAGGCTATACAGTACAGTCCGGTCGGGTGTCATAAATATTAGCAAACGACTGCAGCTCTGTTTGACCTCGTCAATAAAGCCTACCCATTCACAACACCAGACCAGACTGTCACCTACTTATTTCAATCCTCTGGAGCGGATCAAGACATGTACACACTACCAAATTTATATGGAATTACTCGGTATTTCACATACTTGATTGTTTTTAACCATGGGTTTTTGACAATACTTGAAGAATGAAGTTTTTTTTGTTTTCAAAATTAGATAGAATGATAAGAAATGTTGTACTCAGTAATCACTGAGATTTGAAACTGTGAATTTCAAACTTTAAAAAAGCCTTTAATCATAATTGAAAATGCCTTACGTTGGATTGTCCGATGTATGGAGGGATCGAATAATTGCTCTCGTTACACAGAGGGATATAGTGGCCACAATGGGTATCACAGGGGGTGATTTCAAAACCTACGCTCAATACGTGGTACTCCATTCTCTGCAGAATAGGCCTAGAAGAAGTCGTAGGAAGATCACTTCTGAATAACAAGACCATTTTCTGTGCCAAATTGCAAGAATAGAGCCCAGTAGAAGTAACAGGCAACAGTGTATCAGTCGAAACGATAGGTTGAAGACTTCTTCAAGGGGTTTATACAACAGAAGGCCCTTAAGAGTTCCAGAGCTAACCAGACCAGACAACAAAAAATTAATAGACTTAATTGGTGTATCGAGCACCAAAATTGGAATATTGAGAATGGGCGAAATGTTCTTTTTTCAAATCAGACCGGAATTGGTGTTCGATCAGATGACCACCCGTTTCAGGTTTTAAGGGGTCGTGGAATAAAAGCTAGACTCCGAGCAGCAAGACAAATTCCGAGATACCAAGGGTATCTCGGATGTGTGATGTTTTGGAATGGCATTATGCTGGGAGGCTGAACGGATTTGATTTCGTTTCCTGCGAGTGTAACGGCTAGAAATTACATGGATCTAGTGCTGGAGCCCATAATGAGACTCTGACGAGGTACCCACTGTGAGAATTTCACTTTTTTGCATGATAATGCTCCTCCGCATACCAGCAACCTTAGACGATATTATCTTGAAACAGAGGGCAATCGCTATTTTGGACTGGCCAGCTTGCTCTCCAGACCTTAATCCTATTGAACATTCATGGGATAGTCTCCAAACGAAAATAAGATCGCATCAGAATAATCCAAGAACCCCACAACAGCTCATCCAAGTCTCCAGAGAAGAGTGGCAGAATATCACCCCAGAGGTGGTCGAAAACCTAATCCAAAGCAAGCCTAGACGGACTCAGGCTTGTATCAGGGAAGAAGGAGGTAATACAAGCTACTTAAGTCGAGTGATTCGATATAAATTTGGTTTTGCGTATGTGTATAGGCGCCTTAACGAACTAACACGGAGACTACTTACCAGAGCTTCTGGGAAACAATGAAAATGAAGGGTAGATCAAACAAAAAACTTCAAGAAGCCAAGTAGTTCGTCTCTCTACCGCAACGTTACACACTGTGTCAGCAAGAAAGATCTGTAGAAAAGCTTACGCTGCTTCTATTGTCTGCTTGTCAACCAGATGAATGAATTAATCGCTATATGTATTTTGGAAACATACACATTGAAGAAGCGTTAGCTTTTCTACAGATCGCTTCCTGCAGAAACAGAACCTAGCGTTGCGATAGGTATTCGAACTACCCTTTAATTTCATGGTTTCCCCGTGGCGTTAGTAAGTAACCCTTGTGTCAGTTCGTTGACGGGTGCCAATGCACATACATGTCTTGAAGCGGATCGGTTTTGATCGAATGTTTTCTTGAAATGGAGGTCAAACGAATTCATGATAACCAATACATTTCAAAAACAAATCTCAAATTCAAAAGTCGTCGTATGTTCTTTCAGAAAAAGAATAATTACGTGGTCGTATATATCACATGATCCCCTTTTCTTGTTTCCAAATTTGGGTTACAAACTACCAGGGGTGGGGGTTTGAAAGGGGGACAACGAAACATGTAACAAAAAATGTCCAGGTGTGTTCCAAAATCGACCTCTCTCCAAGAAATTTACAGAAAAATCAAATCAGTCGAGTTATTCACGGTGGTAGGTTTTCATTGGAGCGCACTGTATATGATTGTGTTTTTTATTGCGCCTAATCGAAAGATTGATTTTTTTAGTTTGGAATTGAGGTATTTGGTAATCATCTCCAGATAAGTCTTCCTCGTGTTTCTGAAAATTGTTTTGACAAACACAAGGTGATCTTCAGAAGACCTTTTGAGGCACTCTTAGAAAATCTGAATACTTCAAATGCATCATCCATGAATTATTGTAACATTTATACGAGAATTGAATTAATTTTAACAATCATAGGTTTTATTCAATTCTCCGTGGATATTCGATTTACACGTAATATTAATTTGTTCATATTTAACGACTATTGTTGAAGCGAAGGTTTTGTTAGAAATGATGAACAGAGCTATTATAAATTGTATTATATGTGTAACAATTAATAGAAAATAGGAAACTGATGTTTATTATTTGCACTTATGAATTTTGTAAGTGAAAAATAAATCAAATTATTTTCTTTGTTTCATGAGATGCTTTCATATATTTATGGAAATGTATGTATCTGTATAGCGTAGTATAATTATGATAGCAATTTCATTAAAGTCTGTAGACATTTAAATTGATGTCGGCGAATTTAGCACAGCGAAAATAATAGCGGAACCCTCTTTTTTCGCACTTTCACTTCCTTTTACTATACAAATCTATATCCCCAAATAACCATATTTATTTCATTGGTATCATAAATGTGACAGTTTGAATGTTGAGATAATTGTCGTTCAATTACAAGAAAATTCGGCCAAATGAGACTTTTGAGTTCTCCTTTGAAATCAGTCCTCAAAACGTATATTCACATTATTCGTGTATTCAATAGCAGTTCCAAAACAAAAATGCATATGAATGTTTATTTCATTACCTAGGTTTTCATCGATTTAATGATTCAGATACATATATCAATATGCATCTAAGAGTTAAAACACTTATTGTTAAAATTTCATTACCTAGGTTTTTAATATATATATATATATATATATATATATATATATATATATATATATATATATATATATATATATATATATATATATATATATATATATATATATATATATATATATATATATATATATATATATATATATATATATATATATATATATATATATATATATATATATATATATATATATATATATATATATATATATATAAACTATTGATATCTACCTTGAAATTCTTCGAAAATGTTGATAACTCAAAGATCTGTAATATAAACCGTAAATCGATATCGCTAAGTTGCACATCTTTCTAAATCATCCTTGTGTGCTGTAATCAGTAAAACCGCACTTGTTTGATTGATTCAACACGTGGTTTAGCAAATGACGTTCATTCAATTATATTTATGGTTTCCAATCCTAGCAAATCTCTTTATTGACTCTTAATTTGGGACATTATTGTTTATAATAAAATGATGTTTAATATTATGTTGCTGTAAATTAACGATTTTAAGATTTTCCTTTCATTTGTACTTCAAGTTATCGCTTTTTGCAGAAAAGACTTTTGTGCAACATGAATGATTAATTATTATCAAATAGATACGGCTTTGCGCTTCTGAGAAAGTGCCAATAAGTTCATTATTGCAAATCTTACCACAGAGTGGACAGATTTCAACGTTTTAGTACTGTAATTATATATTTCATACATTGTGAATAGGGAATAACGAGTTTTTTCCCATAATCTTTTTGCGTGAGAAATTCATTTTTCCGTTTTCGAGTTATTTGGACATTCAAAAAAATATGTTAAGTGTCAGTATCTGGATTGTTTTCGTGGTTAAAATATGCCTACAGATTGTCAGAACAATTTTTACATGAAATTGACCTTCGTATGGCAATTTATTTTTGTCCAGCGGTTTTCGAGATAAAACGCAAACTTAGGTGTTTCAAAATATGAACCGTAGGAATCTTGGATTTTGTTGAATGGTATTTTTTGTGTTTTCAGAAAAACATCATATGTGCACTGAAATGTTTCATCCACGATAACCGATAATTTCTAATTTCATTTGGTAACTTATTCTCCATTCACAGAATTTACACGAAATGATTGAAATACCTTAAATATATTCTGTGGATTTATTATGATAGTTTGAACTCCTGAAATGACAATTCAGGTAAATTATTTAATGTGTATTGATCAAGTTACAACCATTGTGTGAGCATAGTTTCTTCTGTAATAACGAAGCGACCATGATGAACAAAAATTTTGAAATGTTTGGTATGATTAAATATCATATTTAAAATAATTCTGATGCATATGTTTCAGGAGCTGCTTATGTGGATCTTTTGTCCAAGAGGCGACAACCTGATGACAGTATATTCAATAAATTGAGGGAAAACCTCATGAAACATTCCCAAGGGAATAAGAATATGAAGTAGTTGATGAAGAAGATGCAACAAATGTGTTACTGGGTACTTGAGAGTGGAGCGCTCAATATTCTAAAGAAAAATAGATATAAAATAGATTTTTCACCCACGAGATTTTCAACGTCGACTCGTTTCATACAATTTGTTTCTGCAAAAGCCTGAGGAAAATTCACAGTTTCCCTGAGAAATAATTTAAACTGATAAAGTTCACACCAGTAGAGATGGAAGTTTCAATCGTGAAAATAAACACTGATGGTCATATGTAAACCCACATCGCCATATTAATATTCAACGTCAAGGCTGATAAAGGTTCGAAATTTTTACACAGCATGGTTGTTTCAAACTATATTATATTCACACAATAATTGTTACTTGATGAAAAACATTAAATAACTCATTTGAATAGCCATTCGAGTAATTGATGTATGTATGTAAATTCTGTGAATGCACGTAGAGTTACTAGATAAAATAAGAGAAAATTTATGATATAATTTCCGGTTTTTCATGTGCACACCTCCTTGAAAGAATTGGGTGCGGTACACATGTGATATATTTTTGACTCAAAAACTGTTGGAAAACAAAGAAATTACCGATGACAATTTGATTATTCGTAAAAACCTTCCAGCAGAATGTCAAAACCATTTTCATATATCTTGAAAATAACCGAAATATTGGCAGTTTATTGATATTGATATTAAGAATTCGTAAATAACTCGAAAACGAATAAAAACTTGAATCTCTTTATGGCAATGAATTTCTCACGCAAAAATAAGGTGTTAGGGGGTGTAAGGGGGTCGTTTTCTTTTATTCACAATATTTTACATAGCTGCAGTATAAAAACGTCTAAACATGTCCACTTACATTATTGCTTATGGTCAGATTTTATCATTAAAAAGATTGTTCTTTTTTCAGTAGTATATTTCACAACTTAAAACCTTGAAGTGTTCTTGATAAACGGCGAATAAGCTCAATATCTTTGAAAAAGAGGTTTTGAGACCTGATATAACAGAAAATTTACAGTTTTCGGATTTTTTCCTGTATCAGTGCTATATAACATTGTTTCTGACCAAATTTTATGTTTCTATCTATTGAAGGAGAATCCTCCATAGGATTCTCCTTTAATAGGAATCAAGACCTATCTTGATTCCCTAACAAATGTCAAAATATTCCGCAAAATTTTTTCAAACTGCCATAACTTTCGATTGCTTTATATTAGAAATTTGATTTTCACAGCTCAACGAGATTCCCGACATATTCCCGAATATTCGGCTTTATATCTATACGTGCCTCGAGTGAATTTAGGCAGAGGCAGACAAACAAGAAGACCATCGAACAGAGTGACAGACAGATAGACAACGAAGTTATCTCATAAGAGATCCGTTTTTTATTTTAGGGTGCACAACCTTACAAAGGGTAATGAATTTCACATCACAATATTGAGATTTTCGAGAGATACATTTAGGAATGCATCTCGAGTTCTCTGCATCATATCATTCCTATTAGCTATTTCATCCTGGTAAACTTATGTTTTAACTACTTCCCATTAATGAAAGTTCATGGATTTTCAAGTAGAGAACCATGGGTTTCATAGCCTATCCATTTGTTTATAATGAAGTTTTTCAATTTAATTCGAAAATCAATGAAATAGTATGTAGGTGGTGCATCAAATTTCATTCACATTTAATTCTGAAGGGCATTCAGAAGATCAATCAATATTGAAAAAACTTTCTTCAGAATAACCGGAAACTCTTCGCCATTAAATAGCCAATCGAGAAGAGTCCCAATCACATAATTATCAGCCATCCTATCTCAAAAAACATTGAGAAACTACTGATATTGAAAATTTTTCATACAAATATGTGGTGGGTTATCGTGATTATAGTATTGGTTATGTGAAATGACTTCAGCATTCATCTTCCTGAATATTGCCCTGTCTTCTTCAAACACTCTGTATACATCAGTCAGTGCTTTAATGACAGAAAATAATAATTGCACAACGATATGCATTCAAGAAAACTCACCCAATTGAATTTTCTATTTGGTCTTAAGTTGTATTCATGAAAATTACCTCACTACTTCGGTCTGAATTTCAGAATTGTTCGGAACTTGGCGAATCATACCGAATTTAGTTCTCTTCTGTTTCTCAAACAGCCCATTTTCCCGGAACGACATAGATTATTTTTCTTAAATTCTGCACGGAACGAGACACTGAAGTTGAGTATCAATATTCAGACTCGAGAAAATACCGACGTTATGCTGAGAAACATCTGGGGGACGATATAACATTTACATAAAGAAGAAATAATATAAAAATATAAAGGCGCGCTCATGGAATGAAATGAATAAAAATAACCAAGTAAGGAATTTTATTTTCATACTGAAAAATGCTTCCTTTACCGCCACTCGCAGTAAATTTTTAGGAATAAGGGTCTCGGTCGTTTCGGCGAGACGTTCGTGGGCAGAAAAAACAATTGCGGAGTCTTTATGTTGTTCTAAATGCGATCTACATTAAAATGGAAATATTAGGGCCTAATGAAGAATATTCTTTTGAAGATTATCAATAAAAACAACAACTCTCTTCGAGTTTAACGCAATTTTTGTGAGAGAAAATGTTCCTCAAAACTTCAGATTTATTTCATCATTACGAAGCTTGAAATTTCAGCTGTAAAACAATTCTCTATCAAGACCAACACTAATTCTCAATTGACTAAAAACAATATGGAATTGGCAACAAACTTAAGGACCATAATTTTAATTCAAATTAATTCTAATAAAATTTAATTTAAAGTTGACAAAGGTAACACTGATAAAAATTTTGATTATATATATATATATATATATATATATATATATATATATATATATATATATATATATATATATATATATATATATATATATATATATATATATATATATATATATATATATATATATATATATATATATATATATATATATATATATATATATATATATATATATATATATATATATATATATATATATATATATATATATATATATATATATAATTGATATCATTGTCTGATGATGCTATAGTATGTATATATTCTGGTAGATTGATATATTCTCATAACATTTAACGTTATCCTAATATATAATTACTCCAGGATATGTTTTAATTATAATCATTGCCTGGCAATGGTATTAATTACCGGTGGTGGATTTATATTTTTCATGAAATCAGTTTGATTGCATGAACAGATATATGGGCAACTCGTCAGGGTATATATATATATATATATATATATATATATATATATATATATATATATATATATATATATATATATATATATATATATATATATATATATATATATATATAATATATATAACACTATATATATATATAACAGATAACATGTTTGATATATAGAGTGGCCAATGAAAACTTAACACCTCGATTTACCGGTTTTAAAATGAAAATATGGAGAATCGCTCGGACCGATTTTGGATTCGAGGGGGACCAACTTTTCCGATTTTTTCATAACCGTAATTTCAATCCCCTACCGGAGGTTAGCACAACCCCCTGATTTTGAGTATGGATGAGGAGTAATGCGATACCTCATTTTGGATCTTATCGAGTAATACCTAGTACCCTAAATTTTCGCTTAAAAATTTTCATCGTTAACGAAATAGTGGCTAAAAAAGAGGAAGAATCCTTACTTTTGTGATTAGTTTATTGAGTGCACCATTCACTTCCATGCATTAAAATAAGATTTGCTCAATTAGTTCACGTACATTATTCAATATTTCTGGTTCGATTTTATAGCATTCATTAATGATTCGAATTTGCAAATCAGCCAGTGACTCAAGTTGGGTAGCGTAAATCTTAGATTTCAGGAGACCCCATAGAAAAAATTCTAGTGGCGCCAGATCAGGTGATCTGGGTGGCCACTCAATATGTCCCCTTCTTTCAATCCAGGCCTGAGGTAAATTTTCTTCTAGGAACTGATGCACAGGTTGAACGAAATGAGGTGGTCACCATCTTGTTGAAAAATGATCCTTTCAGGGTTTTCTTTATTCTCCAATACTTGCACGAGGACTGGATAGATAGTGTTCTTGTAATATTTCTAAACAAATCTGGCCAGTGATATTACCGGGTATAAGAAAAGGGCCGATGATGAGATTTCCATAAATACCCGCCCAAACATTTAACTTGGATGCTGAATATGTTCTTCTCGAAATAATCTTGAATTTTCATCTGAGCAGTACCAACAATTATGCCGTTACGGTTAAATGAATGAGTTATTATTGATAATTGCATTGACCATGTCACTGAACTTGAGTCGGCGATCAAAATCATCCTCATTAGTTTCTGAACCAATCGTATCTTAAGGGTTGAAACTTATGTTCTCTAAAAATTCTCACGATTGTTGTGCGTGAACACATTGGACAATTACCTAGTCGGATCCATCGCTATGTGACCTAAAATAGCCACTTTTCTCGCTTCGTGTCCTTCATACTCCCTTTTTTGTTGACGACTGAAACAGTAGCATCAAATTTAGCAATTGGTTGTACAACGTAAGCAGCAGATATTTTCTTCGGGATGTCGGTCCTTATATGAAGCTGCTGTTAATCGCACAGAGTGGTTATTTATAATAAATAATTTTATCATTTCCACCCTTTTCTTCACGGAATACACCATTACAATCCTACTACAAATTTACAATCGCTTTGGAACAGTTTCAACGTTCCTGGAAATTAACGATAGACTAACGAGAGACTAAGGAAAAGCAAACAAATGGTCTGTCTATTTTTCGAATAAAAATTAACAAATAAATAAAAATATTGCATACCTCCGGGTAAATTCAACATATACTAGCCATACAATAGCCTTCTTTACTGCATGGAAGTGAATGGTGTCCATTTTCAGCACTTAATGAACTAATCACAAAAGTAAGTAGTCTTTTAGCTGCAATTTCGTTTACGATGAAAATTTTGAAGCAAAAATTTAGGGTAAGATAGTACTCGATAAGATCGTTAAAATGAGGTATCGCAACACCCCTCATCCATATTCGATATCAGAGGGTTGCGCTCACCTCTGTTAAGGAATTGAAGTTACGGAGATGAAAAAATTGGAAAAACTGTTCCCCCTCGAATCAGAAATTAACAGGAGCGAGCAATTCTCCATACTTCCATTTTAAATCCAGAAAATCGAGGTGTGAAGTTTTCGTTGGTACACCTATATATATATATATATATATATATATATATATATATATATATATATATATATATATATATATATATATATATATATATATATATATAAATTTATAGCAATATATGCTGATCCAACTGATAAATTTCAGACACAAGTTATATCTCTAATTAGAAAAAGCATTTATTGCAGAATGAAGGGTTGAAATTGACTGTTTTGAATCCAAAAGCTCCAATTTTATATTGAGTACCTACAATATACAAGGTAGACTGTCCATAACCTATTGAAATTTGTGAATATTAGAACAAATAATAAACACAATCTTCGAAATTCGATACAACACAATCAAATTCATTCAATAAAAAAACTCTTTACAATTAACCAATCACCTGAAATCTTCCATAATTTCGTTGACTGTTGACTATCTTTCGACTCAATAAATCTATAGGTGATAAAAAACGAAACGGGAAATGAACCACATAGAACTTTGAAGAACTCTGAATCATTATTTTGCAAATGTGGAAAAAGAAATGAATGAATCCTTCGGTGGATGCAGCGAACATGCCATAGAGAAGTTGAGGGCCTTAAAGAGTGCTTGCGATCGTCTTGCTATTTTGCCCCAACTACTGCGGAAGAAATTTCGAACATCAATTTTTTGTACAGTAAACACACTTCCAATATCTTTGGAAAGACAACAATTCCTCTCAAAAGTATTCAGTCAGAGTTTATCTTCTCATTAACTGAGATAATATATAATAATAATAATAATAATAATAGGTATTCCCCATTCCCATTCATTTATGAATCTGGGAAAGGTAAATTATATCCAGCTGAAAGCTGAAATAGTGCACAAGTCCACAATAAATAGCTTTATAATATAAATGTTTGTTGGAGGGCATATATCCAGATCATATCCAAAGGACAAAAATAATTCTTATTAAAAGAAAAGAATTAATTATAAAATCGAGACTTGCGGCTTATTTTGAGAAGACTATCCTTTTAACCAGAGCCTACTTCAACAACATGAGAGCTGTTTAATGTAATCTTAAGTTGAATCTACAAATAAGAACTCGTACATTGTAGTGCTATGTGTTTACTACATTGCTGTATGGTGTGGAGTCTTGGACGTTGACTGATACTGCTTGCAAGAGGATAGAGACCTTCGAAATGTGGTGTTACCGTCCATGTTGAGAATATCTGGGGTACATCATGTGACGAACGAAATAGTTCTCGAACGCATGAACAGAGATAGAGAGGTTATAGGAACTATTAGAGAGAGAAAACTCAATCTGGTCACGCAAGGAAAGATGATCGGTAAGAGGGGACCTGGAGGACGACGAATCTCATGGCTAGCCAACCTTGGGCAATGGACCGGGAAAACATCTCAGAAATTATTTCGAGCTGCAGTCAATAGAGTATAATGGGCCAAAATGATCGCCAACGTCCAGCGACGATAAGGCATAGTAGGAAGAAAACCTTTCAACGAAAACCAGCATGAATGTCGACAGATCGACAATTCATGCATTGCTGGGTATGATTAATAATGTACTGGAAGACCAAGACAATAACCCTAATATGGAGCTGATGGCAATACTTATCCAAGGCTTTTGATGAGCTAGGACATATCTGGAGATTTACAAACTATGTAAAAACCCACAATTCATTACCCTCAACAGCCAACTAGAGCGTAATGGTTCCCCACTACTCAATATTTAGGATAAATTTCATTCTGTACTTGTACTTGCCTACTAATGTATTATATTCTTATCCACTTGAAAATGACCGTAGGGTCGAAAGCGGTCGTGATAATTGAATGAATTGTGGAAAAGTGACAAGAGTGTCTCATTTCGTTTTACTTTATAAAACAAAAAATTCAAATTGACCAGGGCGTAGTGAAAAATAGTTTAGGGGTAGAAAGAATACGCGAGTCTCTAGCTTTTTCATGATTGTTTATATTGTCCGATTATGTAGAATTTAGAAAGGAACCTTTGTGCCGAATTTTAACTGAGTATCTGAAAAACTGTAGTAATCATGAGAAAAAACTGTAGATTTCAACAACCATATGTTAATGGGAACTTTTCGTCATAAAATGGCTTGAAATTTTTCGTATTTATCATTCATTTTCACACTGCATTTTAGTAAAGCCTTTAATTCGAATTAATGATTTAGCTAATTTTTCATCTAATTTTGAATATTTTTAGGAGCAGTACCACTATTTTTCCCAATTTTAAGTTGTCGAGTAAATTATACTGCGTAGAAAAACGAGCCAGGTCACAAGATCTTGTGAAATTCCTTCAGATTTTTAATTATTTTATTCAATTATTGATCTTCACTATGAAAAAGCCTTCAAAGCTCAAATCGTTAATTTCATTCAACTAGAAAATGACTCGGTAAAAAAATATTTAACGATCATCTGTCTATGCTTGTTGTGAGGGAATTGATAAACTCCACCATGGAAATTGCATAACTGAATTAGGGTAGCGCTATAAAAATTTCATCAGCCTTCATGGAAATTAGGTTGAAAAATAAAATTCAGAGAATTGCTTGTGAATAAAAATCCACATCGAAGTAGAAAATACAGATTTTGTTCGTGAATATGGGAGGAGACATAATCAAGAAGAATCATGGCAATTAGAGAATGCAAATCCTTTGTTTAGTTATTCAAAGTGAATTATTAGGATTAATGAGGAGGAACGTTTCTTCTGTTAATGAGAAGTAATAATTTAAAAGTTTACATTTACGAGAAAAATGCTGGGAAATTCTATTCCGCAATGAAGAAACGTTGCCCAAATGGAAAGAGTCTAGTACAAATTTTCTATAGTTTGTCAGAGTAAATTAAGTCGGAGAATACTGTAATTTGCTTTGTAGCATCTTAAATCTAATTTAGTTCCATTGATAATACAATGGATTATGTACAATGTTCTACAACACGAGAACGATATACAGGTGTTTTCTACCATTGTGAAAAAAATTTAGGATGTTATTCCTCGAGTATTTATGAGTTCCGGTTATACCGGGAGTGCATACCAAGTTTAATTCAATATTAAACCCTTTATATTGATAACTGGTTTAATAACACTTGTTTTTCCAATCAGAAAAACTCCTAACACATAAGTCTAGCTTGTTTCGTTCATGAAATATCCTAGTTTATTTGACAATTATCGGTTTTTTGCTCTTTGAAAAAATTGATCTATCTCGAGAATAGCGTGAGCTACCAAAATAATGAAAAGTGTTTTGCAAACAAGAAACCATGCGGGACATATCTCATATTTGACTGAATCTCGATCAATATAAGGATGGCTCTTTATTCCGCCTCATATTTCGAAACTAAGACACATAAAAAACTAAATTTCTTCAAACAGTAACCCATATTTCTCTTCAGTTCATTAGATTTTCCGAAAGAAACTAAATGAAAATCAACATACATACTCTGTACCTGAAATTTCAAGTTTTCAAGTTATGGCGAAAAAACGAATTTTACGTACCTACCTAAAGTTGGCAAAGACGACTTAGAGATAATTTTGGATTTTTCATTCTCGATAATCTTCTTTCAAAAAGGAAATTTTGTCTCAGACATCTGTCATAAAAATTGGTAGCAATATCCATAATTGAACTTGGGAAGAATGATAGCTTTCCGTCACTCTCCCATCTCAGCAGCCATTAACGAATTATTAAACTCATCTGTAGTATCCAAATTTCCCTAAATTTAGGCGATCAAACTTGAAAATGTTTCCAAACCCAATTTCAGCAATTGCGAAATTGACCGTCCGTAAAACTGGGAGTACTTCTTCTTTGAACCAGCCTAATTTTAATTCCTTTTCGTGTTGTAATTAAAGGATCCGATTTCCTTCCCATAATGTTCTGTGAGTTACGAGATTCATTTTTCGACGTTAATGAAGATTTATTTGCATGATAAGGACGATAACGTCACGCGTTTTTCCCAACTTGACCTGGAAAGTTTGATTGGATTTTTCGACGTAATAAGCATCGACCGCGAATGAGGGGTGACTTATCAAATATTGTTGTTAGAAAATAAACGAGAATTACCGCCAACATCATGTCGTGTTTGGGAAATTAGATTTTATCTTTCCTCTGTTCCCATCAGGATGGATAGACTGCTTGAAATTTAACAAATTCTTACTGAAATCATTATATAAGATCGCATACTAAGTGATTTTAGAATAGCTAGTACAAGCATGCTTAGCAACTCGTTCTGCTCTGTCGCTCTGGTACAGCAAGAGGTTTCAACTCTAGCCATAATATCCCATAACATGATAAGTAACATAAGGCCCTATCATGCAGAAGCTATCATAGTGAGGCCAACCTTTCTTAGAAGTCCAAGCAATTCGTTCGAAGATATTCTATAGTTCAGTCATCATTCAACTTTTTTCTCGTGTTTTTTCTTGTTTTTTTGAAACACACGTTTTCCGAACGAAAATAATGAGGAAAATGCGTCCACAAAACAGTTCAAAGAATAAAATCAGAATAGTATATTCTGCAACTAGGTTAGAAAAGAAAAAATTCCCGTGCGAGCGGAACCACAAGTATAGAATGTTTTTATTGTTACGGTGTAACATACTTTATTTTCTACGACTGCAGAGTATAAATGAAAAGCAAATAGATTTAATCTGGAACACAATAGAACAAGTTATTTGTGCAGATATTTGTATATAGATTTTATATATCTCTGTATTTTTAGGGCGCCAGAGCATTTTAGACGCCAAGTTGACGACTTTCAGTTTGGAACATTCGGGGAGCGTAGGCGTTTGAGGATTCTAGGAACTCAGGCGCAGGGAGGGGTTTGAGTGCCCGGGCGTTTGAAACGCAAAGTCGGATTTGGGCATTAGGTTGTTCGAACGTCTGGACGTTCAGGGGATCTGGAAGGTCGAGGCGCAGAGTGATTCGGAGGGGCCGGGTTTTAGGTGCATAGCAATGTGGGCCACCTGAGCGTTTGGGACACAAGGTAGTTTGTTTCATCTGGATGTTCGGGCTCAATGTAGTTCTGGACGTTTGGAGGCGTAAGAAAGTTTGGGTAATTTATGCGCGAGGTAGTTCGGGGCGCCTAGGCGTTTGAGGATGTAAGGTAGTTCAGTGTGCCTGGGCGTTTGTCGCACAAGGTAGATATGCCTGCTTATACTAGTTTATAATAAAAAACTCGTTAGGCCTTTTTCGTAAATAACCCGAGGGGATGACGGTTGTTTGAATCAGAAGGAGAAGAAGGGACGCGGGTAAAAACCAGGGGCGAATGGCCCCTGCAAATATTCTTTTTCCGGAGGGAAAGCGTTGGAGGAAGGTACAAGCCAAATTGGAGCCCCTATCTCGAACGACGGAGTCCTGAGGATTCTTCGAAAAATTTCGACGAAACGTCACCGAGAGCGAGCGGAAAGTCGAAACGGCCAGATTTCTTCGGAATCGGAAACTTTGGTCCTTCGGAAGCCAATCGAAACGATTGATAGACCGAAAATACCGAAAAAAAACAGAAAATGCGAAAGTAAAAAGGTCTCAAATCTTTCGCGAGTGGAGTGAACAATTTCGTCGGACTTTCATGTCTACACAAATTTTTTCATCGCGTTCCATCGTTCCAAAACCTGGACAAAGACCAAGCCACGAGTTTCGCATATTACGCCGCAATAGTTTCATTTCCGTACAAACCTGGGAAAACTCATTCCGAGAATCTCTGTCGGCCAGCAATTGGCAAACGTAGAGCTGTCAAAATAAGGCTTTTTCTTTCATCCGTCCTACTTATACAGGGTTACTGGAAGAATGGATTCGGGAGTCGAACGATTCCTACTTATCTCGAGATCGGGTCCACGAAGAGAAATCGTTACGCTACAACTTAATTTTCGGATTTCGAGATCTAGATTTTTCGATAGAATTTTGAGACCTAGATTTTCTAGAAAGAGATCGGAAACACGGGAGCGGAGTCAGTTATCTCTCCTACCGATCGCTATTCAAGTTCGGAAGTCAGTTTTACCAACGTCTAAATTGTAAAGCTCTCTATCTCTCTCTCTGTTCTCAATAGAAACAGTGAGATGGAAATAGTCATAATTTTCATTTTCACCAACATAATTTCAGTACTATCAACATCTAGAATTTAGTGCTCTCTCTGTTCTGAATGAGAATATGAGACGGAATAAAATATTTATATGTAAAGACATTATTTCAATTAGTCTTATATTCGATCTGTCGAAATTAAATTCCGAAATTTATTTCAATGAAAAGTTCAACGAAACTTAAATAAACTTTTAAAGGTAAGCGAACGTAGTTTGATTATTATTTTATCCATTTCTATATATATATTTCGTTCGAGAAAAGAAATGACACACTTTCGAAATTCATAAATTCAACCTTTTGAGGTTATTCTAACCTAAATAATGTGAATCAAAACGGAATATTCTAATAAAAAGAAGTTGAGGAACTTACAATGATGTTCAAAGGGTATGTGAATGGTAATTCGAGGTTCATTTATGTATTTTAATGTATATTTTTTACAGTATGTTCAGAAAATGTATTCAGGATTAACATATTTCATACTTTCATCCACTCTCATTCTAACCTCTATGCGTTGAAAAAGTTCCTGGAATTACTAGGATTCTTCAAGGAATCAATTGAGACTATCTCACCAATTCATGAAATATATTTCGAGTTGCTATTAAAAGGTATAGAATTCTTTTGTATAATATTATTTCTGAAAGGAACTCCATTAAGTTTTCGTAAGGTCATCTAGAGCATGTATGATATGAATATCAAAAGCTATTCACCAGAGGCTATCTCTGTATTAAGATATTTCAAACTGAACGTCACTGTCCATTTCAAATTAAATTTACGTTTCATTTTACTCAAGAGAAAGTACGTTTCTATTCTACACTTATCGACATGCAAAAGTAAATGAGATTCAATGTATTTGAAAATGTTCAAGTTTGAACCAAAGAAAGTAAGATCTCATAACACTGTGGTTATGTATCTTTAAAAGCTAACCTACAAATATATTTCGAAACCAAGTGGGAAATAATACTCATAACGGTATACCTGCTGGAGTCAATGAAAGTGTTACAGATAACATCGAAGCCACGGAAACGAATATTAACATGGAACGCCCTCCTGAGCAGAATCAGCAGGACGAATATATGTATTTAGCAAGATCGGAACTCAACAGAGCAATTACTGAATTCAGTGGTAGTAACCCAACTAAAAGACCTAAACTGCTCAAACTCAAGACGAACAAGAACACCAATATTATCCTAGCAAGCGTGAATTCAGTGTTTGAAGAATATATCGACCAGAACACCTTGGAGAAGATTCACACGTTGATTTACTGTGGAGCAGTAGCGGTTCTTCGACTTCACAAACAACAAATCTCCACAACTCTGATTCAAGCTGAGCCAAAAGTGTCCGAAAACCACCATGGCAAAAACGACTGGAGAGGGATATTGATAAGATTAGAGCGAAATCGGTCGCCTCACAGAATTCCTGAGAAACAGAAAACCCTCAAGGCGCTTGAAATCACATATACGCAAAATTTATAGGAAAATTGGTACGAACACAAAACACCCTGATCACAAACAACACATCGACGTGTATATGGACACTTTGAAACAGAAACTCCAAGCGAAAGCAAAGAGGCTTTCAAGATACGTCAAGTGTACTGAAAGGAAACACCAAAACCAAAGGTTCCTCCAGAACGCAGCCAATTTTCATAAGGGAAATAACAAAACTGCGACCAACAATAACAGAGAAGTACCTGACGCACAGTGCTTGACCGACTATTGGTCATCACTATGGTCGAATCCCAAAGAGCACAATAGAGATGCGGAATGGATCACGAATGAAAAAGAACGCCTCGATATCAGACATATGGACTTCGATGGAATAACGGAGGAAGAAATCACAACAGTAATTAGAGCGACCAACAATTGGAAGGCCACAGGTGTAGATAATATCCACAACTACTGGTACAAGAAGTTTGATAAGCTCCATGGAGCCCTAGCAGAAACAGCTCACATATGTTCTTCAACATCCCAAGAAAACACCCACTTTCCTAACGCAAGGCTTAACATATATGCTACCTAAGAGCGATAGAACACAGGATCCGTCTCAATATAGGCCAATCACGTGCCTGCCAACAATCTACAAAATACTCACCTCATGCATATCCAATCGAATATACCAACACCTTGACGACAACAATATATTAGCAGAGGAGCAGAAAGGATGCAGAAAGAAACACCACGGGTGCAAGGAACAACTCATCATCGATTCTGTGATAATGAAACAGGCACACGTAGGGCATCGCAATGTTCATTCAGCTTTTCTCGATTATCTGAAGGCATTCGATAGTACCGCCCATTCTTGGCTTGTTGAAGTATTGCAGATATACAAAATTCACCCAGCCTGGTAGAGTTCCTGAAGACAACAATGACACACTGGCGCACGTCTCTGCAGGTCAACATGAACAATAAATCAATTAAAACCGACGAGATACCCATACGTCGTGGAATTTTTCAAGGAGACTCTTTGAGTCCACTATGGTTCTGTTTGGCAATGAACCCATTGTCCTCGATGCTCAATAGAACAGGATACGGATTTAGGATAAAAGCAGAAAGGAATTATCATACAATCTCCCACCTGCTGTATATGGATGACATCAAATTATATGCTTCGAACAAGAAGCAATTGGATGATTTGCTGAAAACTGTCAGTGAGTTCTCGGCAGATGTTCATATGAAATTCGGGATTGAAAAATGTAAGACCCTGAACATTCAAAGAGGAAAGTCATAGACGGTGAAACACAACTTCCAAACGGTGACATTATACAGTGCATGAGAGATGGCGAAACATACAAATATCTGGGATACCAACAAGCCAGATTGTTAGACCAAAAACAATCAAAGGAGAAGATTCGTTCAGAATACAGTCAGCGTCTGAAGTCTGTGCTGAAATCGATGTTGAACTCGGGAATCTAGTCAAGGCAATTAACACCTACGCCATTCCAGTGTTGCTTTACTCATTTGGAATAATCAGATGGACTAAGACGGAGCTAGATGATATTCAAAGGCAGACCCGAACGATGCTGACAAAGTACAACAATCATCATCCAAAATCGTCTGTGATACGAACAACTTTGAAGCGGAAAGAAGGAGGACGCGGATTAATAGATGTTGTCAATTTACACACCGAACAGATAAGAAATCTCAGAGAATTCTTTTCAGCAAAAGCTCTCACTTCTGACCTACATAGAGTGGTATCGTTGGCTGATAAGGGATATACACCTCTGAATCTTGCTACCAGAGATGACCTGCTGAATCTACCATTCCTATCAGATACTGAAAAACAAGAGCAATGGTCAAGAAAGGAATTGCATGGACGACATCACCATGAGATTAATCAACCACACATCGACAAAGAAGCCTCCAACAAATGGTTGATGAAAGGAGAATTATTCGCAGAAACAGAGGGATTCCTTATGGCCATCCAAGACCAAGTGATCGCTACAAACAACTACAAAAAATTTATTATGAAGGACGGAACATTACAGACAGATAGGTGCAGAAAATGCCATATAAGATCGGAGACGATACAGCATATTACGTCCGGATGCGAACAACTGGCCAATACAGACTATCTTCACAGGCATAATCAAGTGTGCAACATTATCCATCAGAAACTTGCACACAAGTACGGACTTCTGAATACATTCCAGCCATATTACAAGTATCAACCGGCGCCCGTATTGGAAAATGACTCTATCAGATTGTACTACGATAGGCCTATTATCACTGACAGAATGGTGACGAATAATAGGCCGGACATAGTGGTGTATGATAAGAGAGCCAAGACAGCAATGCTGGTGGATGTCGCCATACCAAATAATAACAACGTGCTGAATAAGTTCCAGGAGAAAAAGTCCAAATACACAGACCTTGCTATTGAGATCAAGCAGATGTGGCACCTCGACAAAATAGATATCGTTCCTGTCATCGTATCCTCGACTGGTTTAATACCCAAAACTTTGCATGATAGCCTTAAGAAATTAGAATTGCATAAGAATACCTATATAGAAATGCAAAAAGCTGTAATTCTTAATACATGTAGGATAGTTAGGAAATTTATGTCAAGTATATTGTAATCGAGCCTATTCCTTTGATTGCTAAATCTGGGAAAGGTAAATTATATCCAGCTACTAGCTGAGATAGTGCATAAGTCCACGATAATAATAATAATAATAATATAGTTTATTCAGATTTGAAGAATGTATAACAAATAATATGAATTTCTTACCTAATAACTATTATAAGTCTGAATGAACGTTTAATCACAGAGACATTACATAATGTCTGTACGTGAATTGAACTTAAATAAACAATATATTTCTCCCATAAGTACAAAAAATAAAAATATTAGCAAACAACAGAAAACGAAACCAACATTTCTAATTAGTACCATTGAAATTTCATAGTCACCACGAAGAAAGTTACTATCAATGTCCCTTGATATGTCGCTATCGTTGGGAAAGTCACCATCGGTGTGAAAGTCACTATCGGTGTGAAAAATCACTATGTTAAGTCACTGTCGGTATAAAGGTCACGATCGGTATAAAAAGTCACTATCGGTATGAAGAGAGACTATCAGCATCAAGTCACTGATTTGGTATTTTATTGTCAGATATCTGATTAAGGCAGCTGATTTATAACATTAAAAAAGATTTGCCTGCCACTTCGTTGTATCCATCTTCTTATTTTTCTCTTGAAATTCTTATACATATAGGCTGTTCTTAATTCTTGAGGCAACATGGTATATATTCTTGGTGCCAAATAGGTAAAGAATCGTTGCCCAACTCTTTTTTCAGCTCTCGGGGTTTCAAATCTATTTTTCTTGTTTCTGGTAAAATAAATATGTTCTATTGAATTCAATTGTATTTTTCCTTGAAATGTATGAAACAAAATGTGAGCCGAGAACAACTGATGAATGTCAGCTATTCCTGATAATCTGTACAGCTCGTCTCCATCAGAGATAAGTCGTCTCCCAAAAATAATCCTCAACAACCATTTGTGCATTGTTTCGATCTTTTTTAGTTGATTCTCGTAAGCACCCCCCCAACCTATAATACCATATGATAAGTGGGATTCCACGAGAGCAAAATAGAGTATGCGTAGGTGCTTGACGTCAAGAATCTTCCTTAAATATCTGAATTTATAAAGCAGCCCTCTTAACTTCTTAACTATATTATCGACATGTTTATTCCATCTCATATGTCTGTCGAGGGTAATTCCTAAGTATTTCATACTCTCCGCTGTAGGTATGATGGTGGAATTGTCGACGTGTAGGGGACCCATTTGTGGCAGACCAGATGCATATGATACAAATGGTAAGTAAAATGTATTTTCTAGATTGAGAGCAGCTTATTACATTCGAACCACTTTTTAATTTGTAGAAAATCACATTCTGCATATTTTTTTAACTCTTTCCAGGATTTACTTTCATAAAAAATAGCAGCGTCATCTGCAAAACATATAATTTGTCCTTTGGTTCCATTAACAGAAGATTGTTTATATATATTGTAAATAGGATCGGACCTAGTACTGTTCCTTGTGGTACTCCGTATGTTACTTCTTTCACACTGCTTCTACATTCTTCGATTTCCACCATTTGTTTGCGATCTGTTAAATAACTTTTCATCAAATCATATCCTTTTCCCCTGAAGCCACACCGGTAAAGCTTATCTAATAGTTTCTTGTGAGATACAGTATCAAAGGCCTTAGCAAGATCTATAAATATGCAGAGGGCTGGGATTTTCTCATTTAGACATTTGTATATCTTTTTAGTTAGTTCTCCGATCGCATCTTGAGTTGATTTACCCCGTCTAAAATCAAATTGATTTTCGGCAATAATTTGATATTTGTCCAAAAACCCAATGATACGCTTTTTTATAATCTTTTCTATAATTTTATTTATATTCGACACTAGCAATATGGGCCTGTAATTTTGTAGTAAAGTTTTGTCACCAGATTTATAAATAGGTTTAATAACTCCAATTTTAAGTAAATCAGTTTAAACTCCAGTTTCGAAACAAAGGTTGGACATATGTGCAATAGGTTCTGATATATATTCCTTTATATTTTTCAACACCTCT
The DNA here is from genome assembly GCA_013387265.2 of Cryptolaemus montrouzieri. Classification (NCBI taxonomy): domain Eukaryota; kingdom Metazoa; phylum Arthropoda; class Insecta; order Coleoptera; family Coccinellidae; genus Cryptolaemus; species Cryptolaemus montrouzieri. The sequence goes on from JABFTP020000185.1 coordinate 21,259,444, forward strand.
GATCTAAACCCATCGTGTCCAGATGCCTTTTTGTCTTTAAGTTCTGTTATGATCTTTTTCACTTCTTCTGAATCTGTTGGGTAAAAAAATAAAGTTTTATTTAAAAATTGCTCGACCTGTTCAAATCCCCCCGGATCTTTTATTTTTTCCGCATATTTTTTTCCTAGAGAACTAAAATATTCATTGAATTCATCAGCTATATTTTGTTTATCACTAATTAATTTATTTTCTGCATTTTTATTTGTTCTATTTTTAATTCATCTTTCTTTTTGTTACAGATCTCCCTACACAATCCCACGAAGCTTTCGACCTGTACTTGTTTTCTGTTATTTTATCTTGAAAGTATTGTTTTTTGATTTATTTATAAGTTTATGTAATAGATTTCTATAATTAATATATTCCTCTCTGAGTTCCAGATTATTTAAATTCTGTGAAACTCTTTTATATAGCTCATTCTTTCTGTTTATAGACTGAAGAAGGGCTGACGTTATCCAGTCCTTTTATTGGATTTTTACTTTTTTATTTACTCTAGATGTATTAATTGTTATCTGCTCATTTAATATGTTAATAAACCTTTCAGTAAAAGTGTTTACGTCCTCTCCTGTATCCCTTTTGTACCAATTTACTGAATTTAGTGATGTTTTTAATCGGTCATAGTCTATGAATTTTTTTATTTTTAAGTTTGCCTGCAAAAGATTTGTTGGTGGTTTGATATCTTTAAGGCATAATATTATTGGAAAATGATCTGTTATATGTTGCTGAACAATAAAGGCTGCCTGACTCTCCAGGTGTTTTCATCAGTTTTTAGGAAAATATGATCGAGACAACTATTACTAGAGGGTCTGGTGTAGTTATTAATGTAAGATTCGTATCCAAAAGAATTTAAAATATTTTTATATTCATCAACAGCTGATAAGTTTATATTCATATCCCCAATTATTATATGATACTTTGCTGTATAAGATTTTCTTATATAGTTATATAAATTTTCATGAAACAATTTTATATTAGAGCTTGGTGAGTGATAGATGCTTGTTATTTTCAATGTTTTATTCAATAATTTGATATTTACTTCTACTGCTGTGCTTTCACCTAGTGACACAACATCATACTTGAATTTCAGTTCTTTTGCTATATATACAAGAACTTCATCATTTCTGTTGTATTGCCCATTGCTGTAAACACTTGTGTATCCTTCGATATTGAATAATTCGATATTTCCTATTTCAAAAGTTTCTGAAAGTATAATTGCATGAAATTTTTGAGAGCTTCCTCTAAGAAAAAGCCTGAACTCATCTAAATTTTTTTCCACACTCCTAATATTTATGTGTAAAATCTTTAGATGTTCGGATACACTGTAAAGTAAGTATATGAAATAAACACATGAAAAGTGAAATTTATTCATCTTACAGTTGAATGATTATTTTGTCAGTGGCTTGAAGGTGAGCTGTTATTTTCAATACAAATTTAGTAGTAGCTTTTTCTGAAATTCTTATTTTTAGGTTAGAATCAACCTGATGGAGAGGAAGTATAAAATAGATCTACTATAGAAAGGTTGGAAAATGAAATGAAGAATAATATTTAAACTATTACGTGGGACCACTTAATAGTTCAATCATGAGGATAATCAAAGAAAATATTAAGTTATAACAAGAAAGTTAGATGTAAATGTTATAAATCGCAGAAGGAAAGATATGGAGGCTTGAAATTTAACTACGATTTTCACCATTAAAATTCATATTTGGAACCATTATTTTCATAGACATCAGAATTTGATTGACTTCTGAATACTCAGATATTCTTCTGTGTCATCTCAATTTACACACAAGGTAATCATGGTGAGTTCCTTCTATTCATAATAGATTGTTACTTTTTCTCGGAAAAAAAGGGGCTGTTGAATGAATGAAAGGTATTCCTCATTGATTTGAAGTTGAAAGTTTTCTCTTATAGATGTTTGATGGTGGGAAACATGATGTTTAAATATGTAAAAGTTGCATGCCAAGTTTCATTTCGTACAACCACAACTTTCAATCTAAGATTTATGAATGTCGCAAGAAACATGCTGCTGCTTATGTGAATCATATTTGGGGGAAAATTCAACTACTACTTGGAACATGCTATGTATATTTGACAATTATATAATTGGGTAAAGTGAGTCAGTTCATCAAGTAATATGGAAAAATGAAGTTTTTAATGCAATTTCTTCCCTTCATTTTAATTTCACAGTATATTATAGAGTTTCACTAGAGCATGAATTGAAGAGACGTAAAATTGAACAATTGAAATTTCAGTTAAGAGAGCAAGTTTACAAGAAACTGACTGCTCGAAATTAACTACCAACTAGACAGTTAAGGATCTAGGAAATTAACAGTTACAAGAAACAGTAGTACCAAAACCTCTTGCGTTTGACGTTGTTGTATACAACCTATTTTTCGTCCTCGATGATAATGCGCTTCAAAAACAGATCATTGTCATGACATTTGAGAAGCGAATCGAAGACGTCAATGCGGCGACAGATTTCTCTCTGTGAGAACATGGATTAGATTAGAGCCCATACATCGAGCTTCGAGGATAATCCCAGCCCTTTAAAGTGGTCATTAATTGTTCAATTTGATAAATTTAATCTCAATCTGATCTTACGTGTTGTTATTCGCTGGTTCGAGTCAACTAATGACTTAATCGAGTCTTTATCAGCTTCAATTGGCCTTTCTGAACGTGGTGAATCTTCGACATTAAAATTGCCGGATCCAAATTTAGCGAACCAATTCTGGCACTGGTGTACTGTGAACATAGTTTCTCCATACACATCGGTCAATTTCTTTCTGGCTTGAACAGCATTTTCACCCTTTCTGTAGTAAAACAGCAAGATAGGTCGAAAATGCTGCTTATCACTATTCAAATTAAAAAGGGAAGCAACCAAAACTACAGCGTAGAATTAATTGGAAATTTTTACATACAAGCCCTGCTATATGAGCTCTCAAAGCCTATAAAAATTATACGGCTTAAGTGTGAAGTTGGGTGCAAAACCTCCTCTGTCGGGAAAAAACGAAATTATTTTCCAAACAATCCAATATTTACAAAAATTTTGGTTACTTTTGTAATGGAGAGTGAATGTACTAGATGAGTCTATTCTGAATCGTAAGGGTGTTCTGATGTTGTTGGTTAAGATGCTGAAAAACGATATGGAGCACTGATGAGTTCTCATAAGGACGAAACTGCAGTCTGCTACTTCACTTTTCGAAAACCTGCTTAATTGCATTATTGTGGTTCTTGGTGGCTGCGTACATAGTGGGCATATTTGGGAGCTAACTCTTGTCAGGGAGGATTATTCACTGATCTAAGGATTCTTGAATAGTTCTTTTTATCTCAAGTTTACATTTGCTTACTCCACGAGAAGCGTATCGCGAATAATACTCGTCTTATCATTCTGCGCAGGCTCATAACTTCATACCGTTGTGAGTTGCAGTCCTAGAGACTGGAGGCTAAATCGTTCAATAAAAAACAAATGTAAAAATATTAAATACTATGGGAAAAATTGCGTACGTTTTCAGCAGCATTAAGAGAAAAAATACCTGAAATTCCAGACACACTACTTCGATATTCATCCGTTCTTTCTCTCGAACAATACAATAAGAATAAAAGAAAACTTGGACATGAAATATTCCTCACAAATTCATAGTATTACAAATTATGAGCTCTCTACTTGGGACCCAGTCCATTCTTACACCTCTGTTATCTCATAATTTATTTCCATTCATAAAACACCATTATTTTGTATCATTTGTGAAACAAAAATTGCGTGGAGCACGCATTTGGCACATAAAAATAACGGACGTTTATATTTATTTTATTGCTTGCTGTATATACAGCAATTATCCTGTAGATAACAGGCCGGGAATGTTAAATTGAACTGCTCTATGTCGAAATTAGGGCCAGTCTGGAAATATAAAATTTCGCGCTCGTTTTAGATATAACGAGTGGTTAAACTGAAACGGATTACCATACGATTTATTCTTATCGGAAACATAAACTGGAATGTATATTACGTATGTTTTGAGCTCTGATACGATTCAAAATTGCTGTTAAAAGTGGTAATATATGTACAGGGCGGACAGATTTTGACGTTTTAATATTTCAGCTATGTGATGTATTGTGAATAAAGGAGAATAACAGCCCCTTATATCAAGTTACAACTATTGTGTTTATAATATCGTTTGTAATAACGACGTGTCCATATTGGCCTTGACGTTAAATATTAATATGCCGATGTGGGTTTACATCCGACCACCAATGTTCATTTCAACAACTGAGTATTCCATCACTACTGATGTGAACTTCATCAGTCTAATTTTTTTCATGAAAAAACTGGGGATTTTCTTCAAATTTTTACAGGAACCACTTGCAAAAATCGATTCGAAGATGAAAATCTCCAGGTTGCGAAAACTAGGATATTCTTCTCTATATTTTATATACGAGGTATGTCAATTAAGTTCGCTTAAGTTGGCAATGCTGCAGCGGTTGGTAATTCTGCAGCTTTCGCATTGATTTCTTTCAAAACAAAATTCATTTCTGCGTCAACCTGTGCAAGTCTCGTGGTGATCGGTTGTATCCTTCGTGTTTTATTTTCCTTTGAACATCGACCTGTTTTGACCCACCGTCGTGAAGATGAGTGATTAAATAACTGAGCACAGAATAGTGATTAAATTTTTCGTGAAACCTGGCGAAACTTCCGTTTAAATTATAAAACAGTTAATTGACGTGTATAAGGAAGATTCTCTGAGATAATCGTCTACGATTGGGGAAAGCGGTTCAGAATCGGCAAAGAGGATGATCCTCCACCTCTCCAAACGCACAAAACTTTGATCGGTTGCACTCGCGAGTGCTCGGAGACCGTCAAGTTAACCAGTTATCACTGGTGATGATTCGTGGGTGTTCAAATACGACCCTGAGACCAAAAAGCAGAGCATGCAGTGGGCAAAGGAGGGAGGTAAGTGCCCCACGAAAGCCAGAATGTCAAAATCGAAAGTAAGATCTTCACTCATCGCATTTTTCGACATTAATGGAGTTGTACACCACGAATACGTTCCAACAGGTCAGGCAGTCAACGCAGTTATCTACATTAAAGTATTGAAAAGTCTGAAGGACCGTGTGTTTCTTGTACGAACCGAATTGGCGGAGCGCGGATGGGTGCTTCATCATGACGATGCTCTGGCCCACTCGTCATTCACAGTTCGAATTTTTTTTTACCAAAAACGGCATTCCAACACTTCTACACCCCCCTTCAGTCCAGATCTGGTCTCTTGTGACTTCCATTTGTACCCACAGTTGAAGTAGTTCCTCACAGGAAACAGATATGACGGTGTTTCGGAAGTCCAAAGCATCACGATGGTGGTTCAGGGGGGCCTATCTACGGGGTTCAGGGTGTGCTTCCAACAACGTGTTCAACGGTGGCGCCGGTGCATCGAATTCGAGGGAGACATACATCGTATTCTTTAGAATACTCTGAGATATCCCAGTTTCCATTTTAATAGGCGTGACGATAATATGACATAAGCAAAGATTTAATGACTTTGGGAGAAAATACACATTCGAAGGTTTCAAGAAACTGATTTAGTTTTATTCAAAAAATTGAAATTAATAAGATTTTCAATAAAATAAAAGAGTAAAGTACTGCAATCGGCCATTTTGTCTGAAACGCCAATCACAGCGCATGACATACATATTACCTACTACTGATTGCACGTAACGATTGATTTTATATTTGTTTTTGTGATTTATTGACTCTACACGAATCTATCTGTAACAATGGAACCAGGCTTAGTTAAGGCAAACAGCTCAAACTTGCCCAGGATCGATTTATTGATGTTGGGTGAGTTCCTCGCAACAAATAAAGAATTTTGCTGGTTCGAATTTAGAAACGCGAAAACCTCTTTGTAAGTATATTTTATCTGTATTTATCTTTAACACTAGATACAAATATGACAAAGTGGTAACTCGTTTCAAACTTCATTTCATTCTGTTTTACTTTCATAGGTTATTTTTACAACGAACTTGTCATAATTTTTGAGGTTAGCTTCCTTGCATAATAGGTATATGTTTGCTTTTTTAGAGTTATTACCTAACAAAATGAGAAAATTTGTATAACTTCGAAACACCTAAATGTGAGAAGTGGTGGTAGTTTTAGACTTAGGTTGACACACAAAATTTTTGACTTAAATAAGTCTACATTCAAAACGAGACATGTTTGAGTTGAATGTAGACTTATATGTTTGATTTGACAGTGTGTTTGTATTTGTTCTAATTAATTTCTATTATTTCAGGTCTTCAAGACCTTTATATGGAGATGATGCAATTTGTAATGTGCAACTAAAACGGAAAGGAAGCATTTGCATCAAATGTCAAATGCAAGATTTGCCCAGAGCATAAAGTCCATGCAAAACTATATGCCTTTACATTGATGGTTGATGAAGATGAAGAATAAGTGACATCAATTCAATTTCACGATTGTGTTGCTGCCCAGGGTGGGTACAAACATGCCATAGTACTACTTATGTGGGTCCATACACGAAGCGAAGAACCTTCATGCACAGAAGTCCAATGTTACTGGCAGAACTCAAAGCTGTCAACAGTTGTCACTACCATGAAATTTATATCTGCCAAAGATTTATCTAAAAGACCTCTGTTGCCTTCTAACTACACAGTCCTTGAAAAATTTTCGAAGGAAGGAAAACATAGAAATCTATTAAAGTACCAACACGATTATAATGGTGATGAATTATTGAGTGTCTCAATGCACCAACTGGTCTTTAAATACAAAACAGAGAGTTGTGATTTATTTTTAAGTAAATTGTCTGGATCGAACGTACTACGTGCGTCGTCAATTGAAATATTCTGTATGAAATTTTTACATATTTCATAGAATATGAAAACACTTAACTCATTGAACAAAAATACTACCTACTTCTGTTGCACCTTTACTAGTACGGCAACAAGCGATTACACTGGTCTACAATGGTTTTGTTGCCCTAGATATGAAAATGATTTTGGGTCTATTTATGCACACAATTCGTGAAACTACCAATGATTTTGTAGGATTTGCTCTGATTTCTTTTTAAATATTCATTTTCATTTTACATAACAAAAATCGTAAGACAAGAAACAAAATAAGAGATATATTTATAATGTCAGTTATGTTTTGAGAAATTCGGATACATCGAAGTAAATAAAGAGGAAAATGTCGAAAATATATTTCATATTTCCATAAAACGCCTTTTATGAGCTTTTCTTCTATAATTTTTCAGGGGACAATTTCTTTTCAAAGACCAGCAGTAATCTGCCATCATGTGACAATCCCATCGACCTTGATACCTTTCTTCCATCACTTTTAGATCTTGATGAAACCGTTCTCCTGTTCCTCACTATAATTTCCTAAATTATCCGGAAATTTATCTAGATGATTGCGGAGATAGTGTAACTTAATACTCATATTTGCTCCTAAAGTCTGAAAGTTTGTCAGCATATTTTGCACAATTTCTTCATAATTTGCTGCTTTATGGTTACCTAGGAAATTTTCGACAACCAACACAAAACTTTTTCAAGCTTTACTTTCCGGAACAGTTATAACTTTGATAAAACCTGAGTCTTTCATCAATTGCCGTATTTGATGACCATCAAATATTCCACCTTTCAATTTTTGCATACTAAGCTTCGGAAATTTTCTGCAAATGTAATCAAAACAATTTCCGTCTTTGTTCAACGCTTTTACAAATTGCTTAATCATACCTAACTTAATATGTAATGGTGGAAGTATGGTTTTGTCTCTGCTCACCAGCGGCTCCTTATTACGTTGGCTTTACCGACAGTTAGAGAATTTCTCACAGGCCAAACATCTTGTTCCCAATGAAGTTGCTTTGCTCTACTATCCCACATACAAATAAAGTAAGGGTATTTTGTATATCCACTTTGTTGGCCAAGTGAAAAATTAACCATTTTAAATCCACACAGTTCGGCCATTGATGCTCAGAGTATTTAATTTTCTCTAAAACTAATTTTACATTTTCATATTCTTCTTTGAGTTTCGTTGAATGGGCAATTGGAATTGATGCAAATTTATTTTCATTGTGCAATAAGACGCATTTTAAACTTCTTTTGCAACTATCAATAAAAAGGCGCCATTCAGTAGATTTGTACTCTTTTAAATCCATGTCTATAAGCAGCTTCGCGATATCATTACAATACACTAATCCTTCATTTTCACTAAAAATTGTAATAACTCTTTTCTCGCATTCTGTATGTTGTAATTGTTACTGTTGGTGCCAATAAATTTTTTTCATTCAATCTTGAGGCTAACAGTTCTGATCCTTGTTTTGATAAATTGATATCACGTATTAAATCACTGAGTTCATTTTGAAAAAAAAACTTTGGCGTAGATGTTTCACCTTCCCATTCACTTCCACTAGTAGATGGTCCCGATTTCTGTAAATTTGGTAACATCATTGTTTCTGAGGGCATGCGAATTACTTTTGAAATGTATATGGGCCGAGGAGATTTTCACTGTGTAGAACCGGACATTTCGTAGACTGTAAGTCTGGGTATCTCCACGTTTGATTTCGATTAAAACCTTTGACATCTACTACGCAAAAGTAACAATCATCTAAATGATTCGTAGACTCCATCCAGATTATAGGAATACCAAAGTCTAATCCAGAACGTTCACCTTTTTCCACAACCGTAAAGACTCAACACAGGACTTACAAACTTTATTAGGAACCCATGGTTTACCTAATTTGTCCATTTTGAAACCAAAATATTCAACATAAGTCTCCTTGACAAAGTCTGTGATATTTCTTCTTTGTTTTTTGGTATATAAACACCGCAAATATAACAAAATAAATCACTACAATATTTACATTTTCTTCGTGACGAATTCATATTTCAGACTAGAAGACAAATATATAAGAATGGACATTCAGTAATTGAAACAAAATATAAATCCAGATTTACGTGTATATGTACTTCAATATTGTCAAATAACTGGGATCTCAGCTGTTCTGTGGAGCAAGGGGTCTGAGAGTGGGGATCAGGTGATGTTTGTATGCGCAGAAGCCTAATCATGACTGGAGAATTAAATTTTATTTCTAACAAGCTTATAATTGTTCAAAATATAAGAAATTCAAAAATCATGAAAATTCGAGCACATTGAGAACTTTCATGAATATATTCGTAATCTGGGCACTTGAAAACATAAAAATTTGCGATGATATCCAGGGCAACAATAAAAAATTTTTTTTGTAGAGCTGTGTTATCAAGTGAACTTGACTTATATTCTTACAACTATCAAACTTTCAAGCAGGTTAAAACACCTTGGTGTCAAGTCAAGCTTTTTTCACAGAATCAAGTCAAGTCAAACCTTTGTCAAGCTTTTCGGAACCTATTTAACTGCATAACTTGATGAATACCTAAGAAATTCTTCCATGATTCACCTTATATCCTCATTAAAAGTGATCTAAGAAGGTCTTCGAGATTCAATAGATCTGTCCTGAATTCTCATTCAAAATCGACAAAATTTGTAGGTACTGAGAATTGCTCGTGCTCGCCTTTGCATGAAGCACATGAAACACGTAAAGTTCGAAAATTTTCACACATTCTTGAAAAAAAATGAATGAGCTTGTCAATGAGGAATGACTCTTTTCCATGAAAAAGTTTGAGGTATGTGCCCTTGTTTAAGCGCTCTTGTATAAGGGGTTTTAGTGAAAAACATTCATCCTATACTTATATATGTCCCCCAAACAAAAATCAACCTGTTCATGCAGCTTTGACCATAAATGAATAATTCGCAGTTATTCAATCTGTTTCGTTTCCGTTGCTGCACCCTTTATACTTTCTCAATATATACAGAAGCTAAATTATGGACCGATTACGCACAAACTATGAAAATTAACTAACACCTTCATTTCAAGTACTAATTTCCCTAAATTTTAGTGTATCGCGAAGTACCAAATAGTCCTTCAAATTAATTTCTCGACGCTATATTTGAAATATAAATACTTGTCATTTATTATTTTCCTTAGAATACAATATTCCATTCGAAAAAATACGAATTCAGTATGAATTTAAGTGACATTTAAATTTAAAAAACTATGTAGTAATTAATTCTCATTTTTTGTTTCCAGTTAATTTAAAACTTCTGTTGGAGTAGCTGGGTGTGGCGTACTATGTTAAACGACCTCACTGACCTACTATACAAGTTAATACAATGAGCGCTGTGATAAATCGGGGTCATAGAGGAGTTTTTTGGTCTGACATACGCTATATATTTTTCTTACTTGTCTCAGCTTGATGGCTTGTTATCCTTTCTACTGAAAAACATCGGTTGGACAAGAAATTCTCTTTAGAACTGGTAGATTACAATGAATATCAGTTTTCGAAACTCTGATGGTAATTTCATTATGAATTATTATTATATCGTGAATTCTCGAATAATAATCTTTATGAGAGAATATTGCAGCTGTCTGTTCATACTGTAACCAACCAAAGCTACAAAAATGATGACAAGATATTTTTAGTGTCAAATTTAAATTAATTTCTTATAATTTCTAATAGATGTACCTAAATTTGTTGATGTTTTGAATGCTATATTCAAATTTGAATTTCAAGGAAAGGATTTCACATTATTGCTAAGATTGCCTTTATATGTTAAACTGTTGGATTTCTTGTCTTGATGTTCACTGATTGGATAAATATGTTGTAAAGCTAATTTTTGTTTTTTCTTATATAAAATATTGTAAACTAAATTTGCATCATAACCATTATTTATTGCGTTCTGTTTCATCAAAATCAATTCTTTGAGATAATTTTCACTAGACATTGGTGTGCTTAATAGGCTATGTATATAACTATTAAATGCTGCAACTTTGTGCCGATGTCGTCATCAATGAATTTAGGGTCATTTATAAGAAATTATAAGACTCCAATTAATAAAGAAAATAAATCAGGTGTTTATTTAACTTATATGCTTTGCCTCTGAACCCAACACTTTTTAATGTCACCAATAAATCAGCATGAGGCTTTTGAGAGGCCGACAAAGATGCAAATGGCTGGAACTTTTTCATCAATAGTTTGAAATATTTTATTATTTTGAAAGCCAAATTATTTCGCCGAAAGTATCTTAAATTTATCCAAAAAACCAACTTTGCAAATTTTCAGAATTTTTTCAAAAATTTTACCCAGCACAGATATGATTGATATAGGCTTGCAGTTCGAAGGCAGGCTCCTATCCCCTGCTTTGAAAATAGGTTTGATTATAGCAGTTTTAAAAACTTACCTCATTCACAGACCCATTGATAATATACACTGAAGGTTTCAATATAAAATCACTAACAATCTTTAATGTCTCCAATTTCAACCCATCTATACCAGCCGAATTTCCACCTTTCAAACTATTTATCACTGCTTTCACCTCTTGAGTAGTTGTTCCGATCAAACCGATCGATTTCATATTTCGTCTTTGCACCGAAACACGCGAAGATGGTTTTGTAATTTTCGCTGCTAAATTTACTCCTATATCAGTGAAGTAGGTAGCGGAGTACTCCACATTTCATGCCGTTTAGTAACACTAGTAACGTCCTCTGGTACTAGTATTACCGGAGGACGGTAACACTAGTACCATATTCACAACCGGCGTTCAAGATTATCAGTCTTGGTTCTTTTGAAACAAGCTGACATAGGCCGTCGTTTGTCGCGTCACTCCAAGCCTTCTTGTATATATGGGAGGAATGAATATATGTTTCGTCCATGTAAATTACTGGTCTTTTTTTGACTGTATCGTTTGATGCTTCTTAAATAATTCAAACGTAGTTGATGTATTTCAGAATTTTCCATATAAAGCTTTCTATTCGTTTTCGTCCCAACCCAACGGAACCCCTCTTCCTCTCAAAACTTTTCGAATGTTTTCTCGTGAGCAATTCGATTTAATGTGGGTACGATTTTAAGGTCGACGTAAGAATTGACGACGAACCTACGAAGCAGAGCTCTATTGAAGTCATCGAGATCTGTTTCCTTCGATGATTTCCTTCTCTTTGGGGAGTTCTTTATTTTGCTCTAATTCTTTGCACAGTTCACAAAACTACTCCTGCTGCGACAGCTACACGTTCTTGAACCCTTTACAAAGAAATTGAAGGTTAATCCTGCATTTCTTATCGTTTCAAGAAATGAATGACATTCGAAATTATTGCCCTGGATTGCACACTCAATTTTTTTCCTTTCAAATTGGAAATGAACTCCATCCTCACCAAAATTCAGAAATATTGAAATGAAATTTGCAAGATTCGGTCCTGTTCGCTTGGTTCTTTTAGGGCTTCAAAGGTTTATTGAGAACTGAGATCTTGGCCACTTAACCGGTAAAGTTAACGCGCAACAAAGGAAGGGGCTATTTCACCCGATATTTTACCGACCCGTAATAATTTGAGATATATATTATTATCAATGTTCTGTAGGGAGCGCTCAATTGTTATCATCACAACTATCTAGTGATGATGAATCTGTTTCAGATTTGTCTTTCAATTTCGCAATACTCTTATGTGCGGATCGAAACTGTTTCATTTTATTATCAAAATAATTGTTGTGTCAGAGAAACAGCAAGCATGAACCGATATGTTTTATATTTGATAAGTAGCGCAGTTTTGCGCTACTTAGAAATAAAAACACTACTTCCATCAGGAAATCATCACGTGTATCTGGTGTATCAGCACTTCACCAAATTCACCCTTATGAAGTGAAAGATGTTCATGAAATAAACTAAGATGATCCTGTTTTTCTCCCCTCTACTCTCGATGAAGAAGTGAATAGTCAAATCTTCATTCGTTTACACAAACGACCTAGAAAATGAACGTTTCGGCTGGAATTTATAGAAACCATATTGTTAGACCTTTCTTCTTCGGAGGTCACCTAAAAGCAAACACTCATTTGCAGTTGTTGAAAGAATTAATATATCCCAGGCTCAAAGGAATTTTGGAAAATGATGAAACTCTTTCAGAGAATGAGATGCGTTTCAAGCAAGAAGGTGCTCCTACACATTTCGATGTTCGTGCGCGATAATATTTGAATGCGAATTTCCCTGGTTGCTGGAGTTGCAGAAGAGGAACAGTTGAGTGGCCAGCCAGGTGATTAATGTTTTCCTTTGTATTGCTTCTTATGGGGTCATCTCAAATCGATGGATTATGCTACACAACCTGAAAACTTGGAAGAGATGCCAAGAAGATTCGTCACTTAATGCAGACTTCTGCTATCGGAAGCTCTTCAAAATGTTTGTATAATTGGGAGGAGATTTAATAATCCTTTGTATAATTGGATGGAAATACTCTCGGAGGCATAATTAGCGGAACACTCGAAAATTTAACCAAATTCGAAGTTCGATTTTTTTCCTAATTCTCAACCGATTTAGATGATTTGTTCGGAAAGTTATAGATCAACTCTTCTGCTTTGTAGAAATTATAAGAGAAAACAAAAAAAAATTTGAAAAAATTTCATACGGGGCAAAACTAAAAGTGTTTTTTGTCAAAATTCGTAACAATCTGTGGAATTTCGTGGTCCGAGTTGAAACCTACAATATCATGGTCTGTCAAGTCACATCTTCCTACAGTAACGCCCTTCTTGTTTTATGCGTTCATCTCTATTTTTGCAAAATATATTTAATTTCAAGTGGAAAATCACCATTTTGGAGAAATTCCATTGAATCAAGAAATTGTCATTAAAATTCGTTTATCAATTTGGAAATTTATCACTCAGGCGTGTCGAAATTGTCGTTTGCGATTTTTATGTTCGAATTGAATTAGTTATTGATGACAATTTGGTTAATTTGGTGAAAATTAGGAATTCATAGGAGATAACAGTTGGTAGGTATCAAAATGCACAACCGAATTCTGGGACCATTGATAAAACTTTTCATTCAAACATGTGCACACCTTTTCTTATCAAATATGAAATTCAACATACGTTTTTTGTATATGACCACATTTGCACTTGTTTAAAGAATGAGAGTTTTCCATTCTTTGATTTGATACAAATTCGATCGGTTGCGGTGTTTTGTGATTTTTTACTGTTTACGATTCGAAACGGTATTTTTCATTCAGAATGAGAGATTTACCACCAACCTCAGTAGCAAGGGCAGTTACATTGATCGAGGAAGGGCGCACGTACCGCTCAGTCGGTACCATGTTTGGTGAGCCCTCGACGTCGGTTATCCATCGAATCTACCGACGTTATAGGGAAACAGGATTGTACGTGAGGAGGCGAGGACAAGGAAGAAATCGGGCAACCCGCGCTATACATGACCGTTTCATCGTCAATCAAACCATAAGAAATCCTCGTCTTACTGCTGTTCAGGCACGTAACCTTTACAAGCAGTGGATAACATTAACGTCAGTGTGAGGATAGTCAGGAGACGATTGAATGAAGTTGGTCTGAGATTATACGCGCAAGCAAGAGCACCAAGACTCGATAGAGCCCATCGGGTAGCAAGATTGGCGTTTGCTAGGGAGCATGTAGCATGGACAATCAATCAGTGGAGACAAGTTTTATTTAGTGATGAGAGCCGACATTGTGTTAATTTCGTGGATGGTAGAGATAGAATATGGAGGCATCGAGGGAACGGTACAATCAAGCGAACTTCGCAGGAACAGAGCAATACGGTGGAGGGTCAGTTATGATATGGGGTGGCATATGCTTGGGAGTACGAACAGAACTGGAGATTATTGGCAATGGATCACTTAATGCCCATCGGTATATAACAGAAATCTTGGAGCCCCATGTTGTGCCTCTTGCTCCTTACATAGGGGAAAATTTCGTTTTTATGCACGATAACGCGCGCCCTCATACTGCGCGCATAGTGATAGAATATCTCAATGAAGTTGGGATCACACGAATGGACTGGCCGTCGCGGTCACCGGATTTAAACCCGATCGAACACGTTTATGATATTCTTGGAAGAAGGGTTCAACAACGGAATCCAGGCAACGTTGAAGAGCTGACATTGGCTTTGGTGGAAGAGTGGGACAACATACCTCAACAGATGATAGACAACATCATTGGGAGTATGCGAAATCGTATGCGCACTGTAATAAGAGCTCGGGGGGTGTTCATACTCGCTACTAAAATCAAAGGTTTTTTTGTGGGTCATCATGAACATTTTTCTCAACATGTTCATTTCATTTCACGAATGTATCGCCAGGATTCACACCTGCTCTCAATTTTGGACAGGAATGATAATTGTTATAGAGTGTCACACAAAAAATTCAAAATAAATGTGCAAAATCAACGATTTTTCCAGTGTACTTCGAGTTCTCTCGGAGCGTGAAATTGGCCAGTGAATTTCAAAAATTTTCATTTTGTTAGATTTCCGCTTCTCTAATTTTGATTTCATTTTTGTCTAACCTCCGATGTTATGCACCTACGCAAGATTAAAATAAATTCTTGAAATTTGTGACTTTTCGCTTCAAATTGGATATCTCTTGTAAAAATAGAGATAAATGCATAAAATAAGAAGGACGTTACTGTAGGAAGATGTGTCTTGATAGACCATCATATTGTACGTTTCAACTCGGACCACGAAATTCCACAGGGTGTTACGAATTTTGACAAAAAAAATACTTTTAGTTTTGCCCCGTATAAATTTTTTTCAAATTTTTTTGTTCTCTCTTATAATTTCTACAAAGCAGAAGAGTTGAACTATAACTTAGAATCATCTAAATCGGTTGAGAATTAGGAAAAATATCGGACTTCGAATTTGGTTAAATTTTCGAGTGTTCCGCTAATTTTGCCTCCGAGTGTAGTAGAAGGTCATTTTGAGTATTTTATTCAATTTCTGGCATGGTTAAATTTTTGTTGAAATACAAATTTTCATTTTATTTGAACTGTTTGTATTATGTTAAATTATCATAAAGATCCTTTTTTGATTGAAAATTGAAAGACTTTGAAAGATATGCCATTCGACCCAGTTTCCGTAAAATGAATTTCAACTGCTGCAGGTAGCTGGTTAATTAAATATGACTATCTGAAGCAACACAGAAATTGGTCGCCTTCCATCCGAAAATTGACATGTTTCAGCTTATTCCGCTAAGATCAGTATTTTCTGAGGTAGAGGGTGTGGCAAATTTTCGTTGAAATACGAACTTTCGTTGTGTTTGAACTCTCTACAACAGGGGTGCTCAAACGGTCGATCGCGAGTGCCTTTTGAGTAGATCTCGAGAAGAAAAAAATTTTTAATAAGTAGGTAACTAAAATACAAAAGTTCATCACGTAATAAAATTACACTCTGCCAGCGGCGACAGGCAGCTTTATCAAAGGAACGCGCGGCACTTGTCAAAGAAGAGCTACGTTTTTATTCTTGCCGCTTCTCTAGAAATTTCGGGCGGCGTGTTTGACGGAAACATTCGAGACTTTCGTTCACGCCGATATAAATGTTGCGCCTGCAGGAATTAGAGTCATTCTGAATTGTAACTCGAAGGCAATACTTCGTCGATACAAAGTTTATTATAGAAGAGTATAAAATGAGTGGAGCGAAGAAATCTAACATTTTTTCATTTGTATGGTGGAGGATAAGTGCATTTGTCTCATTTGTCGAGCGTCAGTTGCAAGTTGCAGAGTGAATTAAGAAAACGAAAAGTATGTGACTTGATATCTTGTTTGAAAAAAGAACAAACCATGTTCACAAGACCAGCCAAACAATCAAAAGCTGCTACGATCGCGTCATTTAAAATATCCCATATATTGGCGAAACACAAGAAACCTTTCGAAGATGGATCGGTTGTGAAGAAGGCATTTATTGAAGAGCGTGAAATTTTCTTTGGAGATTTTAAAAATAAAACAGAGGTCATGTCAGCTAGTATAGAACTTCAGTTATCTCGTCCGACTGTCACAATGCGTATTGAAGTCATGAGTCAGGACAAGGCTGATGAACTAAAGCATATCATGAAATGTACATACGTTTCTTTACAGTTTACTTCTACTGGGATACGCAGGGTCTTATATTCATCGATTACCTTAAAAAGGCCAGAAGACAAACAGCGACTAGTTATTTCATTAATTGATTGACCAAGTTACGAAGAATCAGCCTCATTTGAAAAAAAGTGTTATTATTATTATTATTATTTAATATAAATTAGAGTTGAGGCGTGATGCCTATATAACTCAAAAATCATAATATACATTATGTCTAACAGGTTGCAAAGCAGTGAAAACAAAGTAACACAAAATGACTTAAAAAATAGGTTAGGCTATTCTAATCTGGTGAATACAAAATAAAAAGATTCTCAAAAGCAAGTAGATCAAACATTTAACCTACCTACAGAAAACTCAAATGAAATACAATAATTGCTTATCAAAAACATGTTGTAGGTACTTAGAAATCTTCAGTTGCCTGTTTCAGATAATATCCATGAATCATAGGCATTCTTGAAAGCATTGACAGAAGGAGAAGAAATTACATGTGGTGGTAGATCATTTCATGCCGTAAATACACGATTGGAAAGAAAATTCTGTCTTGGGATGGATTTGAAGTTTTCTCGATACAATTTCAGTCTGTGGCCTCGTAGACGTCTGTTGTGATTGATCGTTAGAAGTGGAGATAAATCTACACGGAACCTGTTATTCAAGGCCCTGTAGACAATTATAAGATCACCTCGAAGCCGTCTATCATTGAAAGGTTGAAGATCGAATATTTTGAGGCGTTCGGAATAACTTGGTCGCCGACGCCCGTACGGAATTCTTGTTATCCTCCGCTGAATAGATTCGAGAGAATTCGTCTCGTAATTGTAAATGGGAGACCACACAGGACCTGCGAATTCCATTAATGGACGAATATAAGTTTTATATAAGAGACTACAAGTTTTGGGCTGACAACCTTTGAAAGATCTCTGAAGCAGAAACGAAAGTCTAGAAGCCTTGCTGCAAATACTTTGAATATGATCAGTCCACGTTAGGTTATTAGAGATGATAACTCCAAGATCAACTTGCTTCGATGTGGTGATCAGAGCAGTTCCAGAGATTTTGTACATCCGATGGGGTTGTTTTTGCCAAGGTGTAGGACCTTGCACTTATCCAAGTTCAAGGGTAAAAGCCAGTCGGTGCACCACCTGGACAGATGATCTAGATCTTGTTGAAGAGTGTGGAAGTCAGAAAATGGATTATTATATAATTTTGTATCGTCAGCATAGAGACAGCAGGTGGAAGAAAGTATAGAAGGAAGTTCAGCAGTATACAGTAGGAATAGTAATGGGCCTAAAACGGAACCCTGAGGAACACCACTCGAAACCGGCTCGAGTGAAGACTTCTCATCCGAAACTTTAACGCGAAATCTTCTCCCAAGTAGAAATGCTCTAATCCATTCTAAAAGCCGACCTCTTATGCCAAGGTGTTCAATCTTATACAGCAGTCGTCGATGTGGAACTCTATCAAACGCTCTCGAAAAATCTAAATAAACTACATCAATTGGAACCCCGCAGTCTACAGCCTTTGTCCAATCGTTGATACATAGAAGCAGGTTTGTATTCACTGAACGACCGGGAAGGAAACCATGCTGGTTTTCAGGAATCGATTTATTGGAAAGGAGAAAATCGAGCATTTGGAGGTGAATTATTCTTTCACATATCTTCGAAGCAATCGATACAAGACTGATGGGTCTGTAATTATCAGCTGAGAATTTATCTCCTTTTTTGTAGATTGGGGTAACTGTTGCTACCAACCAATCATCCGGAAGAGCACCTGTTTCGAAAGATATGGTGAAGATGATAGACAGCGGTGTTGCCAATGTAGATGCACATTTCCTCAAGAGAGTAGAAGATAGACCATCCGCACCAGGGGCTGAATCACTCAGATTGTTCAATTGTTCCTCTATAATTGCTGAACTGAAGGTAACGTGTGATAGATCCAAAGAACATCGATTGGATTGAATGGGTGGTAAAGGACCATTAGGTTCGTGGGTAAAAGATGCTGAGAAGGACTTTGCGAGCACTTCTGCTGATTCGCAGTTATTTGTGCAAAGTTCACCATGTTGTTTCATCAAGACAATGTACCGTGCCACAAACCAATCAAAACAATGACAAAATTGTACGAATTAAGCTTCGACTTACTTCATCATCCACCTCATTCCCCAAATCTTGCCCCTAGGAATTTTTTTTCGTTTTCAGACTTGAAAAGAATGGTCACTGGAAAAAAATTTGAGACTAGAAAACAGGTTATCGCCGAAACGGAAGCCTATTTTACGGGTAGAGAGAAATCTTGCTATGAAGATGGCAACGAAAATATTATTGATCGCTACAATCGCTGTATTTCCCTCCAAGGTGATTATATTGAATAAAAACTACTGAATTTTACCAAAAAATGTGTTTTACTGTGTTATTCTACGAACATTTCAGCCCAATTGGTACACCTTATTTATGTAGTTTCAACTTTGAATTCTGAATTTCCATTGAATTATAAAATAAATAATAGAATGGACAGAATAAACTAAAACAGTTTTTCTGACTGAATTTGTATTGAAGCTACAGATATACTCCTGTCAATTTCACGTTTTCCAGAAACGACCGTAGAATTTGAATAGTAATGTTATCTTAGTGGTATCCCATTTTCCTAGATAAACGAGAGAAATATTTGATAGTCTAATCGAATGAAAATATTCCCGTCGAACTGTAGAACATTGAAATCATTATTTAACGCGATACCGAATCACTTCTAACAATTTCTATTTATTTGAACGCACATAATGTTATTTGTGTAGAATAATCGACTCGCGGATGCGAAAATAGTGGTAAGCTAACGGCACATAAACAACGGGTATTCCACCGCAAACTGTCAATACAGATTCGCTTCATATTCCATTTTACACCTCATTATTACCCCCATCATGTAATAATTGTTACACAAATGTAAGCTAAATTCGCTCAGTGCTTTATCGCCGTGGGCGTACGTTGTTGTTGACATGGAAGTCTAGAATTATTGGAAATTTCGTAGGGAAATCATTCACTGAATTGGCAGTAACATTACACCGATTATTTGTGATCGGGAGTGTTCAGTCTGTTGGATGTGGGAACGTTCAAATTAAGCACTCAAGTGGTAAAATATAGAACCCACTTGGACAGTATTAATAGACCAAATATCTCCATCTCGAACAAGCCATCCTTCCCCATAGTAGGGTTTCATCAAGTCAAGCAGCTTGAAATTTTTTCGAAAAAGGGTCGACATGAGTTTATTTTGCAACCCTAAAGCTTGAATCGACATCAATTTCCTACTTTCAAGAATATAAAATTAATTTCACTTGCTTGTTGCCGTACCCGTAAACGTGGGATTACGAAACTTAGTACGTTCGATCTAGTCTATTCGTTTAACAGCGCAACAAGTAAATACAAAAGATACAAAGTGCGGGGGAATTTGGTTAATAATAAAAAACAAGTACTGTGTTTTAAGGAACTTTACCTAATAATTGCGATTCGTAACGCGTTTCACTTCACCCTAGCTTCTTCAGACGAATAAATGTACAGAAAATATAAATATAAATGTTCTTGAGTAATTAAAAGCTTATTGGGTTGCTTATTCTTAAGTGGTTATTTATGACAGGTATATCCAATAAAATGAAGGAAAAGATTGCTCCCCGAAGAGATTCAATAGAGGTTAAGGGCTTAAATCGACTTGTTCATTGATGAGTCTACCTGAGTGTTTGTATTTATTGATTTCTAAAGTTTCCCAAAGATCTACCTTCAAATATTTATTATCTGTATGCAAAATTTCAAACTGTGGGTCGAAAGAGTGATTATTTTCTAAGAGATGATTCGCGTAATTCGATTCTGATTTTCATTTGAAAAACTGCGTTTGTGTTCCTATATTCTAATATTAAAATTTCTATGTGTTCTACCAATGTAGAAATTATCACAGTCATTGCAATTCTATCTATAAACACCTGATTTATTGTTTTTACCTGGTTTGGTTCAATTATTTTTATATATTTGCCTAAATTATTATTAGTTTGGAAAGCTATGTTGAAATTATTGCTACTCAAGAATGATTTCAGTTTCTCACTTGTAAAGCCAACGTCGGCTAAGGTGTTGAATTTTTGTTTCAATTTATTGACAGGGTAATTTTCATTCAATGCGATTCTACTTTGTTTTTATTTGAAATATTATTTATTCGTTTGAGATTGTAACCGTTATTTTTGGCTATTTGTTTAATCACATTTAATTCTTTGTAGAAATTTTCTGGTGATAACGGGATGTTAATCAATCTATGAATAAAATGCTGACATTTTATTTTGATATGGATGGCACGACGAGTAATGTATTATAATATCTGTATGTGACGGCTTATGGTAAATTGCGAAAACATGTTTTCCATTTTCATTCGAAATTGTTACGTCTAGGAAATCAATCGAATTATTGCTTTCTATTTCGGTTGTGAATCCAATTTTCGGATGTAATGAATTTATATGATTTTCGAAAATTCTTAACTGTCTATCTGTTCCTGTGAAGCAAATAATGATATCGTCTACATAGCGATGCCAGTATGAACAATATTAACTGAGTGGATGATTATGAAAAAATTTCTCTAAATTATTCATGAATATTTCTGCTAACAAAGGACTTAAAGGATTCCCCATAATCAAGCCGTCTTCAATAGTATAATATTTGTTATTGAAATGGAAATAATTTTTATCTAAACAATTTTGTAATAATGAAAGATTATCTGATTTTATGATAGTATTTGGTTAATTAGACCAAGAGAAGGAATCAACCAGCAGTAATTTCAGGGATGTAATGAATTTATGCATTCAACAGCAACACTCATGAAAATATTGATGTTGCCTACAATCTATAATAGATTTTTATAAATAAATAAAATAAATAATAAATAATACTTTAATAAATCAAAAACCATACAGGTGTAGATTCAGTCAAAATACAAATAAACATGTAGAAAATACACAAAATTCAGATCACAATAATTTCTTGAAATCATTTTCTTGTAGGAACTCTCCTATATTATAGTAACTTTTATCAATAAGAAAATATTTGAGTTTTTGTTTTTGCACTTTAATTGATAATGACTTAAATTTTTCTGGAAACTTATTCCACACTGACAGTAAACTATAAGTTACATTTTTTGTAAATATGAATAGTTGGGCTTATCCTCTTGAAGAATATTTTTTCCTCTTGTATTATAGGAATGTTGGAGTTGAAGATCTTTGAAATCATTATAGTTATTTAAAATGAACATCACTGATTCATAGATATATAGACCATACAGTGTTAAGATGTTGAAATTCTTGAATATGTTCCTGCACGTTTTATATTGATTCATGCCAAAGATGATTCTTAGGCATCTTTTTGTAAAAGAAAAATTCGCTCCGCTTCTGTAGATCTTCCCCAGAAGATGATTCCATATCTTATCCTAGAATGAACGTAGGCGTGATAGGAAGTCAGAGCAGCATCCAGCCCTATCATCCGTATAGTCCGCAATGCATAGCCATAGCGTGCTATCATTGGTGAAATCTTCTCAACGTGACTACACCAGTTGAGATTACGATCAATATTCACTCCTAGAAAAGACAGGTCTTCAACTGACTCAACTTCACAGTCTTGGAATCTTAAATTGAGTTGTTCTTTCTTTTCCTGAATAACAAAATTTTTGTTTTTTCCAGATTTAGCATCAAGTTGTTATTAAGGAACCATTCATTCATATTTTTCATGTCAGTCTCAAGACTTTTCATACATTCATTTTGATTTTCAGCTTTACATATTACTGATGCATCATCTGCAAACATTATGACATCGTTGTTGGTAGTCTGAACTAGATCATTTGTATATATTATGTAGAGCAAAGGTCCCAATATAGAACCCTGCGGTACACCGTTTAATACTTGTTTGGAATCAAATCGTATTATTTTTCCGTTCTTTCCTCTACTTATTGTCTTTTGGGTTCTTTTGGATAGATATGATCCAATGAGCTGTAATGCTTCCCTCTTATACCATATTTCTCCAGCTTATTCAGTGACTTCTCATGGTTGACTCTGTCAAAAGCTTTTGACAGGTCCAGACAGAGGGCCGCTGTAGTATTATTTTGATTTAGTGACCTGATGATAGAAGTAAGTGCTTGATATATTGCATTCAATGTTGACCTTCCTGTCTAAATCCAAACTGTTGTTTCACAAGTATGTTGTTTGCTTCAAAAACTGCATTAATTTGTCAAAATTATACGCTCAAATATTTTATTCACATTGGAAAGCAATGATATTGGCCTATAATTATCAATATTTTCTTTGCTACCTTTTTTTATAGATGGGTTTCACCATTGCTTCTTTTAATCTTTTGGATACTTTCCTGTTTGTAGAATTTGGTTTATAATGTGAGTAAGTGGAGTTTTTATAATTGATGCACAATTCTTGAGCACTTTTACTGGTATGTTATCACTTCCAACTGAACTTTTATTTTTAATTGTAAAATATATTGGTACGTTTCTTGCTCTATAAGTGGAATTAAAAATATGCTATTGTTGCAGGATTTGATGTTATTGTTGTCCGCATCAATACCACTATTGCTTGTATTTGAACTGATAAAATGGGAATTGAATTGGTTGAGTACAGTTTCTTCATTTTGGTGGGGAAATGAATTGAAATTTATGTCATTATTATTATTCTTTTGTTTGTGATAGTGTTGACTAACTTCCATGTGGCTTTTGTTTTGTTTTCAGACTGTGTTATATAGTTCTTATGACTTATCATTTTAGCCTGTTTCACAACCTGCTTCAGTATACTGCAATATCTTTTGTAATAGTCCTGTGATATTATTCCTTCTTGTACTTCTTCCCACATTGATCTTTTTCGGTTACTTGCAATTTTATCCCTGCTGTTATCCATGTATGTATTGTTCTGGTCATTGAGCACTTCTTCTCTGGAAATATCAGATTCATATACATTTGCATTATCTCTGAGAAAGAGTTGTATGCTTCGTCTGGATCCGATCGCCCCAATACACCCTGCCAAGATACATCCTCCAGACTGCTAAAAACTGCTGCATTTTAGAATCAGTGAAAATCTTTTTCTAATCCATTTCCTTCCATTGGCAACATTATTACACTCCATTGTTATGAATTGAGCCATATGATCCGACAAAAGTGAGTTTATATTATAGTTATTTCTATATGTTGGAGTGTTGGTAAAGATATTATCAATTAATGTTTTTGTTGTTTGTGTAATTCTTGTTGGTTCGTTTATTGTTTGCTGTAGATCATATGTGCAAAGTATATCTACAAAATTATTTTTAACGTGGCTATCTTCCAATAAGTTGATGTTGAAATCTCCACAGAGTATCACATCATATTTATTAAATTTCATACTTATTTCATAGAGTATTCGATCAATTTTATGAAGAAATACCTGTGCATCGCCCAAACAGGTCCTGTAGACTGTCAAAATTATCATTTTTCTGGTATTACTGATTGCACATGATACCTCTATTTCCTTATCCACACTCAGGTTAGTGATCCATTGGACGTTCTCAAAGTCGGTAATATTATCACGGATTAAAATTGCTGTTCCTCCATGTATAAATTTCTCTCTTGCGTAACTTGATATTAACCTGTAGTTGGGAATCTTCAAAATGGAATTTCATCTTTATTCATCCAGTGTTCACTGATACAAATTACATCTGGGATCTTTGTGAGTGAGTTGATGAAGAGTTCGATTTCCGGAAGTTTGTTTTTGATACATTGAATATTCTGATGTAAGATATTCAAGCAGTTACCGGATTCACTTCTCTGTTGAAGTTTCGTCTGATGTGTAGAAAATGGTTGATTACTACTATATAACATAAGAAACATAAAAAATTTTGTTGAAAAATATCATCTTATTTCGGATAAACAATTCGGCTTTAGAAGAAATAAATCCAAAGAGGATGCGATAACATACTTAACTACTCAAATATACAAGCCGGTTCACACGGGTATCCCCATAATGAATGTTTTTATTGATCTTACAAAAGCCTTCGATACGGTGGATCACGAACAGCTATTGGGTATACTGGAGTCTATAGGCTTTAGAGGGAGCTTAGTCCAGCTTATGTCTAGTTATCTGCCAAATAGAAAACAATGTGTCGGAATAGGTAATGAAATGATGGATTTGGAAATAATTCAGTGCGGTGTTCCCCAAGAAACCTGTTTTATTTATTCTCTATCTTAGTGACCTTTATGAATTACAGATGCCAGGCGACATAATTAGCTCTGCAGATGATACCGCAATTTCGTACACGGTATTCTTTGAAACATAAAGTAGAGATTGATAAAAAATGTGATGTATTTTGAAAGAAAATTGCTTACCATTCATTTTGAAAAAACGAACATTTCAACTTTTACATCCTACAATAGAAATTTACTGGAATATTCTATGATAGAAATTCAAGATTGTGACAAAATTGTGAGTATCAAAAGCTGCCATTCTATCAAATACCTCGGAATAGATATATAGACAGTCACTAACGTTGGGATGTACATGCGGAATATGTAGCGAGTGAAGTTAGAGCTCTGTTGGATAAATTTGAATGCATGCGCTCAGTATTCTATACATCATCTTAGATTAATCTACTTTTCACTCGCCGAGTCTCATATAGCACATGGTATAGTAGCATGGGGTGGATTCAGTCAGAGTCATCTTCGATGCCTTCAAAATACACAGAAACTCATTATGAAAATTATTTAAGGAGAAGAGTACACTTACCCAACAAACCTTCTTTTTCAGGAAAATGGTTTATTCGATTTTAGAGTGATAGTCTCAACTATCGAATGAAATTGGCGTTCATCAACAACAAAACATAATTATTATCTCAGTCATGCCAATTGATATAAAAAATTATGCCCATACATCATTAGGACTTACTTAAATTGAAAATAGCAGTTTTCTGTGGATAATAACATATCAAACAAGATGATGTTTCAATTGAGAGCAAATTGAATAACATAAAAATGGAACTATGATGATGGAAAGCTTATCAGCAGGAAGTTTGTAAAAAGTTGGGAGAGTCTCGGATTAAAGTCATAAATTCAGCAAAAAATATCTTTTTAAATTTGTGAGAATGTAAGTCTGAAGAGAAAGCCAATAAATAAAAAATAAAATATCCGAGTATGTCTGACATTATTATATATAATTTCTTCCATCAACTACTTAAAATAAATTTAATCCTTTCACATCTTCTTGAAAGTCTACATCGACTGAAATTCTGTCAGAAAAATAGCAGCGAATTCGATATTCATCGGTTCAGTTTGTCGCAAACTCCATAATTGAA
Organism: Cryptolaemus montrouzieri; assembly: GCA_013387265.2. Taxonomy (NCBI): domain Eukaryota; kingdom Metazoa; phylum Arthropoda; class Insecta; order Coleoptera; family Coccinellidae; genus Cryptolaemus; species Cryptolaemus montrouzieri. Next base: position 21,285,759 of record JABFTP020000185.1, read on the forward strand.
CTCAAGTTGAATTCTATCAAAGACAATAAATTACATTATCGCCCTACTTTACTTTCTAACAGAGCAGTGACTCCCTTCGAGTGAAAACAGTTTCCTTTGAATAGAATTACGGAAAATAACAGAGCAACAACGGAGAAAATCGCCCGAATCTTCGTCAATCGTCACCTAATGCCTGGACGGTCTTAAAAAAACATATCCAGGCAGAAGGATCTTCGATGCTATTTTCTATTCTCTTTTCGTGGCGTCGTTTCACGAGGGAAAGATGTTTCTTTCGGGGACAATCCGATTACGATGTTATTCCAAATGACTGCTACTTTACCTACCAAACATCACTGGCCATAAGTCGGATGTTATCTCACAGTGAATTGGCTTTATTTCTGAAAATATGTCTTTCTCATTCCTTGGCCTTTTATTTCTGAAATAATTATATTTTCCTTTATATACAAGGCTAATTTAGAGTGGAGTGAGCTCTCAGATTTCAAAAGAAATTGAATTATGAAATTATAATAATCAATTTCAATTTTACTATCAATTCAGAACGAATAATTTTATCAATTAAAAACCTCACAATCTTATAGAAAATCAAATGACGGACCAATGCATTTTTTTTAATTTATTGAACGAAAAATCAATACTAGCATTAAATGTAACATTGTGCAGTTCGACAAGAACATCTATGCGGTGCGAATAAACAATTATACTAGTATGGATGCAACCCGTGAGTGTGAAAAGCAGCTAGATAAACAAAGAAACTAATTCGAATTTCATTCATCAGATACAATCTGGAAAAACAACGAAAACTGCCGCATTTGTTATCATTACACCTGTATGATTTCGGATGAACATTTTTCGGTAACGTGAACTTACACATACGACGATCAGTTGCGTATGTGGACGTGAGGTTTGCGGGACATTACCCTAGTGGTTGTCTTCAGATGTCTCTATCCTCATTGAAATACAATCGGATTTGAAAAATCGTTCACTGTAATCAGATAATTCCAAATACCTATCCAATGACCTATAACTCGGACTAACTGATCAATTCGAAGATTTGAGGGGTTGATACCCTCATCTGAGGAGGTGTCTGAGGGGGAGTAGTGGAATCACCGCTGCTTAGAGATATTTTTTCCCAAAATACAACAGTACTTCGGTGAATGTTCATTCGAAATCGACAGATTTTGCGATCACTAAAAATAACTCGTCTTTTGACGAACTAGCTTGTATCTTCTTCCGAATATGTCCAAACTCAAAAATTATTATACACTTGTGTTGAGAAGCAGAAGAGCTCTCCAATGAGGCATCACTCGACCTATCTTCCCTATTAAAAAAATTGAGATTTTTGCACCCTTGTTTAGAGGGGTTGATGTAAAATAAAATCACCGTGTGTTAAAAGATGACCCCCTTCAGACAAAAATTTTGGAGTTGCGTTGTTAATACATGAACGATTGAAACCAAGAATTGTCACCATGAAGTCCATTTCTGAGAGAGTTATATACAGCGTGTTCCAACGAAAATTTGACCCCCTCTATAACTCCGAAATGAGTAACATTAGCGAAAAACACCAAGACACGTCGATTTTTGTTTCGAGGGGGAGCATTTTTCGAAATAATTCGAAACTTCTCAGATCAACCCCCTACCCCCAGCAACCCTAACTTTGAAATTCATCATAGGAAATAAGGGTCGAGTGGCAGCTTACTGAAAAGGTCTGTCAATTCTCCACCTTGATTTGTCATTTTAGAATTTTAAATTAACATACAGGGTGTCCCAACCAAGGGTGAAGTTGAATTCCTGGAAATCCCAAATACTAAATGAAATAGATTTATTTTGGCATAATGCAAGCGCAGGTATATGCTCGGTCTAGAAAAGCGACCTACACTTGTGAATTTGGAGTTGGTGCAATCAACCCCTATTTCCAGCATCCCCAACTCAAAAATCATTCGATCGATAATAGGTCAAGTGGCACCTCGTTGGAAAGGTACTGCAATTTTCTCTTCGAATTTGGTATTTTCGAAATTCAGAATCATCATACAGGGTGTCCCGAAGCAGGAACATTGAAAATCCAAATAACTTTTTGAAACTGGTTCATTTCGGTATACGAGAACATGTTTGATCCGAGAATAGGACTTTCTTGTGTGGTTATAGAATTTTCGCAATCAACCCCTTCCATTCAGCATCCCCAACTTGAAAATCATACAAATAATTCAAGTGGCATATCTTCAGAAAGGTTTTTTGAATTCCAGAATGATTAAAGCATTTCATTCAGTTCGGCTCTCCATACAGGATGTCGCTTTCGAAAAATTCAATATCGTCATTTGAAATTATCAACTAAAATTAATTCGAAACTGTTAAAAGTATTGGGGTACGATGTGTTGAGCATCAATTACGAAGAAATAAAGCTGATTTCTGCATTGAAAATGTTCACTTTTTTCATTTCCATCTGGCGTGCAGTCATCTGTTATTTCTCATTTTGCAATGAAATATTATTATTATTCAGATCAGTTCCTCATTATTGTTGTTGTTCGTCAGTTGAAATTAATCTGAAAATGGTTTATTCCACTGAGGAAAGGGTCGAAATTGTATCGACGTATTTTTGAAATAACAGTTGTGCCAAAGAAACGGCAAGGATATTCGATAGGAACCATCCTGAAAGAGAAAGGGGAGTCAGTCACCAGTACGTTAAATATTTGGTTGACAAATTCCTAGCTACGGGTTCGGTGGCAAACAAAAACATGAACTGGCATGTCCTGTCAGAAATGAGGCAACGGAAGTGGCAGTAGTGGGTCATCTACAAATGGAGAATACTACTTCGATCAGAAAACTATCTCGTCTGACTGGTGTATCAGCTACAACTGTCCATAGAATCGTGAAACATCACAAATTTCACCCTACAAGGTAAAATTAGTGCATGAAATAAACGAAGATGATCCAGATCGTCGTTTACAGTTTTGTGAAAATCTAAGTGAAAACCTAAACGCTAATCCAAATTTTCTGAATAACATCTGTTTTTCTGATGAAAGCACCTTTATGCTCAGTGGTGAAGTGAATAGACATAATTGTCGATATTGAGACACACAGAATCCTCATTGGTTTAGAGAGGCCCACACGCAAAGGCCTCAGAAGTTGAACGTTTGGGCAGGAATTTTTGGCAATCATCTAGTTGGGCCTTTCTTTATTGAGGGTAATCTGAATGGAAATGGCTACCTACAGTTGTTAGAGGAACACATACATCCTAGATTGACAGAAATTTTACAGAACGATCCAACTCTTTCTGAGGACAAAATGCGTTTTCAACAAGACGGTGCTCCTCCGCATTATGATGCTCGGGTGCGCCAATATTTAGACGAAAATTTCCCAGGAAGGTGGATTGGTAGAAGAGGACCTATTGAGTGGCCAGCCAGGTCACCAGATTTAAATCCCTAGATTTTTTTTGTGGGGCTATCTAAATTCTAAAGTTTATGCCACAAGACCAGAAAACCTGGATGAGCTGCGGATGAGGATTATCACAGAATGCCGACTTTTGACTCCTGAAGTTTTCGCTAATGTGAGAAGAGAGTTCGAAAATCGTCTGTATAACTGTATGGAGGTGGGCGGAGGTCATTTCGAACAATTGTTGTAATAATCGAGTTAGTTTTTGTTTTAAATTGAATACAAGTTCAATAAATCTCGTTTTCCTGTTTAGATGAGCATCCAATCAGTTTCTCCATCATCCCCTCATCCTGATCCTCACGCCAGAAAACCTCGATTGCCAAACTGAAACCAATGCCTCAGTGATTCAGAAAATAGAAAAATCTTTCTGGAACTTTGCCACTCAACCTGTAATCACTTGTATGATTTTTTGAGTTGGGGATGCTGAATGGTAGAGATTGATTGCAAAATTCCATATTCACGCAAGAGAGTCTTATTCTCGAATCAAACATAAACATGTTCTCGTATTATACCCAAATGAACCAGTTTCAAAAGTTATTTGGGTTTTCAGTGTTCCTGCTCCGGGACACCCTGTATGCTGATTCTGAATTTCGAAAATACCAAATTCGAAGAGAAAATTGAAATACCTTTCCAACGAGGTGCCACTTGACCTATTTTCGATCGAATGATTTTGGAGTTAGGGATGCTGGAAATAGGGGTTGATTGCACCAACTCCAAATTCACAAGTGTAGGTCGTTTTTCTAGACCGAGCATAAACCTGCGCTTGCATTATGCCAAAATAAATCGATTTCATTTAGTATTTGGGATTTGCAGGAATTCAACTTTACCCTCGGTTGGGACACCCTGTATGTTAATTTAAAATTCTAAAAATGACAAATCAGAATGGAGAATTGACAGACCTTTACAGTAAGGTGCCACTCGACCCTTATTCCCTATGATGAATTTCGAAATTAGGGTTGCTGGGGGTAGGGGGTTGATCTGACAAGTTTCGAATTATTTCGAAAAATGCTCCCCCTCGAAACAAAAATCGACGTGTCTTGGTGTTTTTCGCTAATGTTACTCATTTCGGAGTTATAGGGGGGGTCAAATTTTCGTTGGAACACACTGTATATCGTCATCAAGGTCAATAAGAGATACGATTTGCAAGTTACACAAGTTTATGCACCAACCACTTCATCTGATGACGAAACAGTCGAACAGCTTTATGAGGATATAACTCGTGCATAAACTGGCGAAAACGCTAGGTATGTTGTGGAGATTTTAATTCCAAAATTGGTAAAAACAATGACAGAGACCTGGCACATTGGCAGATTCTGTTCTGGTGAGAAAGACTCTCATCTCTATTATATGAACTCTTCCTTTCAAAAACCGGAAACGCGGAGATGGACTTGGAAAAGTCCTAATGGATAGGTAAAATATGAAATCGATTTCATTATAATATAAAAAGAGAAATATGTTACAACGTTTCGGTCCTGACTAAATTTGACACAAAAATGCTCATCAATTTCTGCAAGACTGAGGATCTCTATTGTATGAACCCTTTCTTTCAAAAACCGGTAACGCGGAGATGAACTTGGAAAAGTCCTAATGAAGAGGTAAAAATGAAATCGACTAAAACGACGATAAAGAACTCTGAAGGTATCTTGGTCAGCAAGAGGGAAAAAATCGTAGTTGCCATTGAAGAATTTTACAAAAAACTTTATAGTTCCGAAAATCAAGAACATAAATATATTTAAAGACATATTCTAAATACCGGTTCTGAAGACATTCCTGAAATTGATACAGATGAACCGAAAATTGCAATGTAGAACCAAAAATGCCCCGGTGAAGATAAGATCACAATCGAGTTGTTGAAGAAGGAGGAGAATATCTGTTGGATAACGTACGTATTCTTCTCAACAAACGCCTAAATTAGGGAAGAATACCAATGGTATGGAATAATGCTGAAGTCATTCTTCTGTATAAGAAGGGAGACAGAAATAACATAGAAAATTACCGCCCAATGAGCCTTTTATCGCACTTGTACAAATTACTGACGAAAATAATGACAAATAGATTAACCAGCAAAATGGACGCTTACCAATCCGTCGAACAAGCCGGCTTTCGGAAAGGCTTCAGTACAGTAGACCATTTGCAAGTGATACGGACTCTCATTGAAAAACCTCAGAGTACAATGTGATATTGCAAATGGCATTTATAGATTTCAAGAAAGCGTTTGACTTGATTAAAACTTGGGCAACACGAAGAGCACTAGATAACGCAAGAGTATACAGTAGATATTCAAATCTCATCAAACACATATACGAAAACGCCACAATCCAAATAACGATAGACGAAGAAACAACATCAAAAAAAATCACCGTGGAAAGAGGCATACGACAGGGAGATACGATCTCTCCAAAATTATTTACATTGGCTCTGGAGGACGTGTTCAAGGATTCAAAGTGGAAACGAGAGGCATAAATATAGAAGGTGTACGTCTGAACTATCTTCGATTTGCGGACGACTTAGTTCTTATAAGTGATGATGCCGAAGATCTTTGCACGATGCTGAAAGAACTATATGAGGCTGCCTTGACCTTTGGACTCGAGATAAACCTGGAAAAGGAAAGTTATGAATCCTGAAAATTTAAGAATCAGTGTCGGTAACCACTAGATCGAAAATGTTACAGAATACATTTATCTTGGGAATAAAATCGTACAAGGTAGGGAAAATAACCTCTGAAATATCGAGAAGAATTGGACTAGGTTGGGCTGCATTTGGAAGACTGGGTCGTGTGTTCAAATCTCTAGAAATCCCAATAAATCTCAAAAGAAAAACGTTTGAGACATGTATTATGCCAGTCCTCACATACGGTCTTGAGACAGTGACTCTCACCCGCGCATACGCCAACAAACTCCAGGTGACACAACGAGCAATGAAGAGATCGATGCTTGGCGTTAGTTTGAGAGATAAGATCAAAAATGAGGAAATAATACGAATAACACGCGTAACGGACATTTTGAGAAGAATAGCGGAACTCAAATGGCGCTGGGCTGGACATGTAGTCCGCCAAGAACCAAAAAGATGGACTCATGGAATAATGGTATGGCGCCCAAGAGAAACCAAGAGGTGTGTTGGTACACCTCCGAAACGATGTCGGGATGATATCCAGAAAACAGCAGAAACAAATTGGTTTCAGATTGCATTGAATAGACAGAGATTGAAAGATTTGGAATAGGCCTTTGTCCAAGAGTGGATATCCACAGGCTGAGAGAGAGAGAGAGAGAGAGAGAGAGAGAGAGAGAGAGAGAGAGAGAGAGGAGAGAGAGAGAGAGAAATTGATCCGTTTCTGCTTTTTGTCCAGAAACGAATAGTTATTGAGTGTTTTTCATTTCAGTAGACTCACCCGGTATACAATTATTCTGCTGAAAATATCGAAATATCCTGCAAATCAAAAAATGTCTCTGTGAGAAAAGTCGATCTCTTCACAGCCAGTATCTCAGCTGAAACTATACATTCAGAACGGATTCTTTTCAAGGTGTTTTTGAAAGCCAAGATACTGCCTGTACAGAGATCGATTTTTTAATTCAGTTCGATTAGTAGGTATTTCAATATTTGCCAGAAGGTTAATTGAACATTTTTACTAAGGACAAGTACAACACCTATGCCTTATCAGGGATATTAATTGATTACACTGATAGACCTTAATGAAAGTTGAATGAAATTAGACAACTATTCGCCAGTGTAAAGCACTGTTGTAAACACTAAAATGTCAGAAATGTCACTTGTCAAATACCAGCAGCGCCATCTTGAGCTGAACCGAGTACTTATGATGCAAACTCCGTAACTTCCGAAGTTGGAATATATTCTCTTGAAATTTCTTCTGTTAACATAACAACTACAGTTTGAACTGCTTACTCAACAGATTTACAAAGCAGACATTATTGCAGTTCATTGTGCTTCCGTTCTGAATTTCTCATCCGAGCAGTTTCGCAGTTGTTTCTAATAATGAAGAATAGCACGTTGTTCCGATAGTTAGGATTACACAAAGCAATCTCGTTAAAGTTAAATTTATCTCGACGTAATTTCGAACGGTCTGGAATCAGTCAGATCCAGATGCAGACGTTCGCAGAATGCGGGAAAGGTAGATTGATCATAGTTAAATTACGGACATCCATCCTTGCAATTTTCGAATAAATCTAATTCGATCGTAGACGTACTAGTGCCATGCCTTGTCGATACCGACGATTGAAGAGGAATCAATCAGGCTTGGAGTATTTTATAGAACCCTTTCGCCCTGATGAATGTCTAATCCTTGGAATTTTAAAGGATCAGTACCATGTTCTTCACTGTAATTGGCAGATAGAGAGCTATATAATGTCATCTCACATTATTGCGGTCTTCAATCAATTTTATGTTTCAGAAATTTCGACGAAATTTTCACATGATGTCATTATGAACACTTAAATACCTCAAAATAGTTTGAGAAACAACTACAAATAGCAATGAATTCTGAGTAAAATATTTCAGCTTAAGAGAAATTTTTCGGTTGTCGCTATACAGAATGTTCATTCTTAAACATACTGTATCTTTCTTATTCCATAGTGATTACAATATATTCCGGAACACTTTCCGAAGATAGTTAGCACCTGTTCATTAACCAGTAAAAATATAAACTACGAGGTTCTAGACTAGGAGTCTCCTAACTTTGAAGCCTTAAGGCAATAATATTTTTTTCGGTACGTTCCAAGGGCCAAAACAATTTGAATTTTTCTGCCCACCTGAGCAAACATAGGCGTTTTTCATTTTAATTACTATAGATGGTGTATTCAGTATATTGTGACAAGTAGGGACATCTAGTGGCGAGTAGTAATACTATGCAGGTCTGTGATGCAGGTCTGTGATGCAGGTCTGTGATGCAGGTATTATCTATTTCGGCTACCCACTAACTACTAACAGGTGGAATGTTTGAGAATTTCCGCATTGGTTCGAGAAAGTTCTGGTTCTGACTAATTTTTTCGATCACTTGTAAATGGTAGTAATTGCATAGGTATAGAAAAGCTAGTGGCGCCATTGCGAGTCAGTTTGCGTGGGAAAGGCGAAAGAAGCGAAACTGCTTATTGTGAAATAAAGTAACAACCGTGCATAAGTGAGAGTATTTTGATTAGACTTGTTTGATGTTCGATTTATTAGTATGGAAAAATGGGCGAAAAATAGACAGTGAATGCAGAACTTCCAAGATAAATGGAACTTTTGTGATCGAGTGCAATAATAAGGCGCTATGTCTAATTTGTAATGAAACCATAGCTGTTCTCAAAGAATATACCATTGAACGTCGCTATGAATCAAACTAACTCAAAGTATACACGAACTTTGCTGACGGAAAAAATTTTAAACTTTGAAGCGCGGGCTGAAATCGCTTTGTTTACCACAGCAAATGCTGAGCAAGAGTCTGCAACTCGCGCCAGCTTTCCTGTGGCTCTTAAAATCGCAAAACGTGGAAAACCGTTCACAAATGGAGAAATGATAAAATACTGCTTGATTGCAGTAGCGAACGAAATGTGCAAGACATCGCAAAAATATATCATCTCAAAATTGGACATCTTGAGTGGTTTTCTCTAGCCTTGGATGAGTAAACGGATGTGTCAAATACTGCTCAGGTGTTGATTTTTATTCGTGGAGTAGATAAAAGCTATGACGTGTATGAAGAACTGCTTGATAGTATTCACGGCACGACAACTGGGGCAGACATTTTTGAAGGAGTTGAAAATGCCAATAATAAAAAGAACCTTTGATAGAAAAACTCAAAATGTATCACCATCGATGGAGGCAAAATAATGTTGAAAAAAATAGAGGCGTGGTTGCACTTATGTCAAAGGCTGTAGAAAATGATGGTGGTTCAAAACAATTAGTCTCACATTGTATCATTCATCAACAGTCCTCGTGCGGAAAGTGTATGGAATTGTCTGAAGTTCTTAAACCAGTCATATCAGTTGTTAACTTCATCAGATCCACAGGACTGAATCACCGCCAATTCCGCGAGTTTATTGAAGAGATTGAAGAAAATGACAGCATACTGCCGTACGCTGGCTTAGTTGCGGAAAAGTCCTAAAGTTTTTTTTTGAACTTCGTGCAGAGATCGAAATTTTTTTGAATGAGAAGCATCGTTATTGTGCCGATTTAGGAAACAGCGAATGGCTGTGGAAATTAGCACTCTATGTTGATTTGACAAATCAAGCGAACTAAATGTGAGATTGCTAGGAGAAAATCAGCATCTCCCTGATTCATACGTCAATATCAAAACTTCAAGGCAGAAAATAATACTATTTCTATCGCAATTAAGTGAAAATGTTTCACATATTTCAAAACATGTGAAATATTTAGCCACACTACAGAGATTGAATTTCCCTTCGATTTTGCAGTCGAAACTTTGGGAGCTTTGAAGATAAATTTCGATTCTCGTTTCTCAGACTTTGATGTGATTGCGAATGAAATTAGGCTCTTTCAAAATCCTTTTGATTCTGACGTTGTGACCCTGGCTCTGGAAGTGCAAATGGAACTTGTTGATTTAACAATACAAAATTATAATTTGCATAATTCTGCTTGTGGGTTGTTTTCCAAGATGAAATACACAAAGATCGTTCATCAATCTGAATTAACTGATGTGCATCTTGAATCTGTTCTTATAATTGGTACAAGTAAAATTTATCCACAACTAGAAACAATTGTCACTGAAGAATCACAATTACATAAATCTCATTAGTGTTTTTTTTATTAGTGTGATTGATTGCATATTAATTATTTGTAAGAATATGCTTAAGCTGAGATACTTTAGCTTAGGTTTCTGCGTCATAATTTCTGTCGTAAAGTTTTACCTTGCATGTGAATAAAACCGAGTAATTATCATTCTGTGTTTTCATTTTCTTCCATTCAACTTATCACAGCAATAGTAACAACAGTAAAACATTGGTTGTCGTGTGCCAGATTGATGCTACTAGTCTTAAGCTGTTGCGGGCTGAATTGATAGCACTGGTAAGCCGGATTTGGCCCGCAGGCCGTAGTTTGGAGACCCTTGTTTTAGACCATCAGGAAGCAAGATTTTGTTGTTATTTCTTTCAAAAGGCCATTTTTCAAACTAAAACTAGCTTAAAAATATTTTATTGCTTCATTTAAATTGCGATTTTTCTTCATAAACATTCTCTTGAATTATCTTCAAAAAAAATAATTTTCTTCATAAATATTCTCTTAAACTATTTTTGAAAAAAATTAATTGAAGCAGTTGCCTTGACTTATATATCATGTTGATTCTGAATCTGAAGCGAAGCTGGTAGCACATATCATCGGATTATGCGCATCAGACTGTTAACCAGTGGCGTGACACAGATAGATCGTTGACTGGAATCATATGTTTTTATTGAAATTGTGACGTGATATAAGCACATATTCCATAATAGGTCTAACTATTGACACATAAAGAATCACCAAGCACCTGATATTTTTGGAGTCACCATTGAGGTACTAAAAGCAATTTTTTTTTTCATTTATCTTATGAGAATCTTATGTGCTTGCATTTTGCAATGTTTAGAGATAAACCGTTCGCTGCACATCACTTATGGAAACTATCAAGATGGATTTGGAGATCACGTTCGTCTTTTACCGTTTCTATGCGCTTGAATATTTTACAGTCGTCAGCAAACAGTAAAAATTTGCTATGCTCGAAAATGAATTTCACATCGTTTTATGAATAATAAAAACAATGTCAGCAACTCTCGAGAATAAACGGTTGTTGTGATATGGACGCACACTGTATTGTGTAAGCAACGATCTTCTTAATGAAGCTAATAGTGGTAAAAGACAAGAACGAACCATTCATATACCTCCAACTCGTAGGTGTCAGATTTTACAGATCATTCATAGAGTTTTGAGATTTCCAAATGAACTTTCATATGATAAACCTTTTCTCCCAAACATCACACTTCTAGTAGAAAATAACATATTAAATATAGTTTGTGAAGAAACAACTTTGTAAGAATCAAATATCCACATGAAAAATGCAAGACAGTTACGTCAGGCAACACTGAATTTCATCCCGTACGGCAATTTCATTTGTTTTAGCGGCAACATGTGTGCTAGTCATATTTCATTCAAAATGAAAATTGAAACGAGCTATCATGTATGCAAGGTCGCTGAATTTTCATGCGGTTTTAATAGCTGAAGTTGAACAGGGACGATTTTCCATTAATGCGTAACGAAACTGATAGATGTCGTCGGAAATATTCGATGATAAAACGCGAATATTTTGCTGATATAATTGCGAGTGAGAGTATGAACAAAATTGTAAAATCAAATTTTTTAGCTAATTTGAAGCCTTCTTCATTGAACTAATTGAGAATTATGATTGGTAATCAGTTATCATTATACGGAAAAGTGTTGTAAAATTAGGAGAAGCAAACACTCCATAAATCAAAAATAATCAATCTTTTTCGTGGCTAGCTATATTTTCCTTTCTTTCCCATCGACAAACCACAACAGCGTAGTGAAATTGGCAAAGCAAAGATTCAATTGAATAGGACTCATCAGGAAGGTATATCATTCCATGATACCCAGAACATGAACAATATATCGATTTTATATTTGCTATTGAGTGGGCAATTGGAAGATATAAGAATGATATTCGATGGTTTTCCTCTTTTTCGAAATTTAGATTTATTTCGGATGGTTAATATTTATGAATTTGCGAAAAAACAAATAACCTGGGTGCACCATTTAGGCAAATGAGTATGTTATTGACGTATCCATACTAAAATAAATTTCAACAGGAAAGTTAGAATTCAATACTTTGTTTTCCATTGTTACACATATTTTCAGGTGGTAATGTAAATGTTATATTTTGTGCGTTACTAACTAGCTGATCACGTATATATCAAGAAATAAATAACCTATACAAAATTCAATGAGAGTTCTAGCCGGATCGCGTAATGTGAAAGACCCAGAAAAAACCTAACCTGTAGTTGCAAGTTTCTTTTAGTTCAACTGCGAACAGGCAAGTTTGGTCTACATCGTTCTTTAGAATTTCAACTGCTCAATAAGCATACATTGGTTTTGGAACAATTGCAATTGGTTTTGTACTACTCACAAATTCCTGGATTTTTCACTCAATTTGTTTAATCAAAATACAGTTTTGTTTATCTCTATTGTGCGTATTTGAAGGAATTCTTCAATGGAGCGAAAGTGGATCTTGAAAGATGTTAGTTGATGTTAAGATAATGCTCTCAAATTTCCGTAACTACATAACGGTTTTATATTTCCTTCAGCCTCTTTCCTTTGGGCATTGGTTTGCGTTGAGTAAGCGAGTGAAATTTTGGAAAAATTATGTGGAAAAATTCCAAGATGGAGATTAGACGCAGTGCATTGGAGCCATCATGTTCACCAGAAGATGAGTAAACTGCAACATTTAGTACATACATCCATCATCCGCTGGAGAAATGGTGGTACTCTTGCATTTTACTATTTTGATGTCCATTTAGCAACCACGGAGTATAGTGCGTTTCTAATTTTGTATTCGAAACAAATAGTCGATTTGTAGAACTTCAAAACCATTCCGATTTTCTCACCGGTAGTGATATATAGGGTGTTATTCACATTGAAGTTTGTTCAAATTATTTTGACTACAGGCTGTTCAATAAATGTTGTAGGATTGACAGTTTTGAGAAGGCTTGGTCTGGTCTAGGCATTTTTTGTCGTGGGGTTGAGAAATCGGCCCCGAAGGCGGAGGAACTGGAGTCAAGTCAACGGCATAAGGCTGCAGAAGGTAACGGGAAACCACTTCATTACCCATTCCTCCCAAGAACAATCATCATGCTGTTTAATACTAAATTATATTCCGGAGTAAGTCGTTCATTCGGATCTCTGGAGGGGACGGTCTTAAACGATGTGATGATGAGGAAGAAGAAAAAGGTAACCAAGGTTGCTACATAGAATTTTAGGGGTTTGTATGAAATGACAAAAGTGGAAAGAGCTACTAAAGAGATGCAGAGGCTGAAGTTTGATGATCTGGGAATAAGTGAAATGAGATGGAAGGTAAGCGGATCACTGAATATGCCCAATCACCAGATCTACTAAGTGTAGTAACGATGAGTCTGAACACTGGAGATGAACTTTATACCTCACTCCGACAGGGTGTGCATGATTCAACTAAATAATAATAATAATAATAATAATAATATAGTTTATTCAGATTTGAAGAATGTATAACAAATAATATGAATTTCTTACCTAATAACTATTATAAGTCTGAATAAACGTTTAATCACAGAGACATTACATAATGTCTGTACGTGAATTGAACTTAAATAAACAATATATTTCTCCCATAAGTACAAAAATAAAAATATAAGCAAACAACAAAAAACAAAACCAACATTTCTAATCAGTACCATTGAAATTTCATAGTCTCCACGAAGAAAGTTACTATCAATGTCCCTTGATATGTCGCTATCGTTGGGAAAGTCACCATCGGTGTGAAAGTCACTATCGGTGTGAAAAATCACTATGTTAAGTCACTGTCGGTATAAAGGTCACGATCGGTATAAAAGTCACTATCGGTATGAAGAGAGACTATCAGCATCAAAGTCACTAATTTGGTATTTTATTGTCACATATCTGATTAAGGCAGCTGATCTATAACATTAAAAAGATTTGCCTGCCACTTCGTTGTATCCATCTTCTTATTTTTCTCTTGAAATTCTTATACATATAGGCTGTTCTTAATTCTTGAGGCAACATGGCATATATTCTTGGTGCCAAATAGGTAAAGGCTCGTTGCCCAACTCTTTTCTCAGCTCTCGGGGTTTCAAATCTATTTTTTTGTTTCTGGTAGAATAAATATAATCTATTGAATTCAATTGTATTTTTCCTTGAAATGTGTGAAACAAAATGTGAGCCGAGAACAACTGATGAATGTCAGCTATTCCTGATAATCTATACAGTTCGTCTCCATCAGAGGTAAGTGGTCTCCCAAAATAATCCTCAACAACCATTTTGCATTGTTTCGATCTTTTTAGTTGATTCTCGTAAGCACCCCCAACCTATAATACCATATGATAAGTGGGATTCCAGGAGAGCAAAATAGAGTATGCGTAGGTGCTTGACCTCAAGAATCTTCCTTAAATATCTGAATTTATAAAGCAGCCCTCTTAACCTCTTAACTATATTATCGACATGTTTATTCCATCTCATATGTCTGTCGAGGGTAATTCCTAAGTATTTTATACTCTCCGCTGCAGGTATGATGGTGGAATTGTCGACGTGTAGGGACCCATTTGTGGCAGACCAGATGCTTATGATACAAATGGTAAAAAAATGTTTTTCTAGATTGAGAGTCAGCTTATTACATTCGAACCACTTTTTAATTTGTAGAAAATCACATTCTGCATATTTTTTAACTCTTTCCAGGATTTACTTTCATAAAAATAGCAGCGTCATCTGCAAAACATATAATTTGTCCTTTTGTTTCCATTAACAGAAGATTGTTTATATATATTGTAAATAGGATCGGACCTAGTACTGTTCCTTGTGGTACTCCGTATGTTACTTCTTTTACACTGCTTCTATATTCTCCGATTTCCACCATTTGTTTGCGATCTGTTAAATAACTTTTCATCAAATCATATCCTTTTCCCCTGAAGCCACACCGGTAAAGCTTATCTAATAGTTTCTTGTGAGATACAGTATCAAAGGCCTTAGCAAGATCTATAAATATGCAGAGGGCTGGGATTTTTTCATTTAGACATTTGTATATCTTTTTAGTTAGTTCTCCGATCGCATCTTGAGTTGATTTACCCCGTCTAAAACCAAATTGATTTTCGGCAATAATTTGATATTTGTCCATAAACCCAATGATACGTTTTTTTATAATCTTTTCTATAATTTTATTTATATTCGACACTAGCGATATGGGCCTGTAATTAATTATAATAATTAATGCTCATAACGAATCTTTTACAAATGTATGCACCCACAGCGGATAGCGATGATGAAGAAATAAAACGCTTTTATCAAGAACTGAAAAGTCTGATACGATTAACAAAGAAAGAATAAATCAATATTGTAATGGGCGACTTCAACGCCAAAGTTGGTACCGAGAAACCCCAGCAGTGACAGGGAAGTTTGGACTTGGTGAGCGTAATTTAGGAGGCGAATGACTGATTGAATTTTGTCCAGAAGAAGGGATGGTGCTAACCAACACCGTTTATCAATCATCTGTAAGAAGACTTTACACAAAGAGATCAGCTAAAGATTAACCAGAGCATCTTGTTCGAAATCAAATTGACTTCATTGCGATGAACGAACGGTTCAGGAGTGCAGTGATATCGTCGAAGGCTTACCTTGGTGCAAAGATTGCAACCGACCACAGCATTGTTATTGCAGATGTTTCTTTGAGACTGAAAGCAATGGAAAAGAGTGTGAGGAATGCTGAAATTGACAAACGGCGAGCGTGCGTACAGTTTCAATGATGCACTAAGAAATTCTGAAGATGTCGATGTGGAGATGTGGACGAAAGTGAAACAAATAATCAATGAGTTAAGTAAACATCGCTTGAAACCAGCAAGATATCTGCACAAAGAATGAATGACAAACGAAATTTTAACACTCATGGAGGAGAGAAGAGAATGGCTGAATGTTGACCGAACGAAATACCGAGATGCGCACAAATGTATTCAACGGGATCGAAGATAAAAAGCGAATATGGGAGAAATACGTTCAGCAGCTCTTTCGTGATGTGAGAGAAGAATCACACTTGCAAGGAGCGAATACATGACCAAGTATCCTGGAAGATGAAGTTGGATATGCAATTAAACAACTCAACAATGTGAAGGCCACTGGCCCAGATGACGTACATGGAGAGGTCCTGAAGCTGCTTGATGATGAAGCAGTTGAATCTCTTACCAGACTGTTCAACAAAGTGTACAAAGAAGGCAAATTGCCAGTGGATTAGTTGAAATCTCATTTCATCACTCAGCCGAAGAAACCCGATGCCAGTAAATAAGAAGACCACCGCACTCATGAACTCCTTATAGTATATCTCAAAATTATACTTAAGAGAATATACAGACAATGTGATGAACATATTTCTAGCGAACAATTTGGCTTCAGGAACGGATTTGGGACAAGAGATGCGCTGTTTGGTTCACAGGTGCTCGTGCATAGAAGCCTTGATATGAACGTCGACGTACCTTACCTAACCTATTTTATCGACTACGAAAAAGCCTTTGACAAGGTCAGACACACTCCGAATAATGAAGGATGTTGATGTGGACAACATAAATGTTTATACTATTGCAAGTTTGTATTGGAATCAAGTGGCTTCAGTTCTCGTGGATTCCATCCCAATCGTAAGAGGAGTGAACCAGGAATGCGTGCTTTTCCCTACAATTTTCAACCTCTCGTTGAAAAGAATAATGTCTTTGCAGGGTACGACTGAAGGAATTTCAGTGAATGGAATACTTGTCTACAATATTAGAAACGCAGATGACAGTTCTCATTAGCTCGTCGGCCTACAACAGCTACTAGACCGAGTAAATGTTGCCAGCAGAGAGTATGGTATTCCAATAAATGTCGAAAAGACGAAGTTTATGGTAATTAATAGGACAGATGATGTACCGGCTACGCTGCAACATCTGGATGGGCACCAAATTGAGCAGTGCACGAGGTTTATATATCTTAGCTGCTTAGTAGGCAGCAAGTGGGAGATGAAACCCGAAATATAAAGCAGAATCGATAAGGCAAGAGCTATCTTTGTGAAGATGAAGAGGTTGCTCACGAACGGAGATCTCAGTCCCGACTTGTGTCTGCGGGTGGTTCGCTGTTACGTCTTTCCCATTGGGCTGTGTCGAGCAGAAGGCTGGACTGTACCTGAATGTCTTGAGAATAAAATAGCTGGATTTGAGATGTGGGTGTACCGGCGAATGCTTCACATCTCATGGCGAGACCACATGACCAACCCCGAAGTTCTCTGAAGAGTAAATTGCGACGCTCATCTACTCACCGCTGTGACGACGAGGAAACACCAATACTTCGGCCACATTATGAGAAATGAAAAATACAAACTGCTCCATACCATTGTTTAAGGCAAGATCCAAGGAAGACGAGCGCCTGCAGAAGAAGAATATTTTGTCTCATGAACCTACGACAGTGGTTCAACAAGAGTACGAAGTCCCTGTTCAGAGCTACGGCCTCCACAGTAAGGATTGGCCTGATGATCGCTGATCTTTGTTAGAAGTGGCACCTTAAGAAGAAGAAGAAGGCTTGTTCAGCCAGATTTTAAATACTGTCATAGGGTGGGTTTTAAACGGTTGGTGCTGAGCATAAACAATCAATCTAATCAACCTTATGCTACTGTAATATTAATTAATTCTGAATCTTGAGCATTTTCAGCACACAAAGCGTTAATTAGATAATACCGGTAATGCGAACTCGCGGTTAGTAGCTTGTTATAGAATGTATAGATTATTGTATTGTATGTGTTACTATCTTTGTGTTATCAAACTAAATAATTGCATTATTATGTATATAATTCTAAAGCCGTACTTTGATATTTTTTTGTTTTTACCTGTATACTCAGTTATTTGTGCACATAATCAGAACCACTTTAGATTCGGATTTGAATGTGGCGGTTGGAATAAATTCGAGTCTGTAATGTCTCTATTCATTTCATTCATATAGTTTTTCAGATCTGATAGAATTGGTTTGTAGGAATCTATAAGGAATTTCGCAATTGCGTGGACCCTTGGGAAATTTAGAAATCTTTTATTTGTTGAACCACACAACCCTGATAAATTTTAAGAAACACTAGTTATGATCTCTCGATGAAACAGAGTCTCCATAAGTCTTTACCAGCATTCGCATACGGAATTTGGCTCAAAACACAAAATTTGAGACAAACACTTTGTGCAATATATGTTTCCATTGTAAAATTCGCAAAGTACTGAGGTCAACTGGTTTCAACAGCTGTCGTAAACAAACTAGTTTGAAGATCGCGCTCATGTTTGGCATAGTATTTGAGGACAGTCCTACCAACATACAAAAACTTAAAAAATTTAAAAATATTCAATGCGGGTAAATTAAATTATAATTTCCGGAGTAAGTCGCTTTCAATAGTCGTTAAATACAGTCTTGATATCTGGACTTTTCAAATCGATATAACAATATATTCGTATATTTTTCATGTCACTTTGTACTTCAAATTGTCCGATGATGGACGATGCTTCGAATCAACGGTAAGAGTAAATATAAATTAACTTTATTTGTTGCTAGTAAAAACATATAAAGAATTTTTTTGTGTTTTAATCAATCTTAGTTACCAACTAGTAACGGCTTTATGTATGCAATGTCTCAAAGATCTTCACTTGAATAGTGCTAGAGAAATGATTTACAATTATCTTAATTCGAATGGGAAATGGTGACTTCTTGTGATAACAACTATTTGATATAAGACTAGTTTCCGTATTTCGAATATTTCTATTGGGTTTCTCCTTCCAACTAAACTGAAAAAGAAGATGGTATAACCTAGTGACAGAAATAAATTGAACTACTACTGGCTGCGTTCGAGCATGATGATGAATGCGACACTTTGATTCGTTTTCCTCACTCCCAGTTGCATGGTCTCTGCCATCGACCTAATTGGATGGACCATGTTCCTTGACCTTTTGTACCTGATGACGAATCGATTCGTCTCAATTTCTGATTGATTGAATATATATATATATATATATATATATATATATATATATATATATATATATATATATATATATATATATATATATATATATATATATATATATATAAATTATTGAAATATATATATATATATATAGTGATATGCCAAAAAGAGAACAATTTGAAGCAAGAATAAATATTATACACACAGCAACAGAATGTAAGCGAAAATAAAAATTTTAATTTTCCTACAAACCTGTTGTGTATCACCTGTTTTTCAGACTTTTCGCAAATAGTGAATTGAACCAAAAATTTCAGATTACTGCAACTTTTACTTAAAATGAAGAATTTTGTTCTTCTTCAGAGTTTATTGTTGGTAGGACCAGATAATTACTTAAAATATTGCATTCGTTTATTCGACTAAAGCCAGGAACACTTCATTTCTTTCTAAGAAA
The DNA here is from genome assembly GCA_013387265.2 of Cryptolaemus montrouzieri. Taxonomy (NCBI): domain Eukaryota; kingdom Metazoa; phylum Arthropoda; class Insecta; order Coleoptera; family Coccinellidae; genus Cryptolaemus; species Cryptolaemus montrouzieri. The sequence continues at coordinate 21,305,342 of JABFTP020000185.1, forward strand.
ATTATTTTTCAAGGGACAATATTCAACCTTCCTTAGAATGTTAAATATCCTCCCTTGAAGGAGCTAGTTTTTCGATCTACTCTTCTTAATCACCGTTAACCGGGGCCACCGAGAAGTGGTACAGCAAGGTCAGATGTCACGAATAGGAACAATGGACTGCCGTTTCGGTCTCGTCTGATCTCGTCAGCATTATATACCCATTCGTAACACAAGGCTATGCCGTTACCTACTCATCTCAATTGGTTGGAGCGAACGCAATAATGTAAATATCACTGCGCCCCCAACGAATCGAAACAGAGGCTATCTCACCAACGCCCCGCGAAACGGATAAACCAAAGAGCAGATAAAACAAGAAAACGTTAAGTGGTCACACTAGTTCGATAACATGCCACCATGCGACACTGACGTATCAGACAGAAGCGGCCGTCGAAGGACCGACGCTCCTCATTTCTATGTGGTTTACAACCAGGCATACACAAACATCTCAAAACAAAAATTTACTATATGCGAGATTTCGCAATGTGTAGATACATCGAAGAAAATTATTTTTCAAGGGACATTATTCAACTTTCCGTAGAATGTTAAATATCCTCCCTTGAAGGAGCTAGTTTTCCGATCTACTCTTCTTAATCACCGTCAACCGGGGCCACCGGAAAGTGGTACGGCACGGTCTGATGTCACGAATAGGAACAATGGACTGCAGTTTCGGACTTGTTTGACCTCGTCAGCATTGTCTACCCATTCGTAACACAAGGCGTTGGAGCGAACGCAATAATGTAAATATTACTGCGCCCCCAACGAACCGAAACAGTGGCTACATTATTGCGTTCGCTTCAACGAATTAAGATGTGTAGGTAACGGCATAGTCTTGTGTTACGAATGGGTAGACAATGCTGACGAGGTCAAACAAAACCTAAACTGCAGTCCATTGTCCTATTCGTGACATCTGACTGCGCTGTACCACTTCCCGGTGGCCCCGGTCAACGTTGATTATGAAGAGTAGATCGGAAAACTAGCTCCTTCAAGGGAGGATATTTAAGATTCTACGGAAGGTTGAATATTGTCCCTTGAAGAATAATTCTTCGATGTGTCTACACATTGCGAAATCTCGCATATAGTAACTTTGTGTTTTGAGACTTCATTTCTTGTTTCAGAGAAAATGTAATGTGAAGAAATTCATTTAGCTAGCATGTTGTGTTCGATATAATGTATGTCATATCATTGAGCGGAACAATCGAAAAAAATAACAGCTTTCGCCTTAAGTATTTGCCGACGTCGTATATAAAGGATTCTTTAACTCCTACGCGGAGCATAGAGCTTGGGAAGTGCTCGCCAGCGGACCGTATTTCTCGACGGAACTTTGGCCTCTCTTCATGTCTTTCCCACCTTCTTCAATTCAGCCATAATTCAGCTGGCAAAACCTAACCTACTTTTCTTCTGCCCTGTGGGTTTCAGTCCAGTGCTGTCTTAGCAATACAATTGCCATCCTTGTGGTGGGTGTGTCCGATCCAGCCCCATTCCCGTAATTTGATTTCCTTCTCTATTTTATTCTGATTGGTCAAGTAGAGGATGTCCTCGTTTCTAAATGTCTGTGGCCAAGGTTTTCCATCCGATCTACTCTTTCTGAAGTTTCGGTAATAATTGGAATTTAGGGTAGGTTATTAGCCTTCTGTACCCGAGTCAGGTGCTGGGTCTGCCTGCTTTAGCTTCCAAACAAGCCTCATGTGAAACCTGGCGAGAAAGCAACGACATTTTCTTCATTTCCTGTATTCTGAGGATATACCGCCTATGCCCGGCCCTTGGAAGAGAAATCATAAGTCGACTCCGCATGCTAGGATTTTCTGAAGGCCTTTCATAGGGTCTCTCAGTTTGTTCAAATTTTTAAACGTTAGTGGACGGTATGACACTGGGTGGTTTCGGAACTTCTTGTCAGGGAAACCTCAAATATTTAGAACAAGTAATGCTGAATCTGTGCCTGTTAATGTAGTGATTGGAGTACCTCAGGGAGGATACATCTCCCCCTTGATGTTCCTCCTGTTTATCAACGATAAAAAAAGATGTATACATCCCAGTAAGCTGTTGCTCTTCACAGATGTTAAAAGTTGTATAGGGTCATCAAGAATACTTTAGATTGTCATCTTCTGCAGGAAGATTTGAATCCGATTTGGAAGTGGTGTAGGAGAAATGGGATGGAGATGAAAACAGAGTGTCAAACTATGCATTTTTTCGATCTGATTCTACGACACACTTTCAATATACATTTCAAAAGCGTAATCTCCAGTCATTTTTCTTGATAAAAGATCAAGGAGTGTTCTTTGATTCAAATCTCAGCTTCAATTATCACATCCAGTACATCACGAGCAGGGGTTTTAAGATGCTTGGTTCCATTAAGAGAAATACTCGAGATTTCAACAATATGGAAGCAATAAAATATCTATATTTCACATGTAAGGAGCGTACTCGAATATTCCTCGATAGTATGATCTCCTTATTGTAAAGCCTATAAAGAACTAATAGAGAGTGTTCAAAATAAATTTCTAAATTATGTTGCTTTCAAATTGAAAATAGGTAAAGAAGAACGCGATTATTCAGAGCTTCTCTCCTTTCTGGCTTCTCTCCTTTCTGGCACTATACATATATATTCAAAAATTTGGATAATTCTATTTACAATAAATGCTTATATCTATAATTTTGGTGTGTGTCAGAAAAAATACAAGCGTGAGCTCAGGAAATGTAACAGGAAACCATACTATCTTGTATATCATTCAATAAACGAGGAAAAACACTCGTTTACCTGTCGCCATTGCACAAGCAATAGCTTGTCTGTTTATGTTGTGTTGGTGTCGTGTGTACAAAAAGAGTACCAAAGATTTTTCTGCTTAGCCGCTTCACTCTCTCTCGCATTCCATGATTTCCAAACGAAGACAAGGGTGAAAGGAAGGGGTTTGGGACAGGAATCTGTAACAATGGAAAAAGAAAACCAGCAGAAATATTTCAACAATCATACTTCATATTTGTCCAAACAAATCTAAGAAAAGACTCTACATAGGAAGCAAGGTCATGGGATATTTCCTCAAATTCCATCTTCTTTCTGGCACTAGAAACATTAGAGGCACGATGCCAAAATTCTGATATAATGTTTATATACAAAATAATTAATAACTTTACAGACTCCAGTCATCTATTAGGAAAAAAAACCTCAATGTTCCCTACAGTAACTTAAGAAACCCTAGAATATTTTATGTTGATTTTCATCGAACAAATTATGGCTGTAATAACCCAATTGAGAGAGGATGCAATGCTATTAATTCCTTTTCTGGTATTTATTTGTATTGCTTTAAAATTAAGAGCTGTGATTATTGTGATGCCCTGAACTAGAAAGATGTGATGTTTGTATTATATTGAAGTTTTTATTGTTATATACAAATCTGTTGGACTAAAATGGCTTGGCTGTAAATTTTGTAATAAATAAATAAACAAATAAATAAAAATTCATTTGTTTACAGGGCTAGTGTGCTGTGGAACTAGCTTGCATCGAACATCTTTCCGATAACTGACAATTTGGCCCTTTTCAAGAAGCGATTGAACACACTCATTCAATCATCTTCATTTCAAGAGTTGAGAATAAAAAACAACCGAGATAATGCCATATTCCCAAATTCCGGAAAATCGATATCAATAACTCAGAAACGTACTAAAACATTGACAATGGAATATCCTGTATAAGCATTCACTGTCCATGAACTCGGATTAAAATACCCCTGGATGTTTCCGAAAAAAATCTGTTTTATTCCCACATCGTAATATGAATTCTGTAGCATTATTGTATTGTGAAAATAATGATGGCCCTCCGAGAATTCAACTTCTTTTCATTTATTAGAATTTTTCTCCTCAGACGAGATGTGGGTGTACAAAATTCGCGCCTCGGGACAAAGCGAAGAACCAGAAAGGCCCCAAAGAGCTGAAAGCTCCGGATTACTTCTTTCATGTAACACGAATTTGATATCAAATAGTTGCGACGTTTCATCTTGGCCGCGTTTCTCCTCGCACAATCTCTCGAAATCAACATAAAATACAATGACGCGTGAAAAGTACGCTTGCGACTTGTTTTTGCAATTTACAATGAAAACGTGAATGACTGAGATGAGTTTCTTTGAGGGAATGACGATTTTATTGGAAAAAAGCGATGCGGTGGTATAGAAACAGGATTCGTTCGCCAGGGGGAGGAGTTCTGGAGAGAAACGAGGGAATCTTTGTTTTGTAAGGTATGTCTTCTGAAAGGCGCTGAGAATTGAACAGAAAATGGTAAAGACTGTTTTTCTATGATTTTGAAGAGAAACTGCTTCATTTGGATATGAGTCACTTTGAGGAGATTCTCTAGAGCTGAGGCTTACGATCGACTCTGAGAAACTGCAGGTATGTGTGACGCAGGTATATCATACATACAAGATACACCCTACCTATCTACCTACCTACCTAGGTAGGGTGTACCGTAGCATATATAGATATTAGCTTTTCGCACAATATATATTATTTTAGTCAACATTTGGGTTGGGTTTATTCAGGTTCTTCTCTATAATTTCAATGAAAAAACTCATAGTTATTAAAAATTGCGAGTCTATTGCTTGTTACAAAATAAAAGAGTTACATGGGGTGTTATAACATAACTAAGGAGTGACTTTGGATGTTGAAGCGTGGCACTGCATGTCCTCAGCATATTTTTCATGAGATGGTATGTAACCACTGAGAGCTAATCGCAAGCATGATGACATATGATCGACAGTTAGTCGATTGCGATATTCTGACTTAACTATCTTCATTTCAAAAAATGCAGACTCGCACAGTAAGTTGACCCAAACTTTGCCGTCAGTTGAAAGCGATATTCCTTAGATTCGGATATTTATCTTCAGACATAAAACACCAGAAATTTGAATCGGATGCTGTAGCTTTGAGATGTATATCTGATATAATCTGCACCAACTCATTTCCAACAGAACATGAGTTCATATTAAACTGACTTCCTATTTCAGTAGCTAATGTCTCAATGTTGTCACATGAAAAAGGATAACTCATGAATGATGCTATATTTGCCAATTTGCTGCAATCATAAAAACGCATTTCGAATTGTCCCAAAATATTTGATGATTCAGCCTCTTCCGTATCATAATTGCACTGATGAATCCTTGCTTTCAAAGACGGAAAATGTATCAGATTTTTGCTCTTCAATTGATCTATCATAAGTTGCAATTTACTTTCGAATGCGTTTACTGCGCTGATCATCTTAATAATAGTTTTTCCTTTATCTTGAAGCTCAAAGTTGATGGTGTATGTGCATTTGAAACATGTACCTGGGCTTTTTGTGAATCAGTTTGGTTTTCGGAAGTCAAAATCTACTTGTGATGTAAACAGGCTACTTGAGTATATAGTTATGTGCATTGTAATGTCAGAACGCATTTCGTCCTCAGAAAGAGTTGGATCGTTCTGTAAAATTTTTGTCAATCTAGGATGTATGTGTTCCTCTAACAACTGTAGGTAGCCATTTCCATTCAGATTACCCTCAATAAAGAAAGGCCCAACTAGATGATTGCCAAAATTCCTGCCCAAACGTTCAACGTCTGAGGCCTTTGCGTGTGGGCCTCTCTAAACCAATGAGGATTCTGTGTGTCCCAATATCGACAATTACGTCTATTCACTTCACCACTGAGCATAAAGGTGCTTTCATCAGAAAAACAGATGTTATTCAGAAAATTTGGATTAGCGTTTAGGTTTTCACTTAGATTTTCACAAATATGCCAAATCACGATCTGGATCATTTTCGTTTATTTCATGCACTAATTTTACCTTGTAGGGTGAAATTTGTGATGTTTCACGATTCTATGGACAGTTGTAGCTGATACACCAGTCAGACGAGATAGTTTTCTGATCGAAGTAGTATTCTCCATTTGTAGATGACCCACTACTGCCACTTCCGTTGCCTCATTTCTGACAGGACATGCCACTTCATGTTTTTGTTTGCCACCGAACCCGTAGCTAGGAATTTGTCAACCAAATATTTAACGTACTGGTGACTGAATCCCTTTCTCTTTCAGGATGGTTCCTATCTGAGTATCATTGCCGTTTGTCTAGCAAAGCTGTTATTTCGAAAATACGTCAATACATTGTTGAAACCTTTCTCAGTGGAATTTACCATTTTCAGACTCATTTCACCTGACGAACAACAACAATAATGAGGAACTGATCTGAATAATAATAATATTTCATTGCAAAAATGAGAAATAACAGATGACTGCACGCCAGATGGAAATGAAAAAATGTGAACATTTTCAATGCAGAAATCAGCTTTATTTCTTCGTAATTGATGCTCAACACATCGTACCGCAATACTTTTAACAGTTTCGAATTAATTTTAGTTGATAATTTCAAATGACGATATTGAATTTTCGAAAGCGACATCCTGTATGGAGAGCCGAACTGAATGAAATGCTTTAATCATTCTGGAATTCAAAAACCTTTCTGAAGATATGCCACTTGAATTATTTGTATGATTTTCAAGTTGGGGATGCTGAATGGAAGGGTTGATTGCAAAAATTCTATAACCACACAAGAAAGTCCTATTCTCGGATCAAACATGTTCTCGTATACCGAAATGAACCAGTTTCAAAAGTTATTTGGATTTTCAATGTTTCTGCTTCTGGGACACCCTGTATGATGATTCTGGATTTCGAAAATACCAAATTCGAAGAGAAAATTGCAGTACCTTTCCAACGAGGTGCCACTTGACCTATTATCGATCGAATGATTTTTGAGTTGGGGATGCTGGAAATAGGGGGTTGATTGCACCAACTCCAAATTCACAAGTGTAGGTCGTTTTTCTAGACCGAGCATAAACCTGCGCTTGCATTATGCCAAAATAAATCTATTTCATTTAGTATTTGGGATTTCCAGAATTCAACTTCACCCTTGGTTGGGACACCCTGTATGTTAATTTAAAATTCTAAAATGACAAATCAAGGTGGAGAATTGACACCTTTTCAGTAAGGTGCCACTCGACCCTTATTCCTATGATGAATTTCAAAGTTAGGGTTGCTGGGTTGATCTGAGAAGTTTCGAATTATTTCGAAAATGCTCCCTCGAAACAAAAATCGACGTGTCTTGGTGTTTTTCGCATGTTACTCATTTCGGAGTTAGAGGGGGTCGAATTGAGTCATGATTCTACGTTATAAAATGGTGAAATAAATAGAAAATCAACTTACCATACACAACAGAATAAACGACAGATGATGTACAGTTAAAGGTCATAATAAACCGAATGCACTATTCCACTGATTTTCGTTAGCATACATATTCTTCTAATGTGTGTGGCAAGGTGAAAGAAACTTCGAAACTGTTTGGCTACTGAGGAAGGAGTTGCAACCCTAAAAAGTATTTGGTAGTGAACAGTACTTTTAATATCATTACGAAGGAAATTATTGAAAACTAAATTTTATGCATTACTATTTTGAGGTACAACAACAATGTTTATTAGAATTTACCGGCCTAACAACCTCAACTTAAACTTCATAGTCGGGGATTGTACTAACCTGTGTTGGGGACTCACCTGAAGAAATTTGTAGCATTCATAAAATAACGAAGGCCTTTATCATTCATTCTTATATGCTTGAGATTATATGCACAGTATAGAATCAAGTTCTAGAACATTATGATTTATACATAAAAAGAAGCAAAACTCTGACGTTAGTTCTGCCAATTTCTCAAAAACTTAATACTCAAAACAAAAAAAAACATTGACAATGATAAACGCTTATTTCTTGAATGCAATAAGGGTGTTTTTAGACACCGTTTAAATATTCCTTGACCGTGTCGATCCGTAGAACGGCGAGAGCTGCCATCCAACGGTGAACTCATTTTTCAGAGCATAGAATAATCCTCCTTGATGCATACGATGTCAGCATGGGTCTTACGCGTTCCATGAAATATGCCAGAGTATTTAAATATCCCCCTCTGGAGAATGGAATTGACGCAAATAACGGGCGACGTGGAACGTTTGAAATTATTAAACTGCCGGCTTTCCGGTTTACCGGACTACGGAAACATGAATGAATATTAAGTGAGCTTCGCGTCATAAATAGAACGCAAAAACCTCTAAATCAGCGATACTTTGAAAGTGTTGTGGATATTTGGATTGAAGACTATTTTGATTATTTTTATTTCATTGATTTTTCCAGTAATTATTGTGAACTTCCAGCACGATTATGTAGAGTATGTTACGATTTTTGACATTAGAAAGATCACGGCCTCATTTCGCTTGTCGTTGTTTTGTTATTTTGATAGAGAGTGGGTGATTACCGATCGCCCTTCCACCATGTCCTTGCGAACCCATGTGGCTCATCATGTTATCCTGGAACATAATTTCTTGAACGAGTCCAGCTTTTGAAAGGAGTTCAAGAAAGGTTCCCAAGTGCGTTGAATTCTAGAATTATTGTGCCATAACTACTCCCCCAAAAATAATGGACTCCATCATAGTTGGGATAATTTCAAAATTCATATAAGAAAATTCAACATGGGTTTGTGGAGGGATTGAATTGCAGGGTTTTCTTAGCAGCTGAATCAGAAATTATATGGCAAACTGAATTTTCACATTGAGGGTAGGGTAAGCATTCTCATTGGAGAGGTCAGTGATGAGGAGTCCATTCTGGGTCCCCAGCCGTTACTGGTATACACTAGAAATCTGGCTCTTAATATCAACAACAGTAACCAGATATCCTGAAATTATATGTTAACACCCTAACGCAATCCAGATCCTGCAGGACAATTATTGTTTTGTCAGCCGCTGCTCTTTGGAGGGACGTCTGCTAATAATGGATATTCATTGCGAGTCGTGTCCTCCCATTTGGAAATCGAAGTTATAATAACGTCTGACCTAACATGGTCTGGGCAAGTTTCTTTCATTCGTAAAAAGGCAAACACTTCAATTCATATTATCTGTTGAACTTTTTCATATCTCTCATTTGCCAGCTCCATTCGTCTATATAGAAATTAAGCAGGTTCTATTCTAAAATGCGCTGTGTCTTCGACCGCGAACTGTTAAAGGAAGTACAGCGGCGTACTACGAGGATTTCACTGGGTGTATTGCGACCATCCTACAATAAAGCAACAAACAACAAACAATAAAGTGCGGGGATGTTGACCTTCGTCTTTGAGGGGACATGATTATGGCATTTCGAATCATTAAATATGTCTACAAAGGGCTAAGTGACATCTTGGTACTCAATCATATGCATCGACTGCATGGTCATTTGCTGAAATTGAAGAAGGAAAATTCTGGTACGAGTGCGCAGTACCACCTATTTTCCAAATAAATTTGCGATGAGTGGAATGGCTCCTTGATGAGTGGGGTTATATAAGTTAGCGTCTTTTACATTTTCTAGAAATCATTGTATCTCTATCTTAATTGAGGTGGAAATGTGTTCTTCTTCCAGTCTTAGATGCAAATTCATTTCCTTGTTAATAAGTCAGTTGAGGTACCTTTGGTGGATTTAGCTACGACAGCCCTAGGCACACGAAAAGAACAAGTCAAGTTCTTGTCATTGATCCTTCATTAGTTGATATTTGACATAATATTGAAATGAAGAAAAAAATTCAGCTGGCTGTAACGCGATGGAAATTTGGTCAGCTGCTCATACGAACGTGAAATGGAAGAGTTTGTGATTTCCTCTTGCTTGGAATTTCGTCAGATGGTATTTCGCATCATACTCTTTATGTTCCAGTCAGCTGACGTAGTCGAATGTGTGGCACAGAAATCAAGATTCGGCCTCGTTGGTCTATTCAAAGACACCAGCAGACGAATCCTCCACCGGCATACGAACTGCTACAATTTTGAAATTGGAAGTATAAGGTGAACTATTTTCTGAAAAATTTCATATGGCGTAAAAGTAACTGACTGAAAGGTAAAATGCACCATTTTCGTGAAAAATATAGGGTCTTTCTGGATGAAAGGATCATTTGGTGCACTCAGTGCTGCATCTTTTCATGGAAAGCGTTTCAAAAGTTGAAACATCAATTGAAGATATTAGTAGTCACGATTATCATAACGTAGATATTGTTATAATACCTCCTGAAGTAGATGAACTAACGGACGAAGAGGATATAGATGAAAATAAATGCGATCCTTTCGACCTGCCTTAAGATATCAGCTGACGTAGTCGAATGTGTAGCACAGAAATCAAGATTTGGCCTCGTTCTTCTATTTAAAGACACCAGCAGACGGATTTTCCACCGGCATACGAACTGTGTCAATTTTGAAATTGGAAGTTTTAGGTGAACTATTTTCTGAAAAATTCCATACTTCGTGGATGTAACTAACTGGCAGATAGAATGCACCATCTTCGTGAAAAATAAAGGGTCTTTCTGGATGAAAGGATCGTTTGGTGCACTCAGTGCTCCTTTTTCTATGGAAAGCGCTCCAAAAGGCTTGACACATCAATAAAAGATATTAGTAATCACGATTATCATGATGTAGATATTGTTATAAAACCTCCTGAAGTAGATGAACTAACGGACGAAGAGGATATAGATGAAAATGAATGCGATCCTTCCGACCTGCCTGTCTAGATGTAGCAAGGAGAGTTGTGTTACATTATGACAAATTTGTTGCAGCAACAATGAAGAATATATACTTCTTTTTGAATGAATAATACAGAACAGAAATTTTGAATCTAATCCATCTAAAAATTAGTGATTAACTCTAACAGTTCAACCAATGTGGACTAAGGATACAATTGAGCTTAGTAGGAATGAAACACGTGGTTATATCAAACGTCTATATATTCTAAAAACATAATTGAAAAACTAGACTCCAGCAAATATTTTTGAATAGGTGATGGATGAATATATTTTAAAACTAATAGCAGGACAATAACAATTACATATAACTGAGGAAAAAACTTATTCATTTCGTGTTACTGCACAAGCTATCAAGATTTTTGTTGGCATAATACTCTTTAGTTGATACCACAGGCTATCTAGTGAACGTTTGTTTTGGAGTCTAGATGATGATCTATCTATATCATAAGAGTCCAAAGCTCTGTCAAGAAATCGCTTCAAGCGATTAGAAAGATTTTTTAATTTAGCTGATAATTCAAAACTTTATAGAAATGACAAAATCTACGAAGTTAAACCTTTTATAGAAATAACGAATAGAAACTTTCAACAGTGGGAACAGTACTTCAATCTCAGTGGTCCATAGATGATTTGAATTTGGGAGGCTTTTACTTGGTAAAATTCCATTATCAATAATAAAAAACAAGTACTGTATTTTAAGGAATTTTACTTAATAATTGCGATTCGTAACGCGTTTCACTACACCGTAGCTTCTTCAGACCAATGAATATACAGAAAAATATAAATGAGAATATAACTATAAATGTTCTTGAGTAATTAAAAGCTTATTGGGTTACTTCTTCTTAAGTGTTTATTTATGACAGGTATATCCAATAAAATTAACGAATAGATTGCTCCCCGAAAAGATTCAATAGAGCTGAAGGGCTTAAATCGACTTGTTCATTGATGAGTCTACCTGAGTGTTTGTATTTATTGATTTCTAAAGTTTCCCAAAGATCAATATTCCAATATGTATTATCTGTATGCAAAATTTCAAACTGTGGGTCGAAAGAATGTTTATTTTCTAAGAGATGATTCGCGTAATTTGAATCTGATTTTTATTTGAAAAACTGCGTTTATGTTCCGATATTCTAATATTAAAATTTCTATGTGTTCTACCAATGTAGAAATTATCACAGTCATTGCAATTCAATCTATAAACACCTGATTTATTGTTTTTACCTGGTTTGGTTCTATTATTTTTTATATATTTGCCTAAATTATTATTAGTTTGGAAAGCTATGTTGAAATTATTGCTACTTAAGAATGATTTTAGTTTCTCACTTGTAATGCCAACGTAGGTTAAGGTGTTGAATTTTGTTTCAATTTATCGACAGGGTAAACTTCATTCAATACGATTCTACTTTGTTTTTTATTTAAAATATTATTTATTAGTTTGGGATTGTAACCATCATTTTTGGCTATTTGTTTAATCAAATTTAGTTCTTTGTTGAAATTTTCTGGTGATAACAGGATGTTAATCAATGACTCCCAATTACATACGGTTGAAGACACATAACAACAGTGGACCAGCAAGAAGAGCAATCGAGAAAGGCCAACGCATATGGCTCAAAGAGGATATGAAGATCCAGTACAACAGGAGGGACGTTGCAAACATATATTTGATGGTAATCCATACGGAGTTATTGTTTAGATTTCACCCTGTTGAGTTTGATATTTTAGACCCTGAATCCAGATACGATGTCAGAATTTTAATTCATAAAAAGTTTCAGCAATAACAGAAAAAGTTGAATTCACGTAAATTCAAAATTTCTCCACCCAAACCTTCAAATGATAAATTTTCTGACCATAAATTTTTTGACAGATCCACTAATTTAACTGATACCGATTTGACACAACCACAAAAAGATCTATTAGAAAAAGGATTAAAACATAATTCACATCCAAAACATAATAAAACTAATTTTGAACAGTTAGGCATAGACTCCGAAATCATTCTCAGAAACTCCAAAGATAATATTTTAGCCAAACATCAAACAGCAAAAATCATCAAAGAAGACTTTTTGAAATTCTCACCTCATTGCAATTCCGATTATAAGATAATAAAAACAATTGTGTGAAAATAGTACCAAGAACGATTTAGTATTCACTAAAGCAGATAAAGGTAACACCGTCATCGCGATTAGTAAAACCGATTATATTTCTAACACTGAAGAATTATTAACAGCCGAAAACATATAACTAAGGATCCTACCGCAAAATTTCAGAAAGTGGTTAAAAACATAATTTCGACAGCAAAATCATTAATTACAGACCACGAAAAATATAAATTCATCAACTCCAATCCACAATCCCCCGAATTATATTCGTTGATAAAACTTCATAAACCTAATTACCCTATTAGACCTGTTGTTTCTTATGTAACGGCACCTTCTTTCAAACTTTCAAAATTCCTCAACGACTTGCTAATGAAACATTGCAAGTTTAAATCTGAATTTTCGGTCAAAAATTCATACGAATGTATTGCCAATATCAAAGATACCACTATACCACCTAATTCCAAACTCATTTCTTTCGATGTTAAGAATCTATTTCTCAACATTCCTCCGAAAGATACGTATTACTTAGTTGAAGAATTATTAGAAAAGAATCATGTTAATACTATCATTAAATCAGATATTCTTTCATTATTACAAATTTGTTTAGATCAAAATTATTTCCATTTCAATGACAAATATTATACTATTGAAGAAGGCTTGATTATTGGCAATTAAGTAAAATTCCTTAAAATACAGTACTTGTTGTTTATTGTTCATAGATGAAGCAATAATCAAATATTTTGGTCAACATTTTGCTAAACATTTAATTAGAGGAAAGCCTGTACGATTTGGCTATGAAGACTAGTTGATCTGCAGCTCCTGTGGATATTGTTACATGTTTAAAACCTACTGTGGTGCAAAACCAAATATGTTAGGGAGAAAATTATAGTGAAATGTTCATTAACTCTTGGCTCTAGAGGTTTTTGGAACTAGAAAATGTGTATCTGATCCGTCAGATTATAATACATTTCTTGATAATTATTTAGCCAGCCCTGATCTTTCAAAAATATTGGGAGAAAGATGTTTTAGGGCAAACGGAACCATCAGGAATAATCGCTTCAAAAAGTGTCTCATCGTCAGTTCCTCAAATGAAAATAGAAGAACGTGGTTGTTTTCAATACATTCACATCTCAACAAATCAACTATTTTTCGTCAGATGGAAGGACAACAATATTTTGATAATGGGAATAAATTACGATTCGTTTGAATTACTGGCAGAAGCGATAAGATGGTCTTAAATTAGAAAGCAGAAGGTTGATACTCCACAGCCTCTTCTCTTGTCCAAACATTATAACTTCATGGATGATTTCGATCTCCTAGATCAGAGTGTTAACAACGAGAGAATATCTTTTCGGGGAACAAATGGAGGTGGTGACTTTTCACACATATGGTCAACGTGGATGCCGTTAAAGTCTGGAAAATTTATACGGTGGTTTGTGAAGATACGGCTGATTCGTTAACTTACCCGTGGAACATTGGCACTTATTTCAAATAGTATTGTTTTCACAATTACCGGTGAAATCTCACAACTTAATTCCAAGGCACTTGCCCTCAACCGTTTGCGAAGCTGTAACTGACTTCAGGAGTAAACCTCCTGGTTCTATATCCAAGAGTATTATACAAAAGGAAGGCGGTCATTTTTCAATAAAAAATTGAAATACAGTAACGGTAAAAAGTTTGTTATTTCAAAGCACGTGTCAAATGTAATGTTTCAACTATAATTCTGAGATATTGAGAATTTGACAAAAACCATGATACAAATGAAAAGACTTTTTACGATCAAATACATTAATCAACTGACGAAGTAAAAAAAATTCAGGTCTGCACTCAGCCCACACTTCACATTTTTGGCAAATGGATAATTAAGACCCTGTGCATGGACAATTTGAGTTTCACGCCCAGAGCTTTGATTTGTAGAGGTCGATCACGTTTATAAAAAACCAATGTATCACTTTTCATGAAATCAGAAATGAAAACATGATGGTCGGTGGCTTGAAGGTCATACAGAAAAATGAATGTCGAATTCATTTCTTAATTTTATTCTGAATACGGTTCGTCACTTCCCTTTCAAGAAATATTCTAGTCTCAAAATGGTATGAGTTCTGCTATTATATATTTCATGTCTGGTTACCAAATAAAAAATGAAAAATGTGTCTATGAGATAATACCCATCTGCGAATATTCAAATTTTATGAATTTCTCCTGGATGTAAGCGTCGAACAGTTTGTATATGAAATGCTTTCAAATTTTCTGTTTTAGCGTTTAACAAACTTATTTAATGGGTTATTCAAACTCTACACCCAGTCCGGCCTTGGAACTAGTATTTTGCCTCGCCCCTCTTCACCTAGTGATTAGAGGACCAACTAGAATGGCTTCCTACAGATTCTATTAATTTACCCGAAATGGAACAGGTATGTACGGCTTCGTGTCCGGAGATTTACACTCTAAAATTGAGCACAACGAGTTGATGAGTATGAAGTCTGACATAGCAATACCTGAAACTAACATGGAGCGACTATTCCAGACTATCATTCCTACCAGATAATAATGGACCAGCTCCAAAGACCATCTACTAGAGGGTCCCTGTAGGTACACGGACGGCTCAAAAAATATAAAAGGTGTTGGAGCTGGTGTCTACGGTAGTGGTGCTGTCAAGCAATAGTCGATCTGTCTTGGCGACTGTTTTTTAGGCCGAAATATTCGCTATTTATCTTTGTGCTAACCACTTGCGGATGGATTAAAAAATATGTCAATAAAAATCATCGCTGATGTCGAAGCTGCAATAAAGGCATTGGCATACGATACCTGTAAGTCACTTATGGTGGAGGAATGTCACTCTACCCTTGCGAAACAGGGAGAACGAAGCAGGTTGAGTGTGATGTGGGTTCACGGACACTCGGACAGGCTTGGGATTCCTACTAGACTTCAAGGATGGAAAAGAATCGATTGGTACATGAGAACTGGATGAGTCTATCAGGACTCAGATATGCTCGACTTGCCTTTTACTGTGAGAGCCAAGGCTTAACTTAAACTCTCTAGGCTGGACCTGAGAGTTCTAACCACCATACTAACGGGGCACTGTCGGCTCAGAAATCACTTGAACAAATAAGCATTTATTCAAAATGCAAGAACTTGGATCTTACAAACTGAAACCGACTGAGTGTCTTAAGCTCCCGCCCACAAAGCTCATATCATTCACAAGAAGGACGGCGATTGTGGGTGAAATTTAGGATAAGTGCGCCACAAAAGATCAGAGGGTCGTAGTGGTCGTGCTGCTAGGCAGGCATAATCTATATATCTATCTATTCAAATTGTGACTTATCTTACTCTTAATGATTTCTGGGGTTTGTCCTACTATGTTCATGACATTTTGTTCCTCCTGAACACTCTGTCTGTTAAAACGTTCACGTTTAGAAGCGGATTTCGTTAATTTATTAAAAACCTAACATTTTCCGAAGATCGTTCGGATAAAAATTTCAATTTCTTTTTATTTTGAAATATCGATATCGTGTCTCACATTAATATTTGCTTCGATGATTGAATAAATCTTCCATGAAGGGGAGTATTTCCATTTTTACATTAAATTACCAAGAATTACAACTAAGACATTGTCAGAAAAGGAGTTCGTTTTTCTTTTCAGTTGCCAATCTCTGAACTCTGCATAAGAGTTTTCGTATTTATATTTTGATTTTTGTGGCAGCAGGTTTTCGATAATATTAGTTGCTTAATCTGTATTATCAGGATCTGTATCTAATGCACACGAATGCTACTCATAATCTAATTAAAACAGTATTTTTTCGAAGATAATTATCATAATATTTACATTTACATCTGAAACTGACGCTGTTATGATATTGATAGAAATCGACGATGTTTATTTTGATTACGGAATATTCATTCCGTATCTAGTTATAGAATGAAAATACACGAAAGTCAAATGAGAATCAAGTGTTTCAGAAAAAAAATCAAAACTCTAGAGGGAGGATGTTTGAATTGTTATAAAAATGATTTCAGAACTCATATCTCAACAATGAAAACATGCAAAATCATCACTATACAGGGGGTTACATAATACTATGTCACAACTTGAGGGCGTAAATCTACGTGCAATTTTAAGAAAAAAAGTTCATATAAACAAAGGTCCGCAAGAGCTTCGTTACGGAGCTACAGGGTGTTGAAATTTCCGGAAAAAAATTGTGTTTTCTTCAGAACCCCTGCAGTTTTTTAGATATTCAGCCCAAATTTGGAATACAAGCTATTTATCATAATTACACGTCCTAGATATTAACTGAAATTCACAAGGTGTTTTCTTTTCCGAGGCCATGTCTTCTTCTGCCTTTTCGAACTTTTTTGCAGTACGCCACTGATCAGCGTACAATCAATTTTCGTCATCTTCGTTCAATTCAGAAACTTTTTGATACTTGTAATTTTTTTCGAATCTCCAACAGTTTTCCAGTGCAAACTATAGAATTTGAATTATTTAAATTGTATGTTATTCGATAAATAAATAAAAATTATAGAAATACTCAATAGGTATGCCCAAAATTTGCTTTTATTTTGATAGCTCGTCTTCTGAGACTTAAACTCACTCAATATCAAACTAAAAAAAGAACAATTATAGACTAAATAAATTGCTGGAAGTGTCCTCCACCTGCAAGAATACAGGCCTCTGTCCTTCTTCGTATATTATTACGCACTCTTTTGAATATTCCTGGGGAATTTCTTACCGTGTCACAAGAGGTTAATATCCGATTCCTCAATTCTTCTACAGTGTTCACTGGAGTGGTATAAACCAAACTTTTGAGATGTCTCCATAAAGAAAAGTCTAAACTATTTCAGTCTGGGACCTAGAAGGCGATGGTTCTGGACCACCCCGACCTATCCATGGGTTGTTGAAGGTATTATTTAAGAATTCCCTAGCATCTCCATTAAAATGTGCTGGTGCCCCGTCATGCATGAACCATATTATGTTTCTCACCAAGAGTGGTACATCCTCCAGCAATATAGGTAACTCCTCCTCAAGACATTGCCGGTAAGCGAGACTATTTAGTCTGTTAGGCAAAAAAAAAGGCTCAATCAATTATTTCGATCCAGATATTCAGTGAGAATTGTTCTTGATGATGATATTCTTCAATCAAATGGGGGTTTTCCTAAGCCTACTAATGATTATTGTGAAAATTTGTGATAGCAGTTCTCTAAAAGATAGCTTCGTCTGTTTCGTCTGTGAACATTATGTCACTATCAAAATGAGCATTTTTTCTAATTTTATCTGAGAACCATCGGCAGAATTTCAGTCTTGAAAGGAACGCTCGAGGAAGTAGAGTTTGGACGCGTTGAATATGAAACGGGTACAATGAAAAGTCGTGGAAAATCCTCCAAACTAGAGTATGTAGAATATTAAACTGATTTCCAGTTTTTCTTGTACTCACATGAGGATTCGAATCAATACAATTCAGAACTGCTTCCTCAATATCTGGATTTCTCATAGTTAGAGTTGCACCTTTTAAATGATTATTTGCAGTAAAAGTACCAGTTTCCCCCAACCTTCTGTGGATATATGAAAATGTTCCCCTGTTTGGTGTTACTCGATTTTGAGAGTGCTCCTGATATAATCGCCTATTTTCTGCTGTGTTTCCGTCAGCCAGACCGTACATGTAATGGATATCAGCCAATTCGGAGTTAGTAAAATCATCCACTTTTTCTTTCAGCAATAACTTCAAAAGTCTTAAAACTAATCGTTAATTCAATGAATTCGAGCAGACACTGGTTCAACTTTAGCAACTGTCAAAATAAATAAATAAATGAAAAAATCAAAGCCTACTAGTCAGTTTTTCAATTAGATGTGCTTTCAATTCAGCGAATGCCTACAATCGTTTAATAATATTTTGCTCGACAACGATCGGAGGTACGAAAAATTAACATGTGTCAAAAAAGTTTCCAAATTGAATGAAGATGAAGAAAATTGATTGTACGCTGATCAGTGGCGTACTGAAAGAAATTTTGAAAGGGCAAAAGAAGACATGGATCCGGAAAAGAAAACACCATGTACATGTTAGTTAAAATTTAGGTTGTATAATGATGGAGGCTGTAAAAAATAGCTTGTATTCCAAATTTGGCTAAATATCTCAAAAACTGCAGGGTTTCTGAAGAAAAAAAAGTTTTGCCCGGAAATTTCAAAACTCTGTAGCTACCTTACGAAACTCTTGCGGACCTATGTTTATATGAATTAAATTATTGTAGATGCATCCCCTCAAGTTGTGACATACTATTATGTAACACCCTGTGTGTGTAGAAACATTGAATACTTATACTCAAGGAACAATATTCGGGTGGTCGAAGAAGGAGGAAATATAAATCCCGAAATTTCATTGAAATTTTTTTCCTGTAGGTAATTTTCGGGAACAAAGCTCTTTTCAATTAGCGAGCTTGATAGAAATTAAATCAGTGTTGGTTCTGGAATATAAATGAACGAGAATTGTAACTAATTAAACGACAAGGAAAAGTAAATATTTGTATACTCAAAATTGTGTTTGCCCGAGACAAACATCAGCTAATCATATTGTGTTATAAAGGCAGCCTAATCACCGGCGGCATAAAGATGAATTCTCTTCATAACCACGACTTGTTCCGGGACTTCCGGATTAAGGTTCATGAAAATCGAATATTGTTGAACTTTCAATAATTGGAGAATGATTTTTGAATTGAAATTAATTTCTGGATGGAACTTCATGTAATATTGGTATGTAATATGGTATCCATATTTCTCAAGTGAAAAATGATTTGGTTGGTTGAAGTTTGCACTTGGATTTGGGACTCTCATTTCTTTTTTCAAGTTGTCTAGAATTTTGAAGAGAAATCAGACTATCTTCATTTCGTTTAGACACAGATTGATTAAATAATTGTTCAATTTGATTTGTTTTTCATTCATCTTAATATATCCAAAACAGATAGTTCACAAAATCCAGAATTTAGTCTAAACACTGAAATTTGTTTGTATACGTTTTTCTTTATAAGAATTTGGTTTTCAAGAAAACTTTTGGATTATTGTGAAGTTCACATAAGTTTAGATTAGAGTTATTATTTGGATGAGGTTCATTAATTGATTTTTGTGATTGTTTTATTTGTTTAACATGGATAGAGAAATTTGAATGAAAGTCACCAAACCTTACATGTTTTCAAAGATATAGGGTGATTTGTTTTATTCTGGACATATATTTAAATTTTCAATACTCGAGAATCGGTAAACCGAAATCGATGAAATTTCACACCTTTATTAATCTCAGCCCAATTAATCGACTGACTAACGGAGAAAAATTCAAAAGGCAGGTACGTACTTAGTTCAAACTTCATATTTTCGCGAAATGCATAGTATAGACACCCTGTATATTGGATAATCTCATTTTATTGTTGGTCATGAGCTATTCATAGACCTCCAACACGTGTGAAAACAATTAAGGCAGTATTTCTACAATCAAGGAAATCAACACTCAAAATTTGATGGGCAACTTTCAGGTACTACCGAAAAATTCATCTTGGATACCTTGTAAATTTACGATTTTTCGATCGAATTTTTGAAAAAAGATGGCTTTCGATATCATTTTCTAAACGTTTTATTATAAATATCATTTAGTGCTGAATACGTTTTTTTCACAAGTAAGTGTGCATTCCTATTAAACTAACCATTCCGAGTATTTATTTTTTCTCTTCACCAAATTCGAAGAAACTGCATTCCATTACCTAAGACAATCACACAGACGAAGAAACTTACTCTCTGATTCTGAAACTGTTCTTCAGTTATTCTGATCAGTGTAAGAAAAGCACCTGGTGAACCTCATTCACTTTTTAGACGAAAATATTTTTATTCTAATTACAAAAAAACAATGCCTTATTTATACACAAATTGATAATATGGAATAAGGAGATCTGTTATGGATTTCGCATAGATAATGCATGCTTAGCTTGTGTACGCTTAATGTTATATAGATAGAATTTGTACTATTTGTGTATTCTCCACAACGATAACTTCACCCAAACCAGCCACATCAATTTTTTCGTCAACCTTAACTCTATTGGAATTGTGTTTTTTGTTGACAACGTATCCATTTTATATGAATTCGTTCGTTAATTCAACAATGTGCATTTTTGTATCTTCAGACGAATGAATGTACAGAATTATGACAACTATATATAGATACTACTGAGAATATAAATACAAATGTTCTTAAGTGATTAAAAGCTCATGGAGTTGTCTCTTCTTCTGTGGTTATTGATGACAGGTATATCCAATAAAATTAAGGAACAGATTGTTCTTTGTGAAGATTCAATGAAGGTAAAGGGCTTAAATCGAGTTGTTCATTAATGAATCTACCCGAGTGTTTGTGTTTGTGTATGTTGATTTCTAAAGTTACCCAGAGATCAACTTTCCAATATTCATTATCTTTATGCAGAATTACAAACTGTGGGTCGGAATAGTGATCATTTTCTAGGAGATGATTCGCGTAATTTGAATCTGATTTTTTATTTGAAAAACTGCGTTAATGTTCCGATATTCTAATATTGAAATTTCTATGTGTTCTACCGATGAAGAAATTATCATTGCAACTCAGTCTATGAACACCTGATTTATTATTTTTATCTGATTTGGTTTCATTGTTTTTATATATTTGCCTAAGCTATCATTAGTTTGGAAAGTGTTGAAATTATTTCTACTCAACAATAATTTCAGTTTTTCATTGTAGGTTAAAGTGTTGAATTTTGTTTCAATTTATCGACAGGGTGAACTTCATTCAATGCGATTCTACTTTGTTCTTTTTCAAAATATTATTTATTTTTTCAGAATATAAACATTATTTTTAGCTATTTGTTCAATTAAATTTAATTTTTGTTGAAATTTTCTGGTGATAAAGGAATGTTAATCAACCTATGAATAAAACTGTTGAATGCTGACATTTTATGTTGATAAGGATCGCAATCTACCATAAGCTGTCACATACTGATATTATAATTCATAACTCGTCATGTCATCCGTATCAACATAAAATGTCAGCATTCAACAGTTTTATTCATAGATTGATTAACATTCCGTTATCACCAGAAATTTTCAACAAAGAACTAAATTTAATTAAACAAATTGCTAAAATTAATGATTATAATCCCAAAATAATAAATAATATTTCGAACAAAAACAAAGTAAAATCGAATTGAATGAAATTCACCCTGTCGATAAATTGAAACAATAATTCAACAGTTAAACCTACGTTGGCATTACAAGTGGAAAACTGAAATTATTCTTGAGTAGAAATAATTTCAACATAGCTTTCAAACTAATAATATAATAATAAATATTTAAAACAATAAAACTAAATCATTTGAATTGTGGAGGCCGTTACTTGATGTAGATCCATGATATGAATGAGATAAAAACACAAGGTTTAAGTTTGATCTACACTTTATTTGAAAAAAATTCAAACATTCAACAGGTAGAGTAATTGAATTCAACTGAATTACTTACTTAACTTGTTCAATTAGTTTATATTATCTTTCATACTAACTGTACAATGGCTCGGTGTGGATTTTCCTGTTATTCATCCAACTTGTTCTACGATTTGTTTATAATACCATACTCTTCATTCTATTTTTCATTCTTGATAAAGCTGCTGTGTCAGCGAAACGTCGTCGAATTTTTTCAAATAAAGTGTAGATCAAACTTAACCTTGTGTTTTTATCTCATTTAAAACTAAATCAGATAAAAATAATAAATCAGGTGTTGATAGATTGGATCGCCATGAATGTAATAATTTATACATAGGTAGAACACATAGTAATTTCAATATTAGAATATCGGTACATAAACGCAGTTTTTCTAATGAATCAGATTCAAATTATACGAAGCATCTAGAAAATAATCACTTAATCGACCAGGTAAAAACAATAAATCAGGTGTTTATAGATTGAATTGCAATGACTGTGATAATTTCTACTTTGGTAGAACACATAGAAATTTTAATATTAGAATATTGGAACATAAACGTAGTTTTTCAAATAAAAATCAGATTCAAATTACGCGGATCATCTCTTAGAAAATAATCACTCTTTCAACCCACAGTTTGAAATTTTGCATACAGATAATAAATATTGAAAAGTAGATCTTTGGGAAACTTTAGAAAGCAATAAACACAAACACACAGGTAGACTCATTAATGAAAAGTCGATTTAAGTACTTCACCTCTATTGAATTTCTTCAGGATGCAATCTATTCCTTAATTTCATTAGATATACCTGTCATCAATAACCACCTAAGGAGAAGCAACTCCATAAACTTTTAATCATTTAGGAACATTTGTATTTATATTCTCAGTTGTATCTATATATAGTTGTCATAGTTCCTGTACATTCATTCGTTTGAAGAAGCTACGGTGCAGTGAAACGCGTTGCGAATCACAATTATTCAATAAAATTCCTCTGTAATCAATTAAGTGAATTGTTTCGATCTTTCTTTATTTAACACTTAATCTCGAGTGTATTTTTGATTTTTGTTTTCAAACTCAATTAGTCATTTTGAATTTTTGATTTGTTTTTGGAGCTACTCAGTTCTGCGATTTTTCGAATGCACATTTTCTCTTTGAATTATTTATGGAGAAAATTTCAATGAAATGAGGTTCACGCATTCACTAGTTATGGCAGTAAATTTCTATAAAATTTAGTATAACAATTATATTATGTCAAAATATTGTTATTTTATTAAATACTCGGTATTTACTCACTCAAAAATTGTCATCATATTCATGGATCTTGCATGACTTACCTGAAAAGAAAACAAAGTCATTATTGAAATGAATGGAAAAGTAGAATTTACTAGGTAAATACAAGGTATTTCAAGTTGAGTGGCATATTAGACGGTTATGGAGAACTAATAATGCTATTGTTCTGAAATTTAGACAGTTGATTCAGCTAATCCGAAACTCTATTTCTAAAATATTGTCACCTCGGTTTTAACGACAGTGCATACCGACTTGGTTTTTTTAAATCGAACATCCTGTATATTGATGACTCCTTCAATAACATTCGTTAATTACGAAAACGCCAAACACATAAGTGTAGCTCGTTTCATTCATAAATTATCCTACTTTTACTCGAAAATTATCGATATTTTACTTTTTGTAAAAATTTATATACCGGGTGACACCCCTCTCATTTCTCATTTCATAATTTATTGGATTTTTTGGACTCGATCAAGTTTATGACAAACCACCTTCTGACTTTGAAACAATTCTTTTCTTCCTCCGGTGTAGCCAGAAATGACTAAAAATGAAGATTTTTAAACGGAGCACCCCATATATTTTTGCATATTTGGTTTTCAAATAATTTCCCAACTTTAATCATACCTCACAATTGATATTTTCGGCTTTTTTTCAGAGTTGCTCTGTTCAGGCCAGATTAATATTCTCCAACATCATTTTTCGATTGAAAGGCCAATTTTTCGAAGGGCACCATATTAGTACCGAGGTACCATTAGAAGCTTGATACTATGGGTAAACAAATTCTGTAAACTTCATTTGTAAAAATGCTATCAAATTATGATAATGTAAAAATTCTCATTCATTTTATTTCAATTCGTGTAAGTAAATCTAGAAGGCTATGGAAAGGAGCATTGAAAGCAAGCAGGATTGACATTCGAAGGATCATTAAGAAATGAACTCATTTACTTGTGTTTAGTCAAATAAAGGGTACATTCAGCTTCATACCATAAGAAAACTCAATTTCTTTCTCTAAGAATCCGAAACAACAATAATGAATCCCAAAACAAAAAATATCATCTGATCCATAAGAATAAATCATGAGCAGACTGAAAATTTAGAAACATGAAAAAATAATAAGAATTGTTTGAAATGTTGACCATTATTGTCTATGAACATTTGAATGTGCTCTTGCAAGTTTCTAGTTACACTGGTCAATTGTTCAGGTATTATACAGCCGATGGCTCGTCTGACTCTATCCTCTAGATCCGCACGCGTAGTAGGCGCTGTTGCGTGAACACAATTCTTCAAATAACCCTAAACGAAAGAGTCTAACAGAGTTAGATCAGGTGATCTTGCAGGCCATCTTATCATACAATGCAATTCAATTTTCTCATAAATCTCTCGCGCCATCCTGTTGATAAAACATTACCCTTTCAATCGTCAATGGTAGATTCTCCAAATATCCCTCAATTTCATTCTGAATAAAAAAAATTTCACATGAAAATGAATTGAAGACTAGTAAAATTGAAGAATAGAAATTTAAATTATGAGAGCAAGTTTACGAGAACTGCCTACTCCACAGGTCTAGGAAATTAACAGTTACAAGAAACAGTTTCACTGAAACTGATATATTGTTAACATCGTTGTTTTGTATATGAGAGTCCATAATGTAGTTTACCAATTTGTGGATCTCATTTCTGCTTACCACAAGAACATTTGAATTCAGAACTTTCTGGTAAACAAATTGTGTGGATTTAGGTCAACTTAAATTTATTCAAAATAAGTACGTATAGGGCAATCACATAAGGTGAAATTTCTTTGTATTCAGTAGTGTTACATAATTTGATTTCTAATTTCTCGCTTTTGTCTTTTGGATACTCTCAACAAATTTTAATTTGAATAACTTTCATTTTCTATTGCATTGATATACTTGGGAAGTAATTCTTCCATTTTGCTGTTTTAAGCTTATATTTGTTGTTTATTATAATTCATGAACCCTATCTGATCTAATTCGAATCAGAACTCTCAAGTAGAAATTAAAATTTGAAACTACAGATCTGTATATATCGATCTTTTGAAGTATATATTCAATTTTTGGAACAAAAATTTTGGATATTGTGAATTAATATTTAAGTAGTTGATGTAAATTTCTATGCCTGAAGGGTGATTGAATAATTGTTTTTTTTAATCAATCAATTTCATCTTATGCTAGATCAATTGGAGAAAGTTGAGATTTTCAAATTGAATGTATCTCTTTGAATTGGGATCGTAGTGAATAGAGTTGAAATTTGTGTGGTTGATGAGGCAGTATCCATAAAACAATACTGGAAGCTGCGGTACCTTAAGGATGACTAGGGCGATATATGAAAAAGTTTCATGTAACATAAAGAACTAATAGGTATAAATCCCAGTGAATATAATAAGGCGTTCAGTTTAGATAGAGTTAGATATGAAAAATGCGTCAGTATATTTTGAGTTAAGTATATTAGGCATACAGTATATAAGGCATTCAGTACACTACCTGTTTAAATATAAAAGGCGATCTTAATGAGCTCACTAGCTATCAATAAATTTCTTATGATAATAAAGTACATAGTTTAATTTCTTATTATCATCAGAATCAAGTATCTTTATTGATGGAAACAAAATGATTTGAGGCCAATAATTCACTCTACCAAAAATTTACACGGTATAAATTAATCTCTAGTAACTTCAGGTTACACTTTTCCACTCACATTTCGAGTTATTGAAGAATACCCGTTACAGCTGCTCTTCCCCCAACCACTTTTCCAGAGTGCAGGAAATAATGCCCGAAGTTATTTCTAGAAGAGAGGATCGTTACCATGAAGTTTGTTGCTGAACAACAAAATTCAATTTTCTCTGAAATATTTGTTATTTCGTGAAAAATGATGATGCTCTCCGTCTAAGAATTGAGGACAATATTTATCTTTCAGTACTAAATAATGTAATATTCTTCATATGGCTTAATATACAGGACTGTTTATAAAGTTTTTGAAGACGTTTTTTTTTTTTTTATTTAGAATTTGTGTGTCTCGACATCGAAGGTCATTGACACTTCTAGTGTGTTACAACATTATAATTTACAAAGTTACTTAGATTATATCTGATTATATAGCTGGGATGCTTGGAGAAATTTCGATGATGTTCTTGAAATTTTGAGTGTTACTCAGTAACTCTGATATGGGTCCTTTGATGTTGTATAGGAGCCGTTTTTCCTGGTATTTACAGCAATCAGTGAGGATGTGCTTCACGGTGATGTGGGTTCCTGGGCATGTTTCACATTCGGGTTGGGGTTCTGAGGTAATGAGATGTTCGTGTGTTAGTTTAGTATGTCCGGTTCTTAATCGTCTTATGACTATTTTATCTTTTCTAGTCATGTTTACTGGAAATTTTATGGAAGTCACTCTGGGCTGTATTTCATGCAGCTTGTTCCGTGATGAGTCCCAGGCTTGTTGCCATTTCTGTTGAATCATTTTCTTTGCCACATTTTTGCCTCGCTTCGCAGAAAAATTTCTTCAATTGCCATCTCTGTTACTGTAGCATTTTTGCTGCTCTGTCTGCGGCCTCATTTCCAGCGATGGCTACATGAGATGGTAACCATATTAGGGTAACAGATATGCCTTGCATATTTAGACTTCTATGAATTGCATGTATTTTTTGTACGAGGGATGGTGTGTGAAAGTGTCTCTTATAGAATGTATCGATGCCAATGAGTCTGTGCATATTGCTGCTTTTTGTCTGCAGCTGTTAGGATTTTGAAGGCTTGCAGAATTGCGAATAGTTCTCCTGTATGAATGCAACTTGTGTGAGGCAGCAAGTGGGTTTTGAGTGTGTCTATGGTTGTTGTGACTGAAGTACCTACGTAAGCGCTGGCTTTTGAGGCGTCGGTATAAAGGACTCTGTCAAAGTTACTTTTTGAAATGAGTTCTAGAAAAGATTGTCTGAAGAAGAGAGGCGTGGTTTTGATTTGTTGAATTTACAGAGGCTTGTGTCGATCTTTGGAGGTGTTAAAGACCACGGAGGAGAAGAAGGAAGAATGTTGGGGTGATTTTCGTGATGCAAATATTATCAGCTATTGGGAGTAGGAGTTCGAAGCTAGGTCTCAGGCGTTTGGAAGAATAGGCATTGTTGTTTATGTTCCTATTTATCAGAGTTTCGGTAAGAATTTTTGTGGTAGGCTTGTTGGGATTGGATATGGCGTTTATGGAGTATCCTGAGAGTAGTTGTTGACGTCTCAGCCATAGAGGGTTTCGCTCGACTCGCAGCAGAGGCTAGCTGCTGGTGTAGATCTGAAGGCACCAAGACACATGCGTAAGGCAGTATTTTGAATGGGGTTGAGTGATTTGAGTAGTGATTTACTGGCGGTGGAGTAAATGGGACTGCCATAGTCTAGTTTGGATCTAATGAGGGATCTGTATATCTTACAGAGAGCTTCTTCCTCGGCTCCCCACTTGTAGTGTGAAAGAGTTTTTATTATATTCAGTCGCTTCATACAGCTTGCTTTTAGTTCTTTGATATGTTTTCCCATGTTAATCTATAGTCAAAAGTAATCCCGAGTATCTTGTAATGCTTAACTTCCTCTAAGGTAGATTCATTGAGGGTAAGAGGCAGTTCTTCGGGGTACGCGTTCTTCTACTGAATCGGAGCACTTTCGTCTTGTTGTTTGAGAATCGAAAACCGTTGCTCTTAGACCACAGCTCTAGCGAATTTGATGTATCTTGAAGAAGGTTTGCTGACGTCCTGGAGTTTTTCCTGACAGAGTAAGATGAGGTCATCAGCGTACATGATATGCTTGACTGGATACCGGATTAAGTCGGAGTTTATACCATTAACCGCTAATAGAAACAGAGTAGTGCTAAGAACTGACCCTTGAGGTATGCCGTTGTGTTGCGGCTGAGTTTCGGAGAGTAAACCGTTTACAATGACTTTAAATGTTCTTTGTGTGATGAAATTTTCGAGAAAAGCTAATATGTTGCCAGATAGATCACATTGCTTCGCATTTTTCATTATCGTCTGTCTTAAGGTTGTGTCGAATGCACTATCTATGTCGCATAAAACAGCAAACAATTCATTGTTATTAATTAGTGCTTTTGCTACCTCTGTCTGCAGATAAATCAAGCTGTCCATAGTACTCGATTTTGTCTACAGCCGAATTGTTCATTTAGTAACAGGAGGTTTTTTCTAGATACCACATGAGGCGTTTGTTTACCATTTTTCCATCAGTTTACTCATTGTGCACGTTAGTGAAATGGGTCTATATGAATTTGGGTTCGAGGTAGTTTTTCCTTGTTTTTGATGGGTAGGATGAGTGCATGTTTCCAAGTGGAGGAAAAGTTCGAGTTGTCCAAATTTTGTTGTATATTTCTAGTAGTTTTCTGTTTGCTGTTGTCGAAAGATACTTTAGAAAAATAAAAGGAATGTCATCTGGTCCGGCGGCAGTATTCTTACAGGTTCTGAGAGCATTATCAAACTCGAACTTGCTGAAAGACTGGTTGATAGCATCTCTACCATATCTAACAGTGTTCTGGTTAGGTAGGTTGCAACAGTCAGGTTCATGAGAAGCAGCATTCGAGTTGTTACTGGTTTTGTCTCTGAGGTTGATGGCGATAATGTTAGCTATTTCTTGGCTATTTGTAATAATGTTTCCATTCACTTCTACGGCAGGAATTGCAAGGCTGGTGGGTATTCCATTCATTTTCCTTATTTTGTTCCAAAATTCAGTTGGTGGAGTATCTATGGTGATGGAGGAGACGTAGTGTTGCCAGGAGTTAATTTTGCTCTGTTTTATAATTCTTTTGGTCAGAGCCTTTAGCCTTTTGAAATTGATGAGATCGTTGATTCTTCTTGTTCTGCGGTATTTGTTTAAAGCTTTTTTGCAGTTTGTAACTGCTTCTTTGCAGTCGTCGTTCCACCAGGGACGGACTTTCTAGATGAGGGTTTTGTTTTGCCTATATGTTTTTCTGCTGCAGCTATAATACATTTACTGAAGACTTCTACTGACTGGTTGATATCGTCTAAAAATGTGCTATTCGCTATTTGCTCATCAACTTCTGAGGAAAAGTTGGACCAGGCAGCTTTAGATAGGCACCATTTACCACGAGTGATTATTGGAGGTTGTTGGGCAGTATTGGTTGTTATCATGATAGGATAGTGGTTGCTGTCGTAAAGGCTATCAAGCACTTGCCACGTGAGTGAGGGTGATGATCTCGGGTCACAGAAGCTAAGATCGATGGATGAAAAGGTGCCAGTTGAAATGTTGAAGTGTGTGTTCGAGCCGGAATTCAGCGAGCAAATATTTGATTCACGAATTACTTCTTCTATAATTTTACCTCTGCCAAATGTTCGCTCAGAGCCCCATATTATGTTATGTGCATTGAAGTCTCCAACCAGTAAAAAAGAAGGAGGTAGTTGGTCGATGAGATCTAAAAGTTCGGTTGCCTGAAGTGCATAATTTGGTGGTAGGTTTAAGTGATTTACATTTGTCAATATTGTCATAGAAATATTATTTTTCATTTTATATAACACAATATATTATACTTGTACGAATTTGAATAAATTTGAGTGAAAGTAAAGGATCGAAGTATAACTGAAAAAATTATAAGTATTTTATTTTTATTTGTTGTAAGGTGGTAATGCAAAATAGAGATATATCATACTCATACTTATATTATTATTTTATTTTATATTAAAGTTCAAGACGTTCCAACTGAATGAAAGGATAACTTCTTCAAATTCCTGAAGTTCTTGGATTGAAAACAACAATTCGAACTAGAAAGTGAAAATAATCAGAGTTCAAACTATCTAGAACAATGGAAAGTTTAAGAATACCTCTTACCCACCGGCGTTTCTTCATGAGAATGATTTCCCTGTTTAAATACGAAAACATAAAATCATTTAACGCTTCAAACTAATGAACTTTTAACGGATCACAATATACTATAATATTCAATATTCCAGTGACTTATGCTAGACACATACCTGCAGTTTTAATTGCCAGTTAACATAATATGTGGTAATTCTGTCTATAGTCCATACAGAAAAAGTGTAGAGTAATAAATTGCTAGGTGAAAGGGCGGCCATGGGCGTGGACTCACTGCTCGGAATTTGGTTTATTTTTCAATATCGCGTTGTATCAAACTTATAAATATGTATTGTTAACCGTTCGGGTTGCGCTAATTCCCTAAAATGGGAAATACATTATTTGTAGGGGTAGCTCTAGTACGTGCCAAAAAGAATGAGTCCCTTCCAGCAAATCTTTAGACCCCAAGGCCCCTCAACTCCACCAGGGAAGCTGGCTAGACAACAGAGCAAGGCATCCATGGTAAAGACTTTCGGCGTTTTTGTGATAGCCTTCTTTGAAGTGGGTGTGTTCCTTTCGAAGTTTGTTTAGGAGCTTTTCGCGAGCATTGCAGAATCGATCTCATAGTGTTTCTAGTCCTTTAGATCGTGTTTTAACGTAGGGCTCACTGTGTCTCGACGGAGAATCTTTCTTCATATTGGTTAACATCTTTCTGATGGCCTTGCCAGTCTCGATTTGTTCGGTTGGCCTACATGGTTGTTTGTGGACTGTAGATTTCGGCAGTAGGTAGTAGTTGAATGGATCACGACGCTTCTGGTTTATTGAAAGGCTCGAAGGACCATGTAAATATTGGGTATGTTTCCCTTATATTCAAATGTTGAGTTGTTGTGAATTATCTCAGTCTGCGGTAAGAGACTAAGATAGATAAAATTGTATAAAATTTTAATCTGCGATGAGAGAATAAGATTCAATAATAAGAAGCAGAGTGACGACTTGAATGAAATATAGATATTTTGTGATCGTTTATTGTACAATTTAAGTTTACTTATATATTGATTAGCATGACGTAATTGATTGATGTCGCTGCTCTGCGTTCCGCTCGTGGTTTGGTTGCACAGGAAATCTATCAGACGCTAGCTTGCAGAATTTTATTCTATATTTCCCGTCACGGGTCGTCGAATTGCCGATTAGACGACTTCTGAAGTATTTTCCCCTCATGTTGGTTTAAGTGGATGAAATTTTAAGGGTAAAACCAACGAATAATTACGACGAAATGATAAAGTACGGGTTCTTGGCTGCGAAAAATGAAAATGTACCCAGAAACTAAAGGAATTTACTTTTAAGGTATAGGATCCTTGGATTAGCAACGGCGCCGCCACCACATGTCAACCGTAAGTGTTGTGCTAATTTCTCAAAGTGGGGAATCCATTATATACGGGGGTAGCTTAGAGTGAATTTTGAAACCGAAGGAAAAAAAAAACATGATTTTTTTTGCTAACATTAAAAATGTAAAACAAGGGTCGACTTTCAGTGAAGGAAAAACCCGAATCAGACATAGGAAAATAAAAAATATTTAATCTTATAGTGAACTCATTTTAAGACTTCCACTTACCTTTCCAGCATGGCGGGCACTTTTTCACTACAGAGAAATCATTTAAAAATATATGTGAATGAATGATAATCTTGAAGGAGAATGTGAATGTGAATGTGAATGTGAATGTGAATGTGAATGTGAATGTGAATGTGAATGTGAATGTGAAATGAATTAAATATTGAAAATGAGAATCCATTTACAGGGTGTTACGTAATAGTATGTCACAACTTGAGGGGGTGTATCTACGTGCAATTTTATGAAAAAAGTTAATGTAAACATAGGTCCGCAAAAGCTTCGTTACGGAGCTACAGGGTGTTGAAATTTCCGGAAAATTGGTTTTTCTTCAAATCTCCTGCAGTTTCTAAGATATTCAACCCAAATTCGGAATGTAAGCTATTTTTTACAGCTTTCAACATCTAACCTAACCTAAATTTTAACTAGAATCCACAAGGTGATTTCGTCATCTTCGTTCAATTTAGAAACTTTTCTGGCATATGTAATTTTTCGTATCTCCGACCGTTCTCGAGAAAAAAATCATTAAACGATTGTATGCATTCGCTGAATTGAAAGCACTTCTTTTCATTTATTTATTGATTTTGACAGTTGATAGTTAAACCAGTATCTGCACGAATTGTTCATTAAATTAACGATTAGTTTTAAGACTTTTAAAGTTATTGCTGTAAGAAAAAAATGGCTAATTTTACTAGCGCCGAATTGGCTGATATCCATTACATGTACGGTGCACTTTCTAAATCGAGTAACACCAGACAAGAAAACATTTTCAAATATCCACAGAAGGTTGAGGGAAATTGGTACTTTCACTGCAAACAATCATTTAAAAGGTACAACTAAAACTATGAAAACTCCATATATTGAGGACCCAGTTTTGAATTGTATTTTTTTGAAGCCTCATGTACTTAAAAGAAAAATTGGAAATCAGTTGAATATCTCACATGTTCTAGGTTGGAGGACTCTCCACGACTTTTTATTGTACCCGTTTTATATTAAACGCGTCCAAACTCTACTTCCTCAAGATTTTACTCCAAGACTGAATTTCTGCGGATGGTTCCTTACTGGCCTAACAGACTAAACGGACCCGCTTATCGGCAATTTCTTGAGGAGGAGTTACCGTTATTGCTATTTTGTGGTTCATGCATGACGGGGCACCAGCACATTGGAGAAGCTAGGGAATTCTCGAATAATACATTCAACAATCGATAGAGAGGTCCAGGTGAGCCAGAAACATGGCATTCTAAGTCCCCAGACTTAAATAGTTTAGACTTTTTCTTTTGGGAATATCTCAAAAGTTTAGTTTATACCACTCCAGTGAAGACTGTAGAAGAATTGAGAAATCGAATAATAACCTCTTGTCATACGATAAGAAATACCCCAGGAATATTTCAAAGAGTGCGTGATAATATGCAAAGAGGGACAGAGGCCTGTATTCTTACAGGTGGAGGACACTTCCAGTTATTTAATTAGTGTTTAATTGTTCTCTTTTCAGTTTGAAATTGAATGAGTAGAAATTGAGTCTCAGAAGACAAGCTATCGAAATAAAAGCAAATTTTGGGCATACCTATCGTATATTTCAATATATTTTTTTTGAAAATAACATACAATTCAAATAATTAAACTTCAATAATTTTTCACTAGAAAGGTTGGACATACGAAAAAACTTATAGTGTCGAAAAAGTCTCTAAATTGAACGAACATAACGAAAATTCATTTTACGCTGATCAGTGTCGTACTGCAAAGAATTTCGGAAGGGCAAAAGAAGATATGGCTCCGGAAAAGAAAACACCTTGTAGATTCCAGTTTGGAATTTAAGACATGTAATGACGAAAGCTGTAAAAAATAGCTTGCATTCCAAATTTGGGCTGAATATCTCGAAAACTGCAGGAGGTTTGAAGGAAAAACCATTATTTTTTCCGGAAATTTCAACACCCTGCAGCTCCATAACAAACGTTTTACGAGCTTATGTTTGTTTGACCTTTTTCCTTAAAATTGCATGTAGATTTACCCCCTCAAGTTGTGACATACTATTATGTAACACCATGTATAGAAGATGTTATATGTGTTGAGAGTTTTTGGTTTTTTGGTTTTGTAATTTTACTCATGTTATTCATGAAAGAAAGTTTATCAGCACTGGCTTATAGTTGGTTGATTATTGCAATGATTAATCATAGGCTTTAGCTTCAATTTTCCAAACATGTTTTACAAATGAAATCCCATCAATATACCACATTCTTGGCAAACTTTCAAGTTTGATATTGAAAGCTTATGTACGCTTGATATAATTTTATCTATCAGAATAATATTCTCTGGGGGCAAATATTTTATTAGCAAGCAGCGAACATTATTGGCTGTGCGCG
Source organism: Cryptolaemus montrouzieri (assembly GCA_013387265.2). Taxonomy (NCBI): domain Eukaryota; kingdom Metazoa; phylum Arthropoda; class Insecta; order Coleoptera; family Coccinellidae; genus Cryptolaemus; species Cryptolaemus montrouzieri. The sequence goes on from JABFTP020000185.1 coordinate 21,339,586, forward strand.
GGCCTTTATTAATCATAAGTCAGGTTTATCTTACTCATCTGTATATATTTGAACAAACAACGTTCGCTATTGAAGATGAATGGAGCATATGGAACTCGATTGGGTACATAAAGTGATTAGACTTTCGATGTGTATTCGCTTCTCGATCGATTGGAAAATTGCGGTAATTACGAATATATACAGGATGTCGATTTTTCATTCTTCAAAAGACTTTCATGATAAAATGAGAAATCTCTAAATTATCTCGGTCTCATTCTTCTTTTTTCCATTTCTTTCAATGCCCGAACGTCACGTCATGTTTATGGAACTTATCACGCGAATGAATACTGTGACGTTAGGAGAATCAACGTATAGTAACTACACGTCATCAATGATGATGACACGAATTTTGTAATTCTGGGATCCAGTGTAATTTTGCTATTTGTGGCCTTTGTCATCGACGATGCCGGTTGGCAACCTGAGAACTAGCTTTTATGAAACTGAAACCGGAAAAAAGAACGGAGTCAAATCTGTACAAGGTGTCCTGAATTCGATGTCCTGGAATGGTAATGTCTTAACTTATATGGAATTAAGGATGCGGTTCTCAAGAAGTAGTGCTACTTTCTGATGAAACAATGGATGCAGTCAACAAAACTTTCGTAGTTTCCGAGATATAGGGTGTTCTTCAAAATGTTCACCTTACCAGTATCCATCCTATCTTGGTAGTCCTTCACCAAGCAGCAATGGTGAAAAATGTTTCTTATAGAATTTTTAACGGGAAATCAAGTAACTAAATTTCTTCAAAAAATTCATACTAAACTTCTCTTATTTTTATAAAAGACCCTGTATATTTTAACGTATAGAATCCTATTCATTGAAACTTTCATATAAATATATATATATATATATATATATATATATATATATATATATATATATATATATATATATATATATATATATTCGATATTGAGTTTATTTTTTGGGGTTTAATGTTTTTAAGAATATTTAAACACTATCTAAAATAGACGTTTCGGGATTATTTCTTCCTTCTTCAGAATTTAATCCACTAATCTTTGGATGATTGTTTTATTTTTATTCGTAAGCATTGTGAAAACTTCGTATTTTAGTGACACGTCTATTTTAGATAGTGTTCAAATATTCTTATAAACCTTCAACCCAAAAAAAAACAAACTCAATATCGAAATAAAATATAAAAGGTTAAAAATACTATAAAACGCCAAATATATATATATATATATATATATATATATATATATATATATATATATATATATATATATATATATATATATATATATATATATATATATATATATATATATATATATATATATATATATATATATATATATATATATATATATATATATATATATATATATATATATATTAACACCTCAAAAAGTCTAGGGAACACTTCTGAATATCGATATATCGTATCCAGAACGATCAATATGGATGATTTTTTTTAAGGAATGAACACGTGCATCAAGTTCTCACCAAATTATGTAGAGTGCCGCAACAGACAGTTTTTTTTTATAAAAAACTAAAAATGCAGCAAATGTTTTTCATGTATTCAGTGTTTGAAAATGTTTATATAAAGAAAAGGGTTTAACCCCGACGAATTGCCCATATATCTGTTCATGCAATCAAACTGATTTCATGAAAAAACATAAATCCACCAGCAGGTAATTAATACCATTACCAGGCAATGATTATAATCAAAACATATATCTTGGAATCATTATATATTATGATAACTCCCAATATTATGAGTATATATCAATCTACCAGAATATATACAAATTATAGCATCATCAGACAATGACATCAATGTACCAATGAGTAGTAACAGAGGCTTTCTCCCCAGAAAATCCAGAGTAGGGACCTTACTCAAGTAAAACTGAATGTTATTTATTCATAGTTTTCTTTGTGTGAAGTGGAAAACGATCGAATAGAATACTTCTTTGAATATAAATATGTTAAAATTGTTAGCTAATTATATTACTTTTTATATACAAATAAATAGAATATGGAATGAGATTCTGAGAAGTATAAACTAAAGAGAAAACCTATGACTCTACCTAATTATCTTTTTCGGAAAGAAACCTACAAAGAATATTACAATATTAGATGACTGTTATCTTCTGTAACTGTATAACACCTGTTGTAGAAATATTAATCGGTAGAATAAATATCTTTTCGTTTTCCACATTATTTAAATCTCGTCTGCAAGTATCATATATTTAGAAATTATTTCATTGTATTTATTTTGTATATTATGTGTGTCGGGTAAAGCAATATCAGTTTAATATGTTATTTGATTCTGTTTATCCGTATATTCATATACATATATATATTTTTATAATTTATAATAATAATAATTATAATAATATAATAATGAAATTATTTCGTAAATATATAAATATACAGGGTGCTTAAACGAAAACAATACTAAACAGAGGCTATATCTACCAAGATATGCATTTCTGATCAAAGAGCAAAAACAGGTCAATTTTTGTTTCAAGGGGGACATCTTTTGGGGTACAATACTTGCCTGAAATATCAATCCCCTAAGCGGGGGTTGCAATCCTTGAACATTTTGAATAGGGAAGATATGTCGTGTGATGACTCAAAAGTCATCATCTTCGTCTACATTGCCTTGAACGAATTTTCATTCTCAATTGAAAACTTTGAAAGATACAGGTTGAGCAACTGAAAGATAGGGAAGAATATTTCCCTGATACTATTCAAGTTTCAGTGAGGTACAAGGGAACAGATACATGGTGATCAATGGCAGTAATCATCAAGTACCATCCTCATCTCGAATTTCAACCCCCAGAGCAGGGTGACAACCCTTGAAAATTTGGAAGAGGGTAGATGGCTCGATTGATAACTGGAAAGAAAGGTATTATCTTTGTCTGCATTCCCTTGAAGAATCTCCGTTTTTGATTGAAAACTATAGAAGATAGAGAGTGAGCAACTGAAAAATAGAGAACACTATCGCCCCAAGACTAAAAAGATTCATTTAGATCAAAGATGACAGCCTTTGATCTGGAATGAATCTGTTCAATTTTTTTGCACTAATACTTGAATAGCTCAGGGCGATAGATAGTCTCCTCTATTTTTCAGTAGCTCGCTCTGTATCTTCTACAATTTTCAATCGAAAATGACAATTCACGGGGATGCAGACAACGATAAAACCTTTCTTTCGAGGTTTCACTCGACCCATCTACCCTCTTCCAAATTTTCAAAGGTGATCACCACTTCGTGGTCTCCCTATCCCCATATCTCTATTTGTTCAGAATTTCAATTCATGGATAACCGATACATTAGATAAGCTTAGTTATTTAACTTTACAATGAGAAGACAATGTCCTAGTGGATCAATGTTATTGGAAAACACATCTTTGGCTTTCGAATATAACCATTCAAAAAAATTGATTTATAATTCGAGAAAAATGACCAAGAATTAATAGCCTGCGTTGCCACACTACGTATTGTCAACTCTTAACTACGCCAAATTTCGTTTAAAGTCAACAGTTGATACCGGAACGTCTGAGAATTTTGTACGAGTTGGTTAATGAAAGTCAGCAATCGCCGCAACCAACGAAAGTTCAATTAACTCATTTAATTCATAAGCCAGGAATCTCAGCAATCTCAAGCACTAGAGATCTTAACCACATCATGAGTATTAAGAATGTGATGACATCCACTGAACGTCTGAACACTAACTTCAAGAACTCTAACACACAGGTTTTAAGAAAACTCAATCGATTTTAGCGACATCTAATAGAATTTTACCAAACTACCCTCATAACCCAGAAATTACTGGATAATTCGCTTTGCAAAAGTTTGCATTTCGGTATACCAGCGAAATCTAATACACCAAACTAGCCCAAATATTTCTAAAAGTTTGTAAATCACTTGTTAATCGTCCGATAGATTGAGAATGTAGACTCTATTATATAATGCAAGACAAGCATGCCATTCGGGGCCTGTTCGTTTAACGTTTAACGTCATTACTTCCGCACTTTCCTACAAAGGGCAATAAAAACTGCTTGCACTGAAAATCTAGGAATTGGACTGAAAAATTGAATGTAACGAGCTCTTAACAACTCACGAAATTCATGCAAACTTTATTCCAGATCTTGAGCAGTCAGACTGAAAAATTATACGAGAAATAGCGGAGTTTTTATGAGAGAAAGAATTTAGGCGTCGAATTATAGGATATGTAGTGAAACTGATTAGCGAATTTAATTTTAATTTATAACTGATTGAAACTATGAAATGGCCTCAGGAGACTTATGCATTCGTGTAATTTAATTAAATTTCTTGGGTGTTGGGAGTCTTGCAATATCTAACATTGTGACATTGAAGAAATGTTTATTTTCTGCAATTAACCTGGCGCATTCGCCATTTTGCATCAATATACCTACATATCTTGCTCTACCTGAATAACAATATAACAGATCTGTTATAAGGTTATTCACTTGAAAATGACCGTACGGTAGAAACTGGTCGTGATTATTTATACGGCTTTGGTGTGATGGGGTTAAAATCCCCCTGAGTGTTATTCAATTGCGCATCACATTCACACGCCCCCACCTCTTCAGTACCTTCCAATGTTGAACTGAATATTGCTGTCTCCATTGCCTCTTAGCTCTTAGTGTGTTAACATCTTTTTCATTTGAGCGCGAAGTTCGACTTGGTGATTTTCACCCCACAACACCACTGACATTATCGATTATAGACAATTTTGGCAATAATCACCCCACCACACTTTTTTTTCTCTTCAAGTCATACAGATATGTTTTGTGATGTGGGGTTGGTTTTTAGGTAGTACTAATTTATTATTTAGAGAATTGAGTTACGAAGAACAATAAAGGAAGCTCCACACCTTATCACATGATCTGGAAAATGATGAAGACTTTGTCGATTCTAACGATTCTGAAAATCGAGATATAGTTCAAGAAAGTGCACATGATTCTGAATCTGAACAGGAAGATGATTCGGAATAAGTTAACGATGACGGAGGCATTCATTCAGAAGATGAACAAGATGATAATCAAACAACATCATCTAGTACAACGTCATCAGAAAATTGTTTCATCGGAAGAGATAAGAAAACCAAAACTTTGTCCCAACTGAGCAGCACGAACCAGATCGGAAAACATAATTAGGGGTGAGTTCTCAGCAGTACGGGCTGCTGCAAGGAACCGCAAAACAGCTGAAGAATGCTTGGATATTTTTTTGATGAGGTAATTATTACTAGTATTATAAGATATGCCAATCAGCGTCTGGCTACTATTCGGGATATTTATGATGATCAGCACAAATATGTCGTCAAAGAAGTGGATGCTGCCGAACTTCGTGCTTTTTTGGGTCTCCTTTTTTATCTGGGATGTATAAAACGAATCGTTAGAATCTAGAGGACCTATGGAAAACTAATGGTTTGGGTATTGATATATTCAGAAGAGTTATGTCTCTGCAAAGATTTCAATTACTACTCAGATGCTCGTGTTTTGATAACTCTGAAAACAGACAAATTTGGCTACAAATTGATAAATTCATCCACATAAGAGCACTGTTCACTAAGTTTGTTGAAAACTGTCAAGGCGCTTATTCTCCTAGCGAGTACGTCACCATAAATGAACAGCTACTGTGTTTCGTGGTCGATGTGCTTTTCGAGTATATATGCCAAATAAACCTTCAAAGCACGGATTACAAATATTCGCTTTAGTTGATGCGAAATCATATTACGTGGTGAATATGGAACCATATTCGTGCCAACAACAAGATGCCCCATTCAAAGTATCATATTCACCGTTCGATGTTGTTGACAGATTAAAGGCACACGTCAGTCAAAATAGTCGAAATGTGATTTTCGACAACTGAATTACCAGTTTTTCTGCTGATGACCCATCTGTTGAAAAATCACAAACTTATTTCCGTTGGCACCATAAGAAAAAAATGAAGCTGAGCTTCCACCTGCGTTTGAAGATACTAGAAATCGAGAAGTCTTTTCTACCAAATTTGGTTTTCAAAAGGACACTACCATATTATCATATATACCGAAGAAGAAAATGTACAACTGGTTGCCTCCGCGCTTCACCACGACGATAAAATAGCTGAAATAACTGGAGAAGCGAAAAAACCTGGAATAAAATTTTTTTATAATTTCACCAAATGCGGAGTAGATATGGTCGACGAACTATGCGGAAATTATGACGTATCACGGAACAGTAGAAGATGGCCACTAATCATTTTTTTTTCAATGATGAACTTCGGGGCGATCAATGTCTCGTAAAGATAATCAGAGGTTGCCTAAGCAATTGAAAAATTCAATCAAATCTTCATTGAATGAGAACGAATTAGAACCGAATGAAAGGGAACCAAAACGCCAGGAAACTTTTGGAAGATGTGGAATGTGCCCCATGGGTAAAGATAGGAATGTGCCAAAAGAAGTGTGCCAAATGTGAAGTTTTTTGTGTCTAGAGCATAGTCTTATTCTATATCAAAATTGCTATCAATAGAGCACACTGTAAAATTTTTTTCTTTCAATATTTCTAGTTCGCATTTTTCTCTTTGATTAAATCATATATTATTGTTGATTTATTTGATATTCAAATTCTACTGATTGAAACGTTTTTTTTTATATTCTGAACCGAGGAAATGTATGTTTTTTTTCATTTAAATTATGTCGTGAAATTTTTTTTCTATTATATTCTGTTGGTAGCTGTATCAAATGCACGTTTTTTCTGAAAGAATATGGTGTCGGTTAACGCAGTCAATTATCAAATTCCCGAAACAATAATTTTTTCACAAGAAAAACCAAATGGGGTGAATTTCACCGCACTACACCAAACACGTAACATTAGTTCACCACACCAACGCCGCGTTAAATAAATCGTGGAAAAGTGAATAGAGTCTCTTATTACGTTTCACTTTTCCTAATAGAAAAATTCTTTCAGAAAAAAGTTTTCTGTTTCACTGATGGTTAGATAGCTGAAACCAGATGATTTTGAACAGCCAAGGAAAATTCCAACCAGGTCGGTTTGTTAGGACACCGATAAATGAAGAGCTCATTACGGATGGAGCCCATAATAATCCAAAAATCAACCCTTGAAGGTTATATTTATAGGAGGTGTAACTGAAACTAAGGCCACCCCTGTAACTTCTTTTCTATTTGAAATATTTTGATGAAATTTCGGAAATCGGATAGTATGAAATATTTTGAAGTTGATAACATTAATATGTTTGACATTTCGTTTCCGGTTATGTTGGAGACGATAATAACGTTAGATTACAGAAACAAATTCGACTGTTTTCATGAGCAACTGTTATACCCCCACTATATCTGAATGATTCAAACCCTCACGATATACTGTGTGCTGAGAATACCATACCAAACTTTGTATTACGAACATCAATTCGATAGAGGTAAGATTGAAAAAACTTTAACGGGTCGACGTGCAATACAGTGTGTTCCAACGAAAATTTGACCCCCCCTATAACTCCGAAATGAGTAACATTAGCGAAAAACACCAAGACACGTCGATTTTTGTTTCGAGGGGGAGCATTTTTCGAAATAATTCGAAACTTCTCAGATCAACCCCCTACCCCCAGCAACCCTAACTTTGAAATTCATCATAGGGAATAAGGGTCGAGTGGCACCTTACTGAAAAGGTTTGTCAATTCTCCACCTTGATTTGTCATTTTTAGAATTTTAAATTAACATACAGGGTGTCCCAACCAAGGGTGAAGTTGAATTCCTGGAAATCCCAAATACTAAATGAAATAGATTTATTTTGGCATAATGCAAGCGCAGGTTTATGCTCGGTCTAGAAAAACGACCTACACTTGTGAATTTGGAGTTGGTGCAATCAACCCCTATTTCCAGCATCCCCAACTCAAAATCATTCGATCGATAATAGGTCAAGTGGCACCTCGTTGGAAAGGTACTGCAATTTTCTCTTCGTATTTGGTATTTTCGAAATTCAGAATCATCATACAGGGTGTCCTGAAGCAGGAACATTGAAAATCCAAATAACTTTTGAAACTGGTTCATTTCGGTATACGAGAACATGTTTGATCCGAGAATAGGACTTTCTTGTGTGGTTATAGAATTTTTGCAATCAACCCTTCCATTCAGCATCCCCAACTTGAAAATCATACAAATAATTCAAGTGGCATATCTTCAGAAAGGTTTTTGAATTCCAGAATGATTAAAGCATTTCATTCAGTTCGGCTCTCCATACAGGATGTCGCTTTCGAAAAATTCAATATCGTCATTTGAAATTATCAACTAAAATTAATTCGAAACTGTTAAAAGTATTGGGGTACGATGTGTTGAGCATCAATTACGAAGAAATAAAGCTGATTTCTGCATTGAAAATGTTCACATTTTTTCATTTCCATCTGGCGTGCAGTTATCTGTTATTTCTCATTTTTGCAATGAAATATTATTATTATTCAGATCAGTTCCTCATTATTGTTGTTGTTCGTCAGTTGAAATTAATCTGAAAATGGTTTATTCCACTGAGGAAAGGGTCGAAATTGTATCGACGTATTTTCGAAATCACAGTTGTGCCAAAGAAACGGCAAGGATATTCGATAGGAACCATCCTGAAAGAGAAAGGGAGTCAGTCACCAGTACGTTAAATATTTGGTTGACAAATTCCTAGCTACGGGTTCGGTGGCAAACAAAAACATGAAGTGGCATGTCCTGTCAGAAATGAGGCAACGGAAGTGGCAGTAGTGGGTCATCTACAAATGGAGAATACTACTTCGATCAGAAAACTATCTCGTCTGACTGGTGTATCAGCTACAACTGTCCATAGAATCGTGAAACATCACAAATTTCACCCCTACAAGGTAAAATTAGTGCATGAAATAAACGAAGATGATCCAGATCGTCGTTTACAGTTTTGTGAAAATCTAAGTGAAAACCTAAACGCTAATCCAAATTTTCTGAATAACATCTGTTTTTCTGATGAAAGCACCTTTATGCTCAGTGGTGAAGTGAATAGACATAATTGTCGATATTGGGACACACAGAATCCTCATTGGTTTAGAGAGGCCCACACGCAAAGGCCTCAGAAGTTGAACGTTTGGGCAGGAATTTTTGGCAATCATCTAGTTGGGCCTTTCTTTATTGAGGGTAATCTGAATAGAAATGGCTACCTACAGTTGTTAGAGGAACACATACATCCTAGATTGACAGAAATTTTACAGAACGATCCAACTATTTCTGACGACGAAATGCGTTTTCAACAAGACGGTGCTCCTCCGCATTATGATGCTCAGGTGCGCCAATATTTAGACGAAAATTTCCCAGGAAGGTGGATTGGTAGAAGAGGACCTGTTGAGTGGCCAGCCAGGTCACCAGATTTAAATCCTAGATTTTTTTTGTGGGGCCATCTAAAATCTAAAGTTTATGCCGCAAGACCAGAAAACCTGGAGGAGCTGCGGATGAGGATTATCACAGAATGCCGACTTTTGACTCCTGAAGTTTTCGCTAATGTGAGAAGAGAGTTCGAAAATCGTCTGTATAACTGTATGGAGGTGGGCGGAGGTCATTTTGAACAATTGTTGTAATAATCAAGTTAGTTTTTGTTTTCAATTGAATACAAGTTCAATAAATCTCGTTTTCCTGTTTAGATGAGCATCCAATCAGTTTCTCCATCATCCCTCATCCTGATCCTCACGCCAGAAAACCTCGATTGCCAAACTGAAACCAATGCCTCAGTGATTCAGAAAATAGAAAAATCTGTCTGGAACTTTGCCACTCAACCTGTAATCACTTGTATGATTTTTTGAGTTGGGGATGCTGAATGGAAGAGGTTGATTGCAAAATTCCATATTCACGCAAGAGAATCTTATTCTCGAATCAAACATAAACATGTTCTCGTATTATACCGAAATGAACCAGTTTCAAAAGTTATTTGGGTTTTCGGTGTTCCTGCTCCGGGACACCCTGTATGCTGATTCTGAATTTCGAAAATACCAAATTCGAAGAGAAAATTGATATACCTTTCCAACGAGGTGCCACTTGACCTATTTTCGATCGAATGATTTTTGAGTTGGGGATGCTGGAAATAGGAGTTGATTGCACCAACTCCAAATTCACAAGTGTAGGTCGTTTTTCTAGACCGAGCATAAACCTGCGCTTGCATTATGCCAAAATAAATCGATTTCATTTAGTATTTGGGATTTGCAGGAATTCAACTTACCCTCGGTTGGGACACCCTGTATGTTAATTTAAAATTCTAAAATGACAAATCAGA